>OX243850.2:9000000-9375000 GCA_945859575.2 Herminia tarsipennalis | reverse complement strand
GAGGCGCATTTCGTTTCACCCTGTACTACTATTGTAACTGTTTTGCCATTGGGTGCAAACTGTTATCGAAATTCTTTTAAAAATATCGGTATAATCTTGATATCGATATCAGGCCCTACTTGCGTATCATATCATATCTTATTAATAATAAATTCTACTACTCGTTTCATAAAATATCTAATATGGCAACAATTAAGTACACAGATCCGTTGCCATAGGAATAAAAAATATCAACAAAAAGCATCAACCGTCAAGGCGTCAACGTCAAAAAAGTCAACTATCTATTGTTAAAATTCGATTTGTAAACAATTCAGTACCTAATCGATTGACGACTACTTTTTAGGAGTTTAAAATGTACCGACGTCTATTATCCCATACTATTAAAGCACAATCATGACCCAGTAATAATAATATCGCACTACAGGTTGTTTGACTTGGATATCTTCAAAAATGGGTGAACAGTATTTTACTTTGAAGCGAAAGCTTGAAAATCTCGGTTACAATAACTCTTTACCAACAGAGGCGGTGCCGTTAGTAGAATGTGTGCTTGCAGATCTTTTGCAGACAACACGAAGCCTTCAACATTACATGGATTTATCTAAAGAGGCTTTGATGCAACGAGATTCCTTGATGATGGAAGCAGAGCCGTACAAGTGCGACAATGCGAAATTGATACAAGAAAATAATAGACTTCACAAACAAATTATGAAATTACAAGAGGATAATCTCAAAATTAGCAAAGAGACCAGAAGAAAGATCAAATCACTGTCAGAGGAACTCATAAAAAAAGATGATACCATTTGCAAGTTACAGCATGAGATAAGAGACTTAAGTCTTAGAGGTTTGTGTGCTGATACTTTGAGTTCACGAAATAAAACTAAGAAGAAAGATGGGGAAGTCGTTCATGGTGCAACTAAAATATGTTTTTGTAACGACAGAAAGAAATCTATCAATGAAAAAGATCTAACAGAACTAACAAATAACATTCAGATATTAGAAGAAAAGAATGAGGCTTACTGTGATGAAATAGTGTTATTGAAAAATCAAATTGAGCACAGAGATAATGAAATAATAAGACTAAACATGTTGTTGGAGGGTGGGAGACCTTTAACAGCTATTAGCAAAGACTGTTGTAATGTAAGCTCAAGTGAAAGAGTCCAGAAATTGCTGAAAGACCTTCATGAATTAGAAGCAGCTAATGATTCTTTAAAGAAAGAGATTGAGAATGGTCTAGAGAAACAACATGAAGCCATGCTCAGGGCTCTAAATCTTGCTGACAAGAATAAACATTTACAGGAGGAACTCCAAAAAGTTGATGCATTAGCATTAAAAGTTGAAGATGATTGCAACAAAAGATTAGCTACAATGAATAGTGAAATAAACTATTTGCAAACTAGGATAGAGGGGCTGACTATGAAAAATTCTGAATTAGAACAGCAACTTGCAAGTAAGACATTGAAAGAGCCAGAAACAAATAAACTACAGTATTCTTTAACATCTGCCTTAAACGAGAATGATACTTTACACAAAGAGATCAAAGACTTGGTAGAACTGAATAAAAGGTTACAGGAGAAAATTTTAACATTATCTCAAATGAGTAAGAAATTTGAACTAGCAGAAGAATTTGAATACAGCAAAGATAAGGTAAAATATCCAACAAAAACAGAGCTACAAATGTTATTATCAGAAGAGAGGAAGCAATATGAAATGCACATGAAAGCTTTTCAAGATAATATGAGTGAAATAATGCAAAATTTTAATAAACACATGTCCAAATGCAAAGATAGAAATAGCCCAAAATTAAAAACTTCACATGAAAATGAATTTGTGAGGGATCTGCATGCCAGACTATGTGACAGTGAACAAAAAATTTTGATGCTAAAGAAAGAAAATGATGAACTTAAGATGAACAGAACTTATTTTCAAGAGAATAATAAACAAAATTATAAAGATGTAATAAGTCAACTGAATGTGGAAAATGCTGAATTATCTAAAGAGAATATTGCTTTAAGTCAGCAGTTAAGTCAGTATAAAAATTTAAATTCTGTAAGACATCTTGACAGAGGAGATTACCCACGGAATGATGTTCAAAAAATGAAAGACAAAATTAACGAATTGACCCATGAAATACAGATACTGAGAAAGGATAAACAGGAATACAATCAAAAATATAAAGAAGCTTTGGAGCTATCAGAAAAATTAAAAAGGGATTTGATATTTAAGCAAAAAGAAATTGAACATTTAGAAGAGGAAAATTGTTCATATAAAATGACAAATAGAAATGGAAAAGCTTCTAAAGAACATCTAAAAGAAGAGTGTGAATTTTTGAGAGAACAGTTAAAGAAAATGCAATCAGATGTTATCAGAGAGAAAACTATGGCAAGTCAAATAAAGAATATACAAATAGAGACTGAAAGAAGCAGTAATGAAATACAAAATGAATTATTAGGAGTTCAAAAGAAATTTAGTTTATCTAAAGACACTATTGATACATTAGAAAGAAAGTGTAGAGACTTACAATCAGAAAATGCAGCTTTAAGAAATGAAAAAACAAACCTTATTGACAATATTAGAAAAGTTGATCAAGAAAGAGATAAATTAGTAATAGAGCTAGATAATAAGACTGAAAATATAAGCATGCTAGAACAAAAATTGAAATCTCAGTCATATGAAGTAAGTAAGTTGGAGAATGAATTATCAGATTTCAGAAGAAAACTAAACATGAGTAAGGTCACTGAACATAAATTAGCAGATCATGAAACTCAAATAAGTTTCTTAAATGGAGAAATTTTAAGACTTACTCAGCAGCTTGACTCTGCTATAATAGAAAATAAACACTTACAAAACAGTTTAACTGATGCTAATGGAACATTGAAAGTAATAAGGATTGAATATGATAAATCTAGAAAAGAAGTGGAATCTCTAAAACAACAATTGCAACATTATGTGGCAGAAATCAGAAGGATTGAAGAGATGCTATCACACAAAGAGGCTGAGAGATCTGATATGTTGGAGCATTTTGCAAGCCTTTCTGTGGAGGCAAATATTCTTGAAAATACCAATCACTCATTAGAGAGTGAATCTGCTTCTAAATCAGTACAATTGCAAACATATGTTACCAAGATTCAAAGTTTAGAAGAAAAACTAATAGATAAAGAAAATATTATTGAAACTCAAGCTTCACGAATTGCAGCAATGGCATGCAAAATAAGTGCACTGGAAAGTGAAGTGAAACTAATGTCAGAAGAAAAAATCATATTGGAGCAAAATATTTCATATTTAAAACAGATGTGCAATAATATACAAACAGACCATACAAATACCGTAAAGAGTATGGGTGATGTAGATTCGGAAATGAAAATGTATGAAAATAGAATTAAAAGTCTTACAAATTGTAAATCAAAATTGGAAGCAGATAGACAGGACATGAAAGAATCATTGGCAACATCAGAGAGACTATTATCAAATGCCAGAAAGGAGATAGTAGAACTTAAATTGGCTTTACAAGATGCTACATCTGAAACTAAGTCATTGCAAGAGAGTGTTAATAGATTGAGCAGAGCAGAGATTCATGAAGTAAGATGTTTAGATAAAGTACTTTTTAGTTATAATTGCTGGGGGCTTTGATGTATAGGCTTTAATCTAAGTAGCTATATTCAGTGGCGAACCTGGCAGGTAGGCCCAGACTTCACAAAGATAAAAAATACGAGTGGTACTTGCGCACCCAGGGTTTCGTACATGTGCAACAGAGGTCAGAACTCGGTGCGCGAGTACCACTGGCATTTGGACGATTTTTGTCATTATCAGTATTTTTTTGTCCAGGCCTACCCGCCACTGCCTATACTGTTAGTCAGGCTCCAATCAATTCAGCCAGTATGTTGAGATCTCAGCTAGTTACATTACTAACATTTTATTTGTATTCATTTCAGGAAACATTGACAACTCAGGAGTTTGTGCTACCTCTAACACTGGAGGAGATTCATGAGGCTAGTCATGAAGACGATGATGACAGTTACCGTAGACCAAGTAAAAGTTATTTCAATTATAAGCACAGTGGTACTCTTTGAACTGGTTCTATGGAGCTATCTGAATATAATTTAAACCAGTACAGGGTTAATGTTATACTATTTATTAAACAATGACATTATGTTATAAAGAAGCTGTTAAGTGGTTTGCTTAAGGTGCAAAAATTGGTCCATACATTGTCTTGCAGAAACATTTGAAAGGAAACGTTCTTAGATTTAATTTATTTAGCCCACTCTATCATTGGTTAATCATTTATAATGTGGTTCCTAAGTTGGATAATTAATTTGTTTTCGATAACGATAACGCCGAATGTGTTCTCTATCGACAATACTTTTTTAAATGCATTTGTAAAGTGTGACTGTTTTCTTGTTATTGTTATATTTCGAATTTAAAAAATACTGTGTATACTATGAAGTCCTAATAGTAATTTATTAATCATGTTAACTTAGAAATGGCACATTGTAGCAAATGTTTTGCAAGTGCCTTAATTTAAAGGAATTTGAATTCTTTAAAAAAATAAAATATATTTATCTCTAGGTATGTGAATTTAAATGTTTATAAAAAATAATACCTATTAACTGTACATATAGGAAGAGAATAAATTGTGTTCAACACAAGGAAACTTATATCTAGAATTAAAAGAATATAGATTATCCAAATGTTTATTTTTCTTTGGATCTCAGGTGTCGAAAATGACATAGCTTTTGAATGTTCCTCTACAATACACATATTTACAACATAATCACATTAGCTTTGCCGTTTTTAAATATTTATGCACCTACATAGTGATAATTTTATTGTACAAATTTTCATTTATGGAACATTAGGGTTACAAAGAAACCTCAATACACTAACTTGTCCATGAGGATTTTGCAAACGCTTGAAATTATCGTATCCGAAGAGCATACATTATAATACTGCCACATAAAAAGACCCACTTTTATAACTGTGGTCTTCTGTCCAGTCTAACGAAATTAGTAATAATTTGTATTCTATTAGAACAAGAAGGCCAAATAGAAGCTAGGCCTTTTTATAGTGACTCAGCCTTTAAAATGAAAAATATTATTGATATTTAGATGACTTTAACATTATTTTTTTTTAATTTATTGATTTACATTCCAATAAAAAAGAAGTCAATACAATTACTATTATATCATCCAATTCTTAGACATGAGGATAGTATCTAAATTGATTACATTCCATAAATACTTACTAGTATCCATTTAGGGTTGAAAGTGCGATTTGGTGAGGCCAGATGTAGTTCAACTCTTACTATCTCTCTCCCTGTATCAATGTCCAGATGTAGAAAGAGACTCAATTTAGATTATTATCTTCATGCACTTATGTTTCAATATGCATTTTCGGAATCATTAAAATGGTCTTAATTATTTTTATAATTATAATACATGTGTATAAATTAATTTAAATAAAATTTAGATAAATAAATCTCTTTAAATGTTTGTTTCTGTGACTCCATATTATGATAATAAGTCTGATAATAAAAACTTTAAAAAAGAAGCCATGTTTTTCCTTAGCATATAAATTATAGCTAAACTTTAACTTTTATAGCTATAGTTTAGCCATAAAAGTATACTGTTTATTTTCATATTTCAATATTACTATGATAATATAGAACAAAAAAATAAGTGTAGGTATGGCTGGCAACAATATATTTTATACCCAACATATAGGAAGGAAATACTTTTAAAACATTTTTTTTTTCTGCAAGTGGTATTTTAAGACACTTGATTATAATCAAAGCTAGACACATTGTAAACATAGGCATTAGGTACATAACATAAGTACAAAATTAGGTGTGGGATTGCACCAGAAATTATTAATAAATTACTTAATCTTATAAAATAAAAATAATATTTTATTACCTATTTGACATATATAATTATTATTGTGAAAAATTATTTTATCTTTATATATCACATATTTGTGCAATATAGGATGTTACAATACCAAATACCATTATCATATTTTTTTGTATAGGGAGAAAATAATAGTGTAGCATCGGTGGGCCTAATAGGATATATATCAAACAAATTATGAGCAATTAATTATGTCAAAAATAATATTTAATTTTATTATAAACAATTTTTATTTAATGATAGATAAATATCATGTTTAGTTATAATTTGTACATGGAATGCTTTTAGGATAGGTGGAGGAGTTATAACTAATATTTTTAACTTCAGATAAAACTCATTGGTGATACAAAATTATCACTTATTATTTGGTTGCTCAAGTTGAGATAATTGAAACATACAATACAATGGAAACCCTTCGCAGATATGCTATGGTCTATCTATATTAAATTACTTATTTTAAAATGCCATCACCTCACACACCATATAACCAGTTTTTATGGAAAGCTGATGCATCTATCTTATAATAATTTACATAGGGTATCTGTAGGGTTAATTCAACAACAATATGTATTAATTATGAAAATATATATATTACGGGTCTTAATCGCGTGAATAATTTAAGGTAAAATACCTTGTTTATTGCCCGACGTTTCGACCGTATTGCAACGGCCGTGGTCACGTGTAGTAATACGGTCGAAACGTCGGGCAATAAACAAGGTATTTTACCTTAAATTATTCACACAATTAAGACCCGTAATATATATATTTTCATGTGTACAAATCGCGAAAGTTTATCAACATTAATATGTATTAAGGTAAGTTATTGGAATTTCAAAATTATTGTAAAATGTCAAAGATAACAATATTTAAACTGTAATTAAGTAATACACTCTAGGCACTGAAGGGGTCTCAAAATGTACATTTGAGAGTTAATGTTCAGATGGTGAGCTTGACATTCATTTTGCTAATGCACATTTACAACTTGTCTTCTATACAATTTGATGGCATAAGTATAAAATTGTAAATGTACTTTAACAAAATGTGCGTCAAGCACTCATCATCTGACCATAGACTAATTATTACAGTATTACTTAATCATTTGATTGCACAATTGTGAATAGAATAACTATAAGCCTAAACCAACTAATATTGAAAGGATTAGATAAGATTCCCGTCACATAATAAAATGATTGCACATATAAGTAGAAAAACTAATTCTAGCAGTATAATTTTGTGAAACGTCAGTCATTATATTACAGGTAGGCACATATTTACAATTTAAAACAATATCATACATCATTTCAATTAATAGATACAATTATATTTAGTTTTCATTCTATTTAATTATATCTTTGCTTCTAATACAGTGAAAGATCTAAATCAGATATAAAAATTAAGCACATTGTGTATTATATGCCACTACATTTAAGAAATACATATTTACAGCATATATATATATGAACCTAGTGAGTATTTACTATTGGAATACACAATAACATATAAGTTTTTAACTATTAAGGGAAAATATGCATCAACATTCAGCACCTTTCCTTATACTACATTCCCATACAATAATTGACTCTGAATTTATTTGATTTTTATAATTTCATTATATACTTCAATACACTGCAATGTAATTAGCTAGTGATAAACATTTTTATTACAAAGTGGCCAAAATTCTTGTGAATCCCATGCCAGCTCCTAGCACTGTTTGTCCAATGCCCCATATCATGGCGTGGATAGGCGGCATAGGTATGTTAGCCGCTCGGTATATGAACGCGACGGCGGCACTGGTCGCAACACCAGAAGTCACTGGACTTATAACACCCATCACAATTAATAGAACAGGAAAGAACTTTCCATACTTATGTTTTCTTAATGTTCCGAAGGCGACGAGCGCTGCGCAAGTATGCACAAACACTGATGAAAACAATGACCACAGAAACACAGGGTACCACATCTCACCAAATGTATCTAAAGGATCACCAGAGGTCAACCTAAATATATCTACGAATGAATCAAATTCTGATACTCGGAACTCTGACAACATGTCATACATGTTGTCTTTCGGGGTTTAAAGCTCACAGGCATCGGGGCAGTTTTAACTATTGATAATTTCTATACGACACAACACGACTTGAGTCCTTATTTTGATAATATTTAATCAAATAATAAGGATCCGACTAAAACACTATTTCTTAACTTTATAATAGAATTTCATTGTCATTATTAACACGAATTTCAATGCAAGTTGTGCTGTTTAATTGATAAAAAAATACAACTGCTCGTCGATTTTATTTTTGTGGTGACATTTTGTTTGGATGTGGTTTGACTTGACTTTGACATAGTTCTCTGACGTCATTGACGTCAGACTGACAGTCACAGTTTCCATCATTTGGCATTCATTGGTCTTCATAGGTTTCCAATATTTTTTTTGGTTCTTGATTTAATTTTTAAACAAGCGATTTAATTTTAAACAGTGCATTTTTTTAACTTTAAAATGAATATTATTAAAAAAATATTTAAATATTTTAACGCAATGGATTCGAATATTATTATCTATGGTAATTATTTATCTATGGATTTATTCAACTTTGCATAAAGTGTTGCCATATCTACCCACTTTTCTACAGATGTGCCTATTTCGCTCCTAGTCTACATAACTACCAACTTATGGCAATCTACTTTTAACTGAAAATAATTATCAAAATATTTTGGTAAATATCAATTAACAACGACTTTTGTAATAATTTTTGAAACATTATAGCTGATAATTTAGTAATTATAATGTCACTTTCTTTCAAATTTAAAAGTTAAGACATATCTCCAAAACGGCTGATTTTTTTTTTTTTTTTTTTTATAAAAGACAACTCCCGCAGTAGGGTACAAGCCCTGTGTCACGGGGGACTTTACAAACATACAAGTCACGGACACAAATTACACCCAGACCCGGAACAACAATTTGTGGATCACACAAAGTGGTGTCCCGTGTGGGAATCGAACCCACGACCTCTTGCGTAGCAGTCGGATACACTCCCACCGCGCCACAGAGGCAGTCAGATTGACGGATTGACGGAGATTTTCTAATTAAATAAATCCACCATCAAATTTTACTATCCGTTTAGGCGGTAAGATGATGCAGGCAGACTTCGGGACTCATATTAAAGTTATATCACTCTATTTTTGTGTCTTTTGGGAACGGGATATAAAACTATTTTGTGGTTGTGTACCATAAGTTTAAGACTGGCTGCAGACGTTCGGTTTCTTGATTCGGATTCATCATGATCAGGAATTCAGATTCAAAATTCCGTTAGACTAGCGCATACGTCCGGTTTTTTGTATTAGAAATGTTATACGACTTAAGCGATGCTTTCGTGGAAGCACGTTATCATGGCTGACGACCAATTGATTGCTATTGAACTTTTACTGGCGCTAAAGAAGAAGAAAACGAATCGTCGTTTTCGGGTACACTCGTCGAATACCTTCTCAGAGATTAACAGAGAGTCAATTATATCTAAAAAGGGCAAAATTGCTGTAAAGTGTAATGGTACAACCTGTACGCACGGCGAGAATTTAAAAACGAACGTTAGGTTTTTTTACAGATGGAGTAAATATGAACGTATGCGCTATGTTGAACATTTTGTATGTAAGCACATCATTTAGGTTCCTGAATCTGAATTCCTGATGAGAAAACTTAATCAAGAAACGAACGTCTGCGGCGTCTCTAAAAGAAGATGTATTTTGTTGATGTCTAATTAAATTACTAGTGATGTATCATTGCAGTGACTATTGGGCGACATAGATTTTCGATTACATCCATACATACATTCTTAACAAATTTAAATCAAGTAAAGAGAATATTAGTATTAGAATATGAAACGACATTTAATACTAAAAGAAGTTTTATTTTTAATTCAAACTAATATTATAAATGTAAAAGTAACTTCTGTCTGTCATTTTTACGTTTAAACCGCTGAACCGATTTAGATGATTTTTTGTGTGGAGATAGTTTGGGTTCCAGGTAAGGTCATAGGATAATTTTTGTTGCCTTAACTGACATCCGCTATTTACGTCAACGCTATTGAAACTTGAATTTCGAACCTAAGTTATTAAATATAATCAAGTAGATAGTGTAGTGAAGTATGGCTAATAATAGCAGCAAAAAACATTGTTTCATAAAATCGGAAGAAATCGTGAGATTTTTTTTTCCACATGTATTTCTAATGTTTTTCTCAGATCATAGGCGTATTACGTAGGTAGGTAATAAAAAAAATTTAAATAATTTTATATTTGAATCCATTTTCGATTATGTATCTAATGGTAGTCGATTTGTTTGGATCAATACTTGAATGATTTTATGTTATCCCCTAACTATGACTCGTCGTCATAGCAACTGTCGTATAAAAGCAAAATTATAGTAACGCTCTTCTGGATTGTTTCTTTCAATATGAATTACTTTTTCTTTAATTATGCTATACCAATTACACGAATTGCCGGGGGTTTAGAAATTATTCATTAAAAAAACGAGTCATCGAATTTTCGATGATTTGTTTACTTATTTTCAAGAAATTTGTCATCTTAAGTCAAAAGGGACTTCGTTTATCAAACTGTGTACAATCTACCAACTTTTTGCAATCAATCTACCAGTTTTTCAAAGTCATGGTTGGCAGCACTGTTTGCATATGTGAAGTTAGCTACACAAGAGGATGCTGAATGATCGGCCAATGTAACTCTATTGTGTATTTAAAAATACGTCTTTAACTTACGTGTAAAAGTTAATTACCACCGCAATAATACATAATTATTGATGCTAGTTTGTAGTGAATGTAACACAGTGCTATAATTAATGTAAGTATTGTTGTTTTATCGAATATTTCACTGATCTGAAGTTAGGTGATATAAGTTTGACAGAAGAGTAGTTTTCCGCGAGCAGTGAGAGCATTGTTGATAACCTAAATATTGTGTTCACCGCGTGATTACTGTAAAGCTTATTTATTATTATCTATTTAAACAGTGTTTTACTAGTTAATCATAATGGGAAAAGTGCGGTCTGCACCGGGGGCACCCCGCAAACAGGGGTTCAACAAAGGAGCACACTCCATGAACCCAGATCGTCCAATAGAAGGGTTAAAAGGAGTTGCAAAGCCCAGGACCAAGGGAACCATCAAAAGGCTTCAAATGTACAGAAATTTTAAGGCAAAGCGGGACAAGACTGGTAAAATCTTAACTCCTGCACCATTTCAAGGTTGGTTGCCATCAGGTACACAGGCCCGCGTAGAACCCAATCAAAAGTGGTTCGGAAACTCACGTGTTATTTCTCAAAACGCTCTTCAGAAATTTCAAGATGAATTCGGGGCAGCTGTTAAGAATCCATATCAAGTTATTATGAAACCTACCAATTTACCCATTACATTGCTCAATGAAAAGGCAAAGAATGCCAGAGTGCATTTGTTGGATACAGAAGGATTTGACAAAACATTTGGGCCCAAGAAACAAAGAAAGAGGGTTAACTTAAAGTTTGGTGATCTGCAAACCATGTCGAAGGCTATTGAGGAAAATACTGAGAATTACGATGAAAGCAAGGATATAGACAGAGTTCGGGAGGACACCGGTGTCAAAGAAGGCCAGAGAGATTGGGTATTTGGTGCTGGAATGAGTAAAAGAATTTGGAATGAGTTATATAAAGTTATAGACTCATCTGATGTATTATTACAAGTCTTAGATGCCCGAGATCCTATGGGTACAAGGTGTCCATATGTAGAAAAATTCCTAAGAGAGGAAAAGAGACACAAACATCTCATATTTATTTTGAATAAGGTTGATTTGGTACCAAACTGGGTGACACAACGTTGGGTGGCTATTTTAAGTGCTGAATATCCAACAGTAGCTTTCCACGCTTCTATGACACATCCATTTGGTAAAGGATCTTTAATTAATCTGTTGCGTCAATTTGCCAAATTGCATATAGATAAGAAGCAAATAAGCGTTGGATTGATTGGCTATCCGAATGTGGGTAAATCATCTGTAGTCAATACCCTGAGGTCTAAGAAAGTATGCAAGGTGGCACCTATTGCTGGTGAAACCAAAGTTTGGCAATACATTACTCTAATGAGAAGAATATTCCTCATTGATTGTCCTGGTATTGTTTATCCATCGGCTGAAACGGACACTGAGAAAGTTCTCAAAGGAGTTGTAAGAGTTGAATTAGTTCAAAACCCTGAAGATTACATTGAAGAAGTAATCAAAAGAGTTCGTAAAGAATATTTAGTTAAAACATACAAAGTTGATGCATGGGACACTGCAACAGAGTTTTTGGAGAAACTTGCTGCTCGCACTGGAAAATTATTGAAGAAAGGTGAGCCGGATGTTAGTCAAGTTGCTAGAATGGTTCTTAATGACTGGCAGAGAGGAAAACTTCCATTCTATGTAGCACCAGAAGGATTTGAAATTCCACTAGCAAAACAAAATGAGGAAGAGAAAGCTGCTGAAACCAATAAAGAAGATGAAAAGAAAGATGATGAAGTTGATGAAACTAAGTCTGATGCAGGTACTGATAAAGAAAATAAATCTGACAAACCTATTTATATTAACAAGCTGATAGTTGCCCAAGACTTTGCCAAAATCAGAGTAGGTTTGCAGTTTGACAATGAAGATGACAAAAAGCCCCTTGAGAAAGTAAATATTCCTAAAGAACTTGAAGGGATTGATGATGAAGGTGCAGAGAATGATGAATCAAAGAGTGTCATTGAGGAAAATGCAGATGAAGATCCAGATTCTTCAGACATTAGTGACTTCTATAGTGATGATGAAAATAAATGCAGTGATGTAGAAGACCACTTAACAAATGACCCAGAGACTGTAAAGGAGCTTAAACGTAAAAAGCTTGAAGCTGCTAGTGGAGAATTCACTGTAGAAGAAATTGAACAGAGTGGAAAGAAACGAAAGGCTGGCACTGAGAAGAAATTAACTGCTAAAAAGAGGAGGGCTATTGAAAGAGCACAAAAACGTACTAAGACCGGAAGCAACTTTTATGAAGTATCTAATGTTAAAAATAGAAACAGAAATAGGAAAATACCTGTTTAAACCTATTATAAATTTTCTTTTGACAATATTGCGTTTCTTTTAAACCCTGTAATGCCTTATTTTGTGTTGTTGGTTTGTTAAAGATTTATTCCCTAAGCTCTGCCAAATTCTTAAGTTACTAGTGTGTGTTTTTTTTTTATACATTAGGAGTGTCATTGATTTTTGACAAGTTTTTGCATTCTTTGACCTATATATTCTTTACCATATTGTTATCGATGTTATGTTAAGAAATGATTTTGATAATATCACTAGTGAGTAATGAAATTATCACGAAGTACAATATTTACCTACTATTTTTAAGGCAGTTAAAATTTTTGGCCTTTTTTTGCCTTGGCCAATTATATACTTTTCATATGTTACTGACTATCCGTTAATAACTATCTGCTAGTTATGTACCCAATGAATGCAGTGGATAATTCACCAAGCATGTGTTAACACTAGCTGACCCGCGCAACTTCGTCTGCGTAAATTTTCCCCGTTTTTGCAACATTTTTCATTGCTGCCCGCTCCGATTGGCCGTAGCGTGATGTTATATAGCTTATAGCCTTCGTCGATAAATGTCCATCCAACAGTAAAAGAATTTTTCAATTCGGACCAGTAGTTCCTGAGATAATCACGTTCAAACAAACAAACTCTTCAGCTTTATAATATGAGTATAGATATATCATTTTATCAGCTGATGTGCGCTTGTTTATTTAATAACATTCTTTTAAATAGTTTATTTGTCTAAAACCTTATTGCCTCTTTAGTAAAATTAGTTTAAGGCACATTAATTAGATTGTTTATAGTACATTTTTTTTTGTCATAAGATTACAAATTACCTACATTAAAGTGCTGATGAAATAAGTTTAGATCACTTTTTTGTAGTGGGGTGGTTCACACGGCTAATGACAGTAGTTGACAGTACCTACATCATTCAGAATTCATATCTGGTACCTTTATCATACCAGTGATAATTTACAATTTGCTTAGACCATACAGTCTATACCAAAATGTGAAACGCAAACTAATAATGTTGACCTGTGAAGTGAAAATTAAAGAAAACAGTGCATCATTTAGCAAGTTGGTAAGAGTCAAACGGGTTTCTTTGAAGTTCGTTAGTGGCGAGAGGTATTGACTACCGATTTGTCATTTATGGGCAAGCTGTTTCTTAAGAAATTTTCTTAGGTTTCAGTTCATTGTTTTGTTTTCATACTAGTTTAAAATTTTATATGCAGTTGGCGGATACTAACAACTTTTACCAAAGGGCAAGACGTTTTTTTCGTTTTGCACTGGGATTGTGGTTCCCGCATTACTGACAATCCTGTTGACCTCTTCAGCTTATTGCGAACAGTTTTTTTTTAATAAAATAAAAAGTAAATATGAAATATTGAATTATCTGACAGAAATACCTAGTGTGTGGAGATCGCTTATGTTATTTTTAACAACCGTTTAATTTATAGCGATTATCCATATCTCTGGAATCACCTCGAAATATATTATTAAAGAGTTTGGAAAATGACGACGACCCGGCCCGGCCGGCTGACGGCTGTTCGATTGTCTTGCTACCAATACAAGAAGTACGATTTGTACATTACCGAAAAGATTTGCGAGCGCTTGACGCTTAGTTTCTACTTAAAAGCTCCGCTTCAACGCGTGTCGTCTGAACGTAGGCTAAGGGGTTAAATCTTTAATGAACATTTGATTGAGAACTGTCATACTTGATCGGAATTCTTTACCATGGCATACTATCTAATCAGTTGCTTCAGTAATTAACTACTTAATATTTTTTCTGTTGAGTAGCCCATTTATCGAGGAAGGCTATAGGCTATATAACATCACGCTATGACCAATGGGAGCGGAGCAGCAATGAAAAATGTTGCAAAAACGGGGAAAATTGACACATACGAAGTTGCGCGGGACAGCTAGTTAATTATATTAACGTCGATGAAGAATGCAACTGGTGCCAGGCGCGGATTTAGGTTCATGTACTGGGGGGGGTGGGTGTTCACTTGGACCCAACAACACCGGCCAAGTGTGAGTAGTTCTGCCCGTCAACGCGGACCCAAATGTATGGCTAACACTTGTAAATTCATGACTCTGGGAGGGTACCCCCCCTGGGTTCCGCGCCTGACTGGTGCTAGATTTTTTAATTCTTTGTGAATTAGAGGGTAGATGAAACTTACATTTATTTATCATTTGCAGTAGTAAACGCCGATAAGATAATTATCGTCTCGAGATATTGTAAGGGTTTGTGAAGGCATCTATTTTTCTACTAAGGTATGTATTTGTTAAATTATTACTACAGTTGGATCAACGTAACTTGACCGGATTGAAGTTAGGTTCTTATCACTTTCGCGCATTTCATAGAGATGCAACCCTAAAATTACTTACGAAAACGATTAAGTAATTATGTTTAATCGACTAAAAATACTAACAAAATTTTAATTCAACAATATAAAAATACTATACATACAACTCATTTATATGTATAGTATTTTTATATTGTTGAATTATAATTTTGTTACTTATTTTCATTCATAAAAGTTTAAGTTTAGAACAGTTATAGTAAATACTAAAGAAAGTTTAAAAACAAATTCCCTTACGAAAAAAAACAAAAAATATTAATAATAGTATTTTTAATTCATAAAAGTTAAGTTTAGAACAGTTACAGTAAATACTAAAGAAAGTTTAAAAACAAATTTCTTTACGAAAAAAGACACAAAAAACATGAGTTAGTAATACTAATTATGACAATGTACCTAATGCGTAATCGCATCTCTGATTCTCTTGGTTTAGTTACCGCCCCTGTATCCCGCTTCCTGTCACCATTTACTACTAAAAAATGCACCTGCCCAACCACTTTTCGCCAACTTCAATCCGGTCAAGTTACGTTGATCCTACTGTACTTTAGCGTTCTATTCTTGTCATCGTTAAGTACGTATGCGTTGTCCTAGCACATAAATTTTCGATAATAGGTACCTACTCACTTTTAGCATTATATCGTATAGTTTATTAGTCAACCAATATCAATAGTCGTCAATGTGGCAATACGACAAGTTTAGCGTTATTGAACCAACACGAATAGAGCATCTCTATATTTGGCGGTGCGTTTCTTAGTGTCAATTAGGTACAACCAATTTTTTTAGCTGTAGATCTAACTGCTAAATTCCTATAATGTTTTATAGATGTCATCAGGCAGCGAGAGCGATGACGATTACGTACCTGGTGAACCCGAACAGGTATCAGAGGAGGAGTCGGCCAACGAAGAGACAGAACAGCAGTATGAAAAGGAATTAGATCAAAAAATAAAGAAACGAAAGATTGCACAAGAGATTACAGGAAAAAAGAAACGGAGAACTAGAAACGGTGTTATTGATATTGAACCAGAATCTCCAGAGAAACCAGACGAAATCGAAGCCCCACCAAAACCTGAAGAGGAGAAGAAAAAAGAGGACGATTTGTGGGCGAAGTTTCTTGAAGGAACAGATACTAAACCTAAAGCTGCTGTAAAAGAAGCCAGTTCTTCTCTCGAAACACTTAAATCTGTAGTTAATAAGGAAGCGCCTCCTAAAAAGGATGCACCATCTAATGATGATAAAGCTAGAGAACAAAGGATTTTCGAATTTGCTGGCGAAACTATTGTAGTAGAAAATAATAAGATAAAAGAAAAAATTAAGACTGCAGATACTCCGGCGACAAGTACGTATTTTTAGAACACTCTATATAAAGTTAAAGCAAATTCATCTACCTACCTATCGAAATCTAGGTACACAAAGGCAACGGCTTATGTTCAAGAAAGCACTAATCAGAGCTTTCAGTTGTTACCTATTTTATTATTGGAAGGTATTTCTGGATATTACCTATGCGCTTTTCGCACACGTTTTAGAGCAAATGTACCAAAGCTTAAATAGTCATAATATCGTAAGAGTTTTCTTTTCAGGTAGTAAACCGGATATGCCGTCCCGTCGACCTGGCGCCGCAGGAGGACTCTCCAGCGTGCTCGGTCAGCTGAACAAAAAGAACAAACTGTCCACCCTAGAGAAGTCCAAACTTGATTGGTCTACCTATAAACAAGACGAAGGTATCGAAGAGGAAATTCAGAGTCATAATAAAGGAAGGAATGGGTAAGTTAGATGGCCGCTTAGCGGTGATGAATGTTTTTTAAGACTAAGTTTAATTCAGCTAAAAGACTTTTAAAGCTTTTCTTGATGGTTTGACATAAATATTCATAACATATCAGCCAATCAGTTGTCGCATATAGAAGAAAATATTGGCGACATTTTTTTTATTTTATTTTTAAAAGACGACTCCCGCAGTAGGATACAAGTCCTGTGTCGCGGGGTACTTTACAAACATACAAGTCACGGACACAAAGTACACCCAGACTCGTGACAACAATTTGTGGATTACACAAAGTGGTGTCCCGTGTGGGAATCGAACCCACGACCTCTTGGGTAGCAGTCAGAAACGCTCCCACTGCGCCACAGAGGCAGTCAAAACGATAGTCAGGCACTATGTTAATATTTAAGTTCCGTCATAAAGTAATTGTTTTGGTTTCAGTTTCTTGGAGCGACGTGATTTCCTGGAAAGGGCCGACGCCCGCCAGTACGAGATTGAACGAGATTTGCGATTGAACCGTCGCAGCAACCGATAAACATAGAACAATTTGTAACTCTTAACATTCTTCGTCGTAATACATACATAAGAAATAAGTAATAAATTACTGCTGTAAATCTTAATAAAATCTTTTAATTTTAGTCCCTTAGATTATCCAACCGTGAATAAGTATATTACGTACGGTGAGGTGATGGCTCTATGATAAAAACAATAGCTATTCACAAATGAAATAAAAGAATAATTTTATTTGTGAAAATACTACGGAAGCAATACTAACACAAAACAAAATTAGATCAGGTACCTACGTGAAAATATGCCAGACAAAACATAGATTTCTCACACCAATCGTAGGTATATGAATCTAGGAGTATCGTGTATGGCGAATATAGCATCTTAATAGTAACAAACAGCCTCACAAGGTCCATTTCATCCATTCCACTCAATCACGTCAATGAGCTCGACTCCCGAGCGAACAATCAATTTCAATTTGAACGAGAGCGTCGTTCCAGACGTCGAACGATTTGCACACGTTGTGCTAATCAAGCACTAAACATTATTTGTCGAGCCTGCAGTGTCACACAGTAGCAATACTAAGCCAGTATCGAGTTTGCGTTCGTGCCGCGTTCATGACATTACCATCAAATTTGTTTAAAATAGTTTGAAATATTACCAGTTTAGTTCTGTTCGTGTTATACAAAACTAGTGCAGGAGTTTATTTTTTAAGTGAAGTGCACAGGAACTATGACTACTTATGGAAGATGGACGATGTATGACGGGGGAATGCAAGGTGTTCAGGTAATGTTGACTATTTCTATTTAGCAAGTTTTATCCAAGTACATTTTCTAACTAGGTATTTATAGTGCTTACCAATGTCAACGATTGTGTAATTTGTGAAGTAATATTTATTACATGTCGAAAACAGTTTTAAATGTAGGTATTCCAATGTTGCCTTTATAGTTGTAGTAACATAATAGCGTAGGTATGCATATCAAGTACCTACCTATAGATGTCGTTTAAAACGCTTAGTTACTTATGTTTTGCTTTCGAATGACTCCTTAATGAATATTGGGCCATAAATGTTTCTAAAATAGATGTCTACTTACTTAAAAAATGAAATAGCATAAAGTCATTTAATCGATACGTACATATATCTACCAAATGTCCTGCAAGTCCCTCGTCTGATAGTTGACCAATTAGCTAACCTATGCTAAATAGATATTGCGTATTTTTCTTTACACCAAGGACTATAGTTAAGTGAATCCAACAGTGTGTTATTAACTCTACAAACCTAATAATGACGGAAAATATCGGAATTTTAATTATATACAATTTTTGAAACTGTCCTGTCGTAAAAATTATTATTTACACTGAACACACTGGTTGTCTAATGAGAGCTTAGGGTGGAGAAGTACCTACCTACCTTTTTTATAAGAGCACCTTATTTTATAAATACAATAATTGCATTTTTGAAAGATAGAAAAATTTGAATCCAGACTCAGGAATCGCTTCTGGCCCCGGTTTGGCTACGGAAGTCTCGGGTTCGATTCCTGAGTCTGGATTCAAATTTTTCTATCTTTCAAAAATGCAATTATTGTATTTGTAAAGTCTTTGGCAAGAAATGCCTATAAAAATTACTTCACCTTATTTTATGCCGTGTGTTAGGTAGGCCATAGGCAGTAGATGAGTTCTTCTAATTGGGAGTTACTGGAGGTGTAGATGCTGATAGTGCGTAGACTGGCAAATGTCAACCTTGCAGTTTGCTGTCTCTTCTAAAAAGGCGTCGGGATGCTCTAATGTTAGGTAGAGTTTGGACTGATATAGTAAATGCCTAACATCAGGCAAATACTGTAGGTAAACGTAGTTTGCTTTTAAATATTCTCCGTAGCTGGCTGAGGGATCACCTATGCAATCTTTACGTAACAAAATAACCTGCCGAGTTTTAGGAGATGACCTAACAAAAACACATGACTGGCGGTGAAGGTGTCCATTGAAACCATTGCAAATTGCAACACTCTTGCACCTTGGAAATAATATAGTGAAGTGCTTACCTAAATATAACTACGCTATACTGCCAAATCCTTGTAGGAATGACATCATACGCCTTTAAAATGCAAGTAAATATTAATGTTGCATTGAGCGGAACAACTAGGTATGAGAAACAAGTTACTGTAAAGTTAATCTCCATTTTAGATGAATTAACGAGTACAAGTTAGATACCTATTTGTATACCTACATTAAAACCTAAGTTTATAGACAATGTACGTAGTAGTTGGTAAAGCTGTCAGTTAATTGCGATTGCACATACTTGCACGAACAATGGATGTTTGCTAATGTGTAGGTAGGTTTTAGTGTTGCTGACTCCCGAGGACTATACCTTTTTTTGAAGGCTGGACTCATAATTAAGGGGCTTGACAGGCTGAAAGCCTATGAAGATTTAGTCCTTTAAGCTAGGCCTATTTAAGACTTGGTCGGAGGACTAGTCTTGCATAGGCCTAAGCTGATCAGTTTTTATGAGTTTAAGTTAAAAATGTAACAATAATAAAACGGAAAGTGGTCTTAATTTTCTCTTTGTTTTTCTTAAAATAAATGTAATATAAAATTAATTTGTTTAGACTGAGTCTCAAAAATGGCTTTCGCCTTAACATATACTTTTAGCCCAACTATTACTTGAAAAAAGTACTCCAGTCGCAAAATCATATGCTTTTTAGAATGACGGGTCTTTTAAAACCCTTCTTTATTAGCATAGCTCTAAAACCGGGCAAGTGCATGTCGGGCTACGCACAATGTAGGGTTCCGTAGTTGCCCATTACAATAATGCAATCTAACTAGTGGGTTCTTGTTGTTTCATCCTACTACCAGTACTTACAATGGAACTATTATAAATATTGTTGTTACTTCTCGCTTGATCGGTTATTATTATTACTCGTAAACTTGTAAAGCATGGGTACTTAGCTGTGATAGTTTTTATAAGAAAACATTGGTGACATATCGCCATTCGCGTTGCCTAGCAACTAGACGTCCACAATACTTCAGCCTATCAGCAGGCGGAACGTGAGATTTTTGCATGAGTGCAGCCGGTCATTGATTTGTTAGATGTTATCACGTTAAAACAACCATCAGCTGGCAGGGCGGGGTGACACTAGACTCTTAAAGAAAATTAGCACTTTAAAGCTTAATTATTCACAAACGTAGGTACCTATCCCTAAATCGAAAAATACTCCTAACAACCCCCATATATTTTTAAAAGAACTGAGAAACAAAAATCCCATCCCCACTACGCAACCTCATACGTGTAGGGCGGGTGCGTAACTCTTGTGTATCCGTGCCAAATTACAGCTTTCTAGTACTAAGGGTCTTAGAGCCAACCTGGGGACAGACGGACGGACAGAGCGAAACTATAAGGGTTCCTTGTTTATTACGGAACGCTAAAAAAGGATCGTTATGCTTAAATTTAGGGTTAAAGACCTATTGTCCTCAGGAACACTAAGTATACAAAAATCTAAATTACCAACGATTTTGTCGAAGGTAAAATCACAAAAAAAAGAGAGTACGTGTATAATCTGTAGTAAAATATAGCAGAAATTATCAGTGTGCATTTACTAGTCTCTTGAAGCCTTAATTAACTAAACGCAAAAAGAAGGCTCAGTGTTAATGCAACGTTGCATTCGTAGCTTTCAAATGGTAAAACGGGCAAAAAGAATAAAAAGGTCCTACTTCCCTAGTCAGGCGCGGATACGGAGGGGGGAGGGGGTAACAGGGGCAATTCCCCCCCCCCCCCCCCAGACTCAAGTGTTCGCCATATATTTGCTACTACTCGCACTTGGCCGGTGTCGGGTCAAAGTGGGGCACTTTCCCCAGAACATGATCCTAGATTCGCGCCTGACCTTATGGTACATAATTGGCAAGAAATCCCTACTTAAAAAAATACTAAGGACTTATGATAAAACGGAGAATATGATTTCTTTTCCACATTGTTGGTTTAACAATATTTTTTACACAGAGCTCTTTTATTTATTGTTTACCTGTTACCTATCTTTTAGGTCGAAGCCATTATAGCATCTAAGTAGGTAGGTACACGTCTTGTTAGTTATACTAGACGTAAGTTAGGATTTTTTGGCATTCTCTAAATTAGTAGTGTCTAAGTAAGTTGGTCATATCTACATAATGCAGCTCGAGATCACCAACCTATGCACCTCCCACTTGCAGCAGCAGTGCAGGTAGCGAGGAGTCAAGTAAACTAATACCTAGTATAAATAATGACGTAATCTGGAACAGTGAACGCAGTAGAAAGGAAAAGTGGGCGAACTGCCGATTACCTATACAGCCTCGAGCTGCGCCCACGCAGGTACACTCCTAGCACCTTGTATCCTTCCAAAAAGTTCCATTTTCCACTATAAGTCCTAAGATATCCGCCTGATTCTAATTTGGAGAAGATTGTTTATAAGAAATTGTGGAAAAAATATCGTTAATTGTTTTTCGAAATCATTTCAAGCGTATTTAAACTTCAAATCATTCTTAACAATAGTGTAAACCAAATCTGCAATGAATGCACACCTTTTAGTTTTAATGAACTGCATTTAGAGTTTAGACTAATACCAATTAAACGCAGAAATGACGTTAATTAAAACTTTAAAATAAACGAATGGAGCTCTCTATAATTGCTTGCTCCTGTAATTGAACGTTTCGAAACAACGAAGCTATTGTGGCTCGGTACCATAATATTTGCTCAGGTGTGCGCTATTCGAGGCGAGACCTGCACAAATGAATGAGCCACGACGGACGGTGATAGTGGTACGCAGTGCGCATGTGTACTCGCGCTCGATAACCGCACTACGCCCGTGTCCGCGGCACGTGTCCATGTGATCAGCCGTAAGGATTCTGAGCGTACCGACCGGGAGCTGAGATGAAGGAGGCTGTGTCGCGACCCCATACAACCGCGAGCCTGTGCGTACCCAGCCGATCGGCGCGCGAAGTCCTCGGCGCTCGGGCGCGGGGTAAACCGTGTTAGTGAACGATGCGCGCGACGGCCGGTGGCGGCGCGCCAGTCGCACACTCGCGCCTGACGGGGTAGGCGCTAGTCCTCTGTGTCGAATTTATCGCGCTTTTTAACACTGCCGTATTCTGATTATACATATGCATCGAATTTGTTATTTTTATAAGTGCGCCTGTATATTCTGAATGAGGATTTGATGGTGATGTGTGTAATCGAGTCGGAGAGAAAGAGCTGCGGTGCTGGAATTTAATAAACTGGTGGAAAATCGCGTTATCGGGAAAGTGTTTTTCTTGTTTGTGGTCGGCGTCGGTGGAACCGGCAGCGGGCGGGTGCGCGGTGGTTGTGTCGAGTCGGTGGATGGTGGCGCGCGGGCGGGCGCCGGGGTGCGGCCGGCGGCGCCGCTAGCAAAATGTCGATACCCCTGGGCCGGGAGACTGTGCTCCCCACGCAGGTGAGTCCTCGTCTTCTGATTACTGATGAGCCGCGCTCTCACGCGGACTGTATCATCAATCACTTAGGAGCCGCATGACATTGATGATTTAGTAATAAGTATAACTACCCTAACGATCTTATTTAAATTTTAAAATTTGACAAGGTATTTCTTTATTAGAGACAGTCATTTTTTAGGATATCTGTAAATTTCGTTCATGCATTGAACGAAATATATTATCCTGAATGGAGTAAACTCTTAGGATGAATATTTTAATATTAGGATTTACATTAACTTCGAGGTAGAGTCGTACACTCGTACTCTACATTTGACTGCAGGTAACTAAGAGAATTTATAATTCAAGTTACATTAGAGGTGGCTTAGAATCAACACGGAATTAAAATTCCTTTTATCTACCTAAGAACGTTGATAAAAATTTGAGATTAATAATAAAATAAATGCATAATTTATCATAATCATTCACTTTTTATTAAAATTATCATATTGATTGTAATTTCAGGGTCTCTGCGCAAATTTGTGACAAAAATTGCTCATTACATGGACGACATATAATTAATATTGATAAAATATTATAGATTAGACGCGTCAACATTGTAAATTCTTAGTGATAAGGTTTGATAAGGTTCGGCTCGGCTCCGTAGTGCGTAAACAGAGTGACTGATCACGATCGGCTGTTGCTATAGATATACCCAGATACATAAGTAAAGTAATCGTTTACTGAAATAGCACTTACATACGCACGATCATTTATGTGTCTAGACATGGAATGGATAGGTCTAAAAATAGGTCAGATACTTAATAAATTAACTTAATATCGGCTAAGTAAGTTTGTTCTTTGTAGTACCTAATTAGGTTTAGGCACGCAATTTTGACAGGTATGGATATAGAGATACTATTTTGATATTTATTACTTACGTCATTTTTCCGCTGTCGCGGGTAATGCGCTTATTACACTACACTAAATCAGGGACCCTAAATCCTTAAAAAGAGGGGTGTAATAAGAGTTAGGGCCCTAATTCTCTAACAAATTTTCAAGGCCACCTCGATTTAGTGACAAATAACAATTATTTCTTTTTTTTCTTTCTTGTTTAGGGCTCTGATTCAGAGTATAATAGCCGTTTAAAAAAGGACTTTGTATGCTAAATCTATAGCTTTACAGTATGTAATGGTACCGAGACCACGGCCGTTGCAATACGGTCGAAACGTCGGGCAATTAACAAAGTATTTACCTACCTTAAATCATTCACGGGATTAAGACCCGTAGTGTATAAAATGTTATAATGTGTACAAATCGCGAAAGTTTATCAACATTTAAAAACCCGCCTGAAAAATGACGGAAACAAGATACCCTTCACGGTAGTAAATGTTTTAATCACGTAGTCGGAGGTACAATTTTTAAGTTCAACAGGTCGATGTATGATGCAGTTGGGCCTCCAACTGCATCATACATCGACCCACTCTTATTATATGTGAAGGGTGCCACCGACTGCATGATATTAAATATGAAGGGATCTTGTTTCCGTCATTATGCATAGTTTTTTTTTAATTTTAAATATTTTATTTTAGGTAAGTTACATTTACTTCACTAGATCTTTCATCAATAAACATAATAACGTTTCAAACAAGCTGTCGCCGAGTGTCGGTTCAACTAGCAATAACTTAGTAACTCTAGTGATTGGATGGTGGAGTTAGATTTGATTATAACGAGATTATAGTAAGGGGACGTCCATTAATTAAGTGAGGTGTTTAGAGGTGAGGCGCCCCCCCCCGCCTCACCGTGTCGGGGGTCGAGCCGAATCTCATCAAATCTCACGTGGGATAGGAGGAGCATTTTTTGCGTGTGATTTGCGTCTTATCAAATCCTCTAAAACTGAATATAATTTAGTAAAATATAATTTTTGTGCGATTTTGACATTAACTGCTCTTCTCCCCCCCCCCACCTCCGTCATGCGTGCGACTCACACTTGACCATTCTTGAGTGAAATGTGAAATCTACGTGAGATCAGGAAGGGGATCGCTTAATCTTACGATATCTCACAAGAGGGTGGGGAAAATCGGCCAAAATCACCTCACGTAATTTATGGCCGCCCCGACACTGTTTGCAGTTGGCAAATTGTGAATGAATTAGCTTCAAACACGTACGTACCGAGAGTACAGAAGGAAGTATGAGAGTAGGTACTTACCTTATTATGTGGTAGGTATAAAAGTTAAATTCTGAAAAAGTGTTCATTATGTGCTCTTTAAGTTGACCACACTAACGGCCGGTCTCAATAATCTATCTATCGATGGATTTCGCTACTAGAGGTAGTATTTTGACGTATTTTGTATGGAGCTTATGTCAAATATATACCTCTAGTAGCCAAATCCATCGATAGTTAGATTATTGAGACCGGCTGTAAATCAGAATTTAGTTAGGTATCTTAAAGAGCCCAAGTAAATAGGTTAAGGAGAATCTATTGACTTATATATTGCGTCCATTATCTGGAATCTACTAATTCTACAATTCGGTACTCGACACCTGTCGTCCCGATGACCATTATTAGATCACACAAGGTACCTACGTAGAATTTTTACTTTTGATTGCTTGATATCTCTCGGCGGCCTCTGTGGCGCGGTGGGAGTGTGTCCGACTGCTACGCAAGAGGTCGTGGGTTCGATTCCCACGCAGGGTACCACTTTTTGTGATCCACAAATGGTTGTTTCGAGTCTGGGTGTACTTTGTGTCGTGAATTGAATGTGTGTAAATTCCCCCGCGACACAGGGCTTGTACCCTAATGCGGGAGCCGTCTTTAAAAAAAAAATCTCTACCATGCTACCACCGACCGTGGTCACAAACTGACCACGTTTAAAATTAATCAACTCTACTAAAAGTACTTTTAGTAGAGTTGATTAATTTTATTAATTTTATTTTGTTTTGTTGATTAATTTTTTAAAAGTAGAGCCTTAATGGGCTCTACTTTACTCTTGCTAGGAGTTTTCATGGGTGCTCTACATAAAAGGAGAGTTCATCACGATGTGGTTTAGTCTATTAACTCTTGAAAGTTTTTATAGGTGCAGATACTGAATAGGTTATAGGTTATAGGTTATAGAAGGATCACACATCCTTTGTCCACGTACAGGCAAAATCAGTTAACCTTATGTCAGTAAATACGCATCGTCATTTATGTTCATAGCAGAGGTACCTATATAGACTTCAAACGTCTTCTGCTTCAAACTTCTACTCTTCGTCAAATATACCATACCAACAACTCTCTTTGTTTAAAACGAAATTCATGAATTTTCGTTTTATTAAATTTCTCGAGTTTTTGGGGACTATTCTAATTATTTTTTGGATAAGCACAAGAAGCCCGAACTCATAGACGATTTTCAGACACGAGTGGATTGAATTGATGTTCCTGGCTCTGTATGTCACCACCTCATTTTTGATCGAAACTTCGTTTTCATTGAAATAGAGTAGGCCTCCTGGTTTGGTCCACGCTCCTTTTTTCGCTCAAAGACGCTCAAAAATGTCCGCCGCTCATGCGCTTTAATGCATTTTTAAGCGTATCTCTTTATTTACCATTATGATAAGAATTTGACAGTTCGCACGGGCTTGCCGCTAAAACGGTAAAAAAGCACGTGAATAAGGACTCAGGAAGAAGGGACGAGGTATAATATCTAAACACTCTACTTCCTTGATAAAACCTACCCTTGAGTGTTAAATGCCCCCCACCAACCAAAATTTGAGATCTACCACTGTTATTAACTTAAATACGTGAATTGACCAGCTGATCTGGGAGGGGTCACCCTCCCAGATCAGTTGGTCAATTCACGTATTTAAAGCAGTGCAGTTGCAGTTAAGTTTCGATTAAAACGGCCATTTTCGTATTCTTGTAACTTTGGGATCGACCTTTAAAACGCTTGCGCACCGTACTAGATTATCGTTATTGCGCTCTCGAGACGCATACTTGACGCAAGCGTATTTGAGATAGATCCCAAAGTTACAATAATACAAAAATGGCCGTTTTAATCGAAACTTAACTGCAACTGCACTGCTTTATTTACGTGAATCGGTGTCACCCTGGCTATAAAATGCATACCTACTTGTCTTTCTCCTCATGATGATACACTTATCTTAATCTACTCGTGATTAGTACGTAGACACCTAACGGTTCTATCAACGATCGGAAACCTAAGTGACAGTTAGCAGTATTGGGTCCAATGTGGCTGATGATGTGGAACAAAAAACACCACATTACGTTAGGTCACGATTACACTTGCCCTGATTGGGTCATTGACCTGTAGGTAGGTAATTTATTTGACTATTGAGGTTACTGGTCTAACAAGCAAGCGTGTTCTGTAAGAACTGTTTATGTAATTCGATGTCTGAAACAACGGTGAAAACCTTTTTGCTTTATACTTTCTAAATTAACTCTATCACTTGAGATTCGGTAGTCAACCACATAAGTCGCCACAATTGCAAAAATTGAAACCAATTCAGTACAAATATCTCATACTGCATAATCGCGAAAATTTAAGTTAAAACAAAAAATCATCACATATTATAAAGCTGAAGAGTTTGTTTGTTTGAACGCGGTAATCTCAGGAACTACTGAACCGAAAATTTACGCAGACGAAGTGGCGCGGGATAGCTAGTATAATAATATACAATACTAGCTGACCCGCGCTAGTTCGTCTGCGTGAATGTTCCCAGTTTTTGCAACATTTTACATCACTGCTCCGCTCCTATTGGTCGCAGCGTGATGTTATATAACCTTCCTCAATAAATGGGCTATCTAACAGTAAAATAATTTTACCTCTAACCTCTAACTCTTCAGCTTTATAATATTAGTAACTGTTTGTACATATATTTCAAAATTAGACCAATTTTGAAAATACATACCTACATAAATTACGATTGTTAAAAGAACTTACACCCTAATAGGTTTATTTTGAAACCAATGACTGTTAGAAAACATCAATTTAATATAAATTTTTGTTATTATAAACTCAGCGGCAGTTCCAAATGAAAAGCTCATGAGAAGAACAAATAAATAGCGTCTGAAAAGCGTCTTCCATCGATATACTTACTCGCTAAACCGAGGCTTAACCTAGTGCTCGCTTAAACTTTAGTCCAAATCCAAACTCCTTTTATAAATCCTTTTCTCACCACTTGCCCAAACTAATGTGTTGCTAATACCTTTAAGGATGTGATCTAAACCTTGGGTCTACTTATCGTAACTTCGTAAGCCGTGATCATTATCCACGTCTGCGTCAGGTACGTAGCGCAAAGTTCAAGGCTGTATTGATCCATCAGGGTGCAAGGTTGTACGTTAGATGCCAGCGTTATTTCTTTACTTGCCGGAGTAGGAAACGGTATTGGTCACGATAGTTCTATTTTAGGCTCCGTCTTAGTACTTATACCTATAAAATGTGTCTGTGGTATTGCCATAGATTAAATTAAAGAGTGGCAATACTGTCTGATAATAATAAGAAAATAAATTTTGAAATTTGATCACAAACCTTAAATAAACCTACATAGATATAGGTACCAAATACACATTCGTTGTATGCTTGTAATTCTACATAATTATATTACCCTTAATGATTACAATGTTTTTTTTTAAGCTATTGCATAGCTTTTATCGCGGACTTTGAGCGCGGCGACCGAATCAAGAAATTCCGTAACGAAAATAAAACCTAACACCCCCCACTCCGCCTACTATGTAGCTCGGTCGAGCGTTCGCTTAACGTATATGTATATGGTACGACTGTAAGAAGCTCGCACGGATCGAGACGAGCTGCTCCGAAATGTAATAAAAATAAAAATACTACATAAATAAAAAATAAATAATTATAATTGCATAAGTTGATAAAAAATGCTATGCAATAGCTTTACCGCGGCAGTCTCCGAGAGCCACACATTTTTTTTTTAATTTGTAGTACGTGGTTTCTTCTTTCTAATGCTACTATTGTATTTAAATAGATACCTAACATTTTAATTAACAAGAAAGGCCTAAAAGATATTTAATTTCATATAGAGGGTTGTCCTTTGATTTTAACGAGATACAGATTTATTAAATCTAAAAAAATGATGTTAATTAACTTTACGTCACCACGAAACAAAAACCACCAATTTCCCACCACCAGTAAACTGCTGCAAAGGTAATTTACCTTTGCAGCAGTTTACTATAATAGCAGATGGCTCATATCTTACCCAAAAGTTAGTCCAGTCAAAAAGTTGGTAGGTTTATGTGAGCACTTACCTAATTAGTTTGTTTAATCTCTTTCGTCATATAAAGTACAAGCACCAAAGCCTTCATCTAACCGTACATAAAGGTGAGTCGTAACATAACCATGATCGCTTCGCAGAAGTTATGACTCACGAAGAAACCATGCGAGTTGTACAACGACTAGATGGACACTGAACTTAGTACTATATCTATGAAGTATGTGTGACCTTATTTACTTATGAGTTATGCCGTACGCGTACTAAAACCGGATTGATACGACTAATCTTACAAATATAATAGGCATTTAGGTGTTGCCTGCGCTCCGGTTCGTAGTTTTCTTTTTACTGCCGCATTATGGAAAACCCTGTGTCGTAGGGGACTTCACAAACATACATGTCACGAACACAAAGTACAGCCAGACTTGGAACAACAATTTGTGGATCACACAAAGTGGTGCTCCGTGTGGGAATCGAACCCACGGCCTCTTGCGTAGCAGTCGGACAGTCCCACCGCGCCACAGAGGCAGTCAATTGTGTCGGATGGTCTTTGCCAGATTTCAAACTACCTTGATGCCCCAGTTTCATTGAATTGAATTGAAGAAAAAAGCCAAACAGATTTTGTCAGCTTGTAAAGTTTTTATAAAATTTTATATGAAGACAGCTTATACCCGGGGAAAGTCGCAGGCCAGTACCTAGTTTAAAGTAGATATTATAATTATATTCACAGACGTGGGCTCATAATTTTACTCAGCGTTTTCTTCGCGGGTTGTCATGATAACCGTTTCTATTTAACTATAAATAGATCAACCAGTTTTATGATAGAACCAAAGAGCTGAAGAACTGCCCTTTTCTATCTGACGTCCACTTAAGGATATTTTAATTAGGTGCCTATACTTATTACGATTTGCGATGGAAGAAAAACTAGACTCGCTAAACTGATCGTAGTAATACTATATTTTACAATTTTTGTTAGTAGGTAAGTGCCATTGCATGGTCTTGAGAGCTTTTCAACCAAGGAATGATAGATTTAATCGTAAGATTTCTTTATTTTGTAACTATTATAGAATCTATGTAGGTATTCGCGGTACCTAATTATTATTTTCAGACTTACGTACGACAAATGGCAACGTAGAGCTTTAAAGGTCCATTTCCTTGCATCGCGGCCGATCGCGAGCCGCGCGCGGCTGACGCGCGCAGCTGATGCGACAATAGTCAGAGTGCGCGCGCAGCCTACGTTAGTCGTCGGCCGCGCGCGTCTATCGCAGACCTCGGAAACAGCGCCATGCATTCTCATACTCTGACTATTGTCGCATCGGCCGCGCGCGGCCGCGATGCACGGAAATGAACCTTAAGTCCGGCAAAGAGAATATAACACTTCTGATTTTCAGTTCAAACTTCCAAAGTATATTCAATTGGTTGAAGAAATATGGCCTACCATGTTTCTTCTACCAATTGAATATACTAACCCTATCATCAAAGGAACGAACACAATCATGTACACTTTTTACTACTGGCAACTATCTCATTCATTATGGTGAGGTTAATTTTTGTAGGTTAATTTGTTACATAATAAAAAAAAACTAGTTACAGTTTAAAGTAAAAAGGTTTACGAGGTTAATAAAAAGTTTATGTAGAATAAATCTCGCTTTATTATCACAATCTGGTCGTGTTTCTTTATTCTGTAAAAGGCTCGATAGTAAGAAAGGTGAAACAAAAAGTGCATGACTATGCGTTGTGGAAGAATGCTACGGTTTATCATAAAATTAATTCTACATCTAGATACTTTTATAGTAGGTATGTTACGGGAGTGGTTTTATCGTAACCGAAGTCGAAGTCGGAGTTTTGTTTCGAATTCGAAATTAAAGGTGAAGGGAGGAAACAAATATGTTGAGATAAGGCTTAAAAAAGTAAGATAAAAAAATGTGTGAATGAAAAATCTGCTCGGTCGGGACTCGAATCCGCTATCATAGGGAATCCGTGAGATTTTTTCGTTCATACATTTATTAAGTATAAATTAGCTCAAAGGATGCTAGCTTGCTATGGTACCCCGATTAAAACGTCCGAGTTAAAGTGTCGGAGCCGAAGTCGAAGTCGGAGGTGTTAAATCATCAAAAGTTGCGACCTTTCGGAGTCGGAGTCGAAGCTCTGTAACATCCCTGCTCTATAGGTGCTAAAGTCTAAAAGTAAAATACCTACCTAATAAACGCTAATATTGTACAGTAGATATTTATTTAACATTTTACTAAACGTGTTGGCGTTTTGCTCCGCTAATACACTACCCTGAATCAGGGCCCTAAATCGAGGTGGCCTTGAAAATTTGTTTATTTATTTATTTTATTTATTTATTTATTTATAAGACATGCCAACAGAATAAACACATACATTTATAAACACGATATGAGGCAACAGTCATGTGCTTATGCCAATTACAGGCATGTACAACATTTACATTAAAACAGATAAACAACATAAAATACAGAATATAAAATTTGAATAATTACACTTAATATCTAATAGGAACACCATGAAATAGTATCATAATCAAATTAATAATAAAACAAAATTAGAACAAAATTAGAACAAAATTAGAACAAAATTAGAACAAAATTAGAACAAAATTAGAACAAAATTAACATTTTATTAACATTTGACATTAACATTTAACATTTTTTATACCAAATAACTATTAATTAATTAATTAATTATGATCCAAATACCAGTTATCCACAATGATTAACTATCTTGGACCGGAAGAATGTGAAATGGTCATGAAATATGTCCAGGTTTAACATTCGCCAGAATTCGTTATAAGTAGACGTTAGTCTGACCAAGGGAGAACGAGATCCTAGGTTTGTTTTGTATCTGGGAACCATAAAGAACGATTGTAATTTTCGTCTAGAGTTTATTTTTGGGACAATTATACCTATTTGACTCAGAAGATCCTCACATTGAGAAGAGCCCTTTAATATTTTAAACAAAAAGAGCAGATCCAACATTCTGCGCCTTTGCTGAAGAGTTTTAAATTTGAAATGTGATAGCCTATCACTGTAAGAGCTTCTAGCGCTGATACTAGGACTGATGTATGCCAAATGCCTGGAGAACGATCGTTGGATGGATTCAATGCGTTGTGTGTGAACAGCATATAGAGGGTTCCAAATAACGCTACCAAATTCAAGAATGCTTCGTACTAGTGCATTATACAATACTATTTTAGATGTAACCGACTTAAAAGATTTGGTGTTACGCAAGATGAAACCAAAACCAAAAAAAATGATAAATGATTTGTTAGAGAATTAGACCCCTAACTCCTATTACACCGCTCTTTTTAAGGATTTAGGGTCCCTGATTAAGTGTAGTGTAATAAGCGCATATAAACTTGAAAATTTATTTATCAGATAGATAGGTACGTAAATCCTTTTGTTTTAATTTTAAGGGTAGATAGACATTTAGGTATTATGGGTCAATTGCGGTTAATGTGTCTGTGCAGAATTTATATCTGCTGTTTATCGAATAACAAACATGTGTTGAAGTGAAATCATTTGGCGATATGAGTTACAAATAAATCAATACACGTATTTCTTTATACGGTTATGCTGCTTTAGCACCTACGCTTTAAAAATGAATCATGTTACTGGGAACTTAACTAAAATGCGAATATAGGCATTGGTATTTCCGATTCCGTCTAAGTTTAGACGTAGGTAGGTAATACTTAATTCAAAAATGCAGATCTTAGGATCGGCAGATCATAAATCTGCATTCATTTTTTAGGTATTAAACCGAAATATAAAAATGTAGGTATTATGAATTGGCACACTGTCAAAGTACAATCAAATAAAAGAAAGGCCTGTGCCAAAGCGCATAATCTGAGCGAATTGAAAAGAATGTTGATACTTGTATGTTGGTACTTAATATACTTACAATGTATGTGTGTATGTGTTTTATTTTACTACTAGCTGACCCGCGCTTTTTTTTAAAGATAACTAGCAATGTGGGATTGAGTCCCACATTACTAGCAATCTAGTTAACCCCTCCAGCTAAGCTCAAAGGCTTGTGTTAGGAGTGGGTTCACGTCAGTAGTATAATGGGTAGGATTCGAATCCTCGACCTCACGATTGCGAGACCGATGCCTTAGCCATTAGGCTACCGCCGCCGCCGCTTCAATGTAACTATGTGTTAATATTCCCTGTTTTTGCAACATTTTTCATTGCTACTCCGCTCCTATTGGCCGTAGCGTGATGTTATATTCTGAGATAATCCCGTTCAAACAAACAAACTCTTCAGCTTTATAATATTAGTATAGATTAACTCCGTAGGTACCGTATTACGTTCCACTACGTATAGTTAGGTAATAGGTAAAGCCTTTAGCATCTGGTTTGTAGCTCAGAATATACATAGCCTTTCTGCTAACTAGGTTATCCTGCGTCTATACCCTTATCTCAAGTACATTGTCTGTATCTTAGCTGCCCCTATTACGATAGATAATGGATCCTGCATCAAGCTGATATTACCTACCAATTCTCCATTTACTGTCCTGCGTTTATGTTTAGCAATATGACCGGACAGTTGATTTTGAATTATGGTGATTATTGCAGTACAGTAATACCCCGGCTTACGGGAGGGATGGGTGTTGGAGAATATCGCGTTATGCGAACGTCGCGTATAACGGGGTCAAAAAAACATCACAACTTACTGACGTTAATGAACTATCTTTGACACAACACGAAATAAATCGCTGTTATATGCCTAAATGTCTCACGCCACCCCGCCATGCTGTTTTTAAATTTGACTAATCCGGGCGTGCGCGTATAGCGGGGCAATTTAGCGCGAAAATTTGAAATGCGCGTACTTATAGGGAATCCGTGTAAAGCGAGGTCGCGTAAACCGGGGTATTACTGTAATATGTCTCAAATACGAAACTTACCACTCGACTGCATATGCAATGAAAGCGTGTATACTTTACTTATCTTTTAAAGTTATTACGTTTTAATTGAACAAGGTAGCATTAAGACTGGACTGTTTATTTTGAACTAGCTTTCGCCAGCGGTTCCGCCCGCGTGGATGTTGGATATCGTAATAAAAACTATCCTATGTCCTTCCCCGGGACTCAAACTATCTCCATACCAAATTTCATCTAAATCAGTTTAGCTGTTTGAGCATGGCGTAACAGACAGAGTTTCTTTCACATTTGTAATATTAGTATGGATAATGGTAATATTTGCAGTAGATAATTTTGTCTCCAATACGAGACTTACGAATGTGCTCGAGACTAAACTGAATATGCAAAGAAAGCATGCCTACTCTACTTACCTTTTTGAAGTTATTACGGTTTAATTGAAATAGAACGAATACTACTTTGTAATACGAGATGAGTCAACACGAACTTTTTCTTCATTAACCTTGTTTTATTTTGAAAATACGTGTAAGTAGGAAATACAGGTTTGTAGGTAACTTTCCATCAGACAGAATAATATCATTTAGAATAGCAATCGGAAAACAACGGTTTTTAAATTCATCTTTGTTTTGTTGACCAAGATACTCAGAGGCAACATTTTAAGTTTCAAATAATATTACTCTACTAACTAATATAGACTAATATTATAATTATTTATAACTCTACACCTAAGTACCGACATGTTTATTTTTTCTTCTACTTTTTCTAATGATATCTATTGAACAATACCGCTACAAAGTTGTTAAAACAAAAACGAATACCTATTTCTTAAATAGTTTTCAACATTGATACTCAATCAACTATATCTAAACAAATCCACAAACACCTTGATATGATAGTAATAACAAAACATCACTCATACGAAAATGACTAATATCTACCTTTTTAAACGCGGCCTTATTTTGTAGTAATGCAATATATCGAATGCGTCCGATCCATACATTTACCTCTACACGCAACGCTTATCTCCTCCGATTGGTAGATATCCGCACTTTGTACGGTTCCTTTATCGATGCTGATAATGTGCCGATAAAACGATATCGCGGTACTGTTTTGGTTATGGGACATTTACACACTTTATTTATAAAAGAAAACACTGCATTTCAAAATAACTGCGTGTGTTGTTTCGCTTTTAAATCTGTCACACGATATTTCATAACGATTACAGGTTCCGCAATAATTTTCTCTCTCTCTCTCTCCGCAATAATCTGATCACATCGGTTGTGAATTGAAATTGGTATTTTAGTTACGTAGGTAGGTATTACCCTGCTATATTTGGGAGAATGCGGACTTTAGAAAAACAAAAATATTTTCCTTTAACCAGTTTGACGAAACGCAAAAAATCAAAAGCGTCCAAATTACGATTACTATACGGGCATCGCGTGCGTGATTTCGCAGAACCAATGCCTTAAATAACCACGGCGGGACCAGTATTCGGGCGGCTTCTTACGCCTCGTCCTCGGCGGCGTCCTTTGCACCACGCGGAGAATGCTCCCCACAACCTTATTAGGCTACATAATAACCTATCTCGGTTGTCTCCTCTCAAGCTTCGATTGTTCGACCCAGTTTGGAAAGCGGTGACATTTTTGGCAGCGATATAAATGTTTTTGTATAATGTTGACCGAAAATCCTCCAGAAATTCCTCCATAGACATTTTATTACTTTTCTGTTAAAATGTTAAGTATTCTTGTCCAGAACCATTGATTTCTCAAATTATTATCGTTTAAATAGACATGTTAATAAATATCAGAGGTTAATTTTAATTAAAATCTTTCCAGCACCTTACGACATTGTAGCAAGTGTAACACTTGTAAAGCACTGCCATGACATTATAAATGAAATTAAGCTCGTGCGCATTGCACGTAAACAATTTAGGGCCTGAGCCTAAAATACCTGGCCGGGCCTGTCGCAAGCCGGCGGAGCTCGTCGGCCGCCAGCGCCATATAAGGTGGCAGTACATCGAGGCCGGCTGCCGCAGCCCTCTCCCGACACCTCGGCTACCTCGCCTAGCACACCACGCGAGGACTTGAGGACATCCTCGTCACGACACAACCAACACAATAACCCTGTTAACCTTTTACCTTCGCCCGTAATTCAAGACTCAATTTGCACAACATTTATCATGAACTGAGATACAATCTCCGTGTTAATTGTAGGACATTATCTAGAAAGACAAATTATGAAGTTTGTTTAACAAAAAGTACTGTTATTCAAAAGAGTATTTATACGTTTAAGTAGGTTGTTTAAACTTTGAGAAAAATTGTATCTGCTATCGGCACAGATTCATATCACGTTCTCGAACTCGAACATATTGGTGTGGGAGATATAGGATAGGACGCGACAGACTTGTGCCGATAAGACACGCTGCGAAAACCGGAGCAAATACTTGATATAACAACGTAATCAAACGCTAGCCTCCGGCAATAGGGTCGTCGCCGCGCGCCGTCTGAGTTAATCTAATGTCAACTTAATAGCTTCTTGCACTTAGACTGCAATAACATTGCGGGTTAATACAGGCAAGTGGCAATTGCACACGAGTTTGGTTCCACTTCGTAAGAGCTCATGTTATATCTTATTCGTAGACTCAAGTGCTGGTTGTCATAAAGACGAAAGTTATGGTTTGTCGTTCCATATGGTTTATTGGAATGTATTTAGTGTATATTCTTATTCTGGTGGACTCGAAGTTGTTAGACGTTGGTGCATGCAATGGATGTGTAATTATAGTTTATAAGTAGACATAGCTCTTGTAAGTCACGATTGTCCATTGAGTTTATTTATGTAAGTAGCAATGAGGAAATGTGAATTTTAAATATTTCTTTGAAGTAAACGCTCACGCACACATAAATATTTACGCAGATATTTTGCATGGAATACTTACCTGTTGCTAGTAATTATTTTCATCTATAATAACAAAGTGTAATAACTCCAAAACATTATGCTGAGATTTGAGATAGGTATGTATCGTTTAACAAAAACAATGTATACGGTTCCACGAGTAGTTAATGGCTTATTTGAGAAATGAATTTGATTTTATACTTACTTTATATGTAAAACTATTCATGGAACACTGGGAACAAATTGCTGTTGATGTTTAATTAAATAAAACCTCCTGCCGCCCGAAAATTGCCTTGCGGTGGGTAAACTCCGTTTCGTTTATGGTCCAATTCTGGTTTTAAAACGAAAACAAAACAATGTTTCCACTAACCGTGTATGATTGTAAAATATGGGATTAGGCGCACAATGCCACATTCTCAAAATGACACATAATAATTTCGCAAAATGCCATGTTCTCAAAATGCCATATTCTGAACACGCCACATCGCAAAATGTCACAGTAGCAAAATGCCATTTTCGTAAAATGCCATTTTCGCAATATGCCATGCGCATTTTCATGAATAACGCCACCTAGATAAAACTTTAAGAACTACTTCGACTAATTCTCCATTAACCGACTAACTACACATCCAATAGATGGCGATGGAAAAAAATATTTACATTTAACCATAATTCTAATTATTCTTCTGACATTTATTAATTATAAGTATGATATTAATGTTATTCTATTTGCGTCTATATAAATAATATATATATATATATAATATTAGTAATAATTTATTTTGTAACAAGCAAATGTGGGTACTTCGAATAAAAATAATATAATTAGTTTACTGTTTACTCACAAGGTAAATAAAATCAATGTAATGACAGTTAAACTATTTGTTATCCTGTTTGTGTTCACTATATGCAGATTAATAATTCATTACGATTTAAAATGGATCCAGAGTTTAAGATTGTTGTACAAATCTCTGATTTGCGGTGATTATAGGTACAACAAACAAAGATTTCTCAAACGACAAAAAAAAATTACAGTGTGGCGGTGTGTACATAGAAAATATTTTAGTGCTTTATTACACCTCAAGAACTCAGAACAAGTTATAATCAAAAAAACGGAGCATAAATGTGGTACTATTCGCTATAAAAATGAAGTATATAACTGGAAAAGATCTTTAATAAAAACCGTTTGTAAAGATTTTAGTTCTGTGAAAGAAATTTTTGAAAAACATATCTACGATTTGAAACGCAAATTTCCGGACATTGACGACGAATTGCCTACATTTGAATCAATGAAGGACACTTTGTACAGGTCACGCAAAAAGTTTTTGAATATAGACAGGTTAAAACACGCAAATACAGCAACAGTTAAAATACCCGAAAATTTAGGAAAAAATTTTTTGGTATGTGAAGATGGCACTGTAGATAAAATTATAATATTTGCTACTAAATTAGCTAGAAGAGTGATCCTGAATAAACCGGGAGACTACTATGGAGACGGAACCTTCAAGTCATGTCCCCCCCCGTTCTATCAATTATATGTGTTACACATGGATGTCAACTCTAATACCAATTCTACAAATATAATTCCCGTTATTTACGCACTATTACCTAATAAGACTCAAAGTACGTATGAGCGCTTTTTTTACCTAATAAAAGAAAAACTGTGTGTTGAAATAAATAGTTTCAAGAGTGACTATGAAATCGGACAAATTAACGCTGTGTCACATGTGTATCCGTGTGCTGAAATTACCGGTTGCTACCGACATTATAACGCTGCAGTATGGAAAAATGCAAAAAAATGTAAATTGACTAATACAAAGGAAGGACGTACAATTTCCAGGATTATATCTATAATGCCCTTAGTGCCAGCTAACGATATACCTACTGCATGGAATTACATATTAAATAACTCACCAAATACACCACAAATGAAAAAATTCCAAACCTATTACGAAAATCAATGGTATCCAAAACTACTTCCATCTGTTTTGAGCTGTGCATACCAAAGACACAGAACCACAAATGCCCTCGAAGGCTGGCATCACCGCATTAACAGACGTATCCCTAAAAAACCTTCACTATATCTGTTCGTATACAAATTGCAGCAAGAAAGTAAATACTGGGACAATATATATCAACAATCTTTATTTCATAAGTTCCGGCAGAATAGAAAAACTAAAGACATCCATTTCGATGAACAATATAAAAAATTGTTACAAAAGTTTAATGATAACAGTTTGACACTGCCGGAATTTCTGCGTAAAGTTATTTTTCTGCAATTATACAAATAGTGTTTTTTTTTTATTATACCGACCGCTTACAATCAATAAGCTGATCTTTGTGTAACATTTTATAATTTGAAATATACCTAATTTGAAATATATACAAAAGAAAATAACTTTTTGAAAAAGTTATAATTTTTGTAATTTATTGTATGTAGTATGATTCTTATTCTTAACAACATCTGATATTTAAGATTAAATTTTCAATTTATTTTATGTTAAAATAAAATGAAAATGAATAATGATAAATACTGATAAAAAAAAACGATTTGTTTTATTTATAAAACATGGGCCTACTTGCAATGTCACTTAAGTAAATAGCACATTATTATATTAAACTTATAATTATCATTTGAGAATGTATCATTTTGATAATGTGGCATTTTGATAGTGTGGCATTCTGCTAGTGTGGCGTTTTGCTAATGTGGCCTTTTGCTAATGTGGCATATTGAGAAAGGGCATTTTGCGAATGTGTCATTTTGCTACAGCATTTCATTTTGAAAATGTGGCATTGTGCGCCTAATCCAAAATATGACCTACAGTTGCCCACGCACTCATTATTTTTGACCATGTAAAAGTCTTGAAAACAACTGAACAAGATTAATTTTGCTGTCATAATTATACCACACTTGGCGATGTTAATTATGTGAGTAGGTACATGTCCGGTACCTACATAAGTAGTCCTATACCAATTACATATTAATCGTGCAGCCTATATTTACTCGACTGCGACAAAAGGAGGATAATTTTTACCTATGTATGTAAATTTTTGACGTGGTAACGTCTTATAAATCGATGACTCAGAAACGGCTGTACTCACGAAAAAGTATCACGTTATGGACTGGTTGCTAAGAAACGCGAATGGCGATATATCATCAATGTTTTCTTATGACGTTATCACGTAAAATTATAGTCCAAATTATAGTATTAAACCGACTTTACAGACAACTATTTTTTGGCACGTTTTACAGCTAAATGTGAAGACGAATTGCAAGATGTGAGGTGTCGTTGAATTCGTCTTTTAGTCTCTTTCTTAATAGTTTTTCAGTCAATTAATTTTATGCAATCGGGTTGATATTCATTGGATGTAGATAGTCAAACAAAGACTGTTTTTTTTAGTATTTATAATTCCTCCAAAAACGCATCAAAATCGCCTCAACACGTAAAACATGAAAAGTAATGTAAACGAACCTTGCATTGAACTTATTTTTTATTTTTTTTATTTTCCACATTTATACGTAAGTACCTACAGTAGGTAACCTCTCTATTGAAAATAAATCGACATCGCGCGAAAAACACCCCTGTAGCTTTAGCACGAATCTTTACTATAGGAACTTTCGAATAGTTATGGAATAGTTAACGCAATGCCATAAGAAACTAGTGCTCCGAATGCGTGTGTTTTTGAAATCAGATCTGTTGTTTAGCCGTTTTCTTTTTAGCCGAAATATGTATTCAATAGTTTTCTATGTCGTTCAAGTCTAGCCAGAGAAAACCTTCCTATTTATTCCTTGACTCCTTGACCTTGTGTGTTTCCAAAAAATCGTTCACTTCTGTGGTCCATGTGAACCATGGCGCATTAATCAAGAATATAATAAACTAACGATAGCATATTATCATATAAGACATTAGTTCGCGCATTTTAATGTAAAATATGTACAGGGGGCGCTAGTTTCTTTCAATGACTTTTTCAGCTATATTTGTAAGTCGGTACCTATAGTTAGTTTAAACGGGTACTGATGGACGTTGTTAGCGTTCATTGAACACAGTACAAGCGCATAGGACCACGAAATCCCGCGCAAAAGCCAATATAAAATATTTTGTTGGAAAAAAACACAAATATGTACAATCACCGCGTGGTCACCACTGGCCGCCGCTACCCATCCTACTAGAGGGCCCCACTGACGATGCATCCATCAATCCAAATGGGGTGGACATCTGTCAAAAACTCATCTTGAATGTCAAAAACGTAATCCATTTGAATGGACTTCGTTCAGTTTTGTTATTCCAAACTGACGATCGTCCTGTCCAAATGGACGTAATCACGCCACGCCATCCGTATGTCAGATAGGGGGCAAATCAAGAAGCTTATAGTCATTGTGTCTATGGGTTATCCTGTCGTTTTGCTTAGAAAGAGACCCACCTTCTCTTTCTAAGCATAGTCATGTCATACCATGGTTACTGTAGTCACGAAAGAGAAAGACGGTCTCGCTTCGACGGTCAAATTTGTTCTCTTTTCTTCTTCTGAAACTAATTTATAGTGTTGACAGCAGTCTTTAGTATAACCTTCTTGCGTACGTCTAAATGGAAGACGTACGAGTACATCCAAACGGAAGTATAGTCAATAGTGCATAATTTTGCGTACCTATTATCCATTCAAAAAGCTTCCAAATAGACGTACCTATCGTCAGTGGCCAACTTCATTTTTATAAATCGGATTGTGAGGATCAATGTTTTTTGCTCCTTCACGCAAACACCACTAAACAGATTTTGATGAAACCTTACAGTAATGTAGCTTGTATATCAGAAATGCACATGAACTATAAATATCATACATATCGCATTCGAAGTCGCGGGGAAAGGAGTGTAGACTTAAGGCGCAAGATTGCTGATCGCATCGATTGCCTCTAGATGGTATCTCATTCGTAACCTAGATCTGGGCTCAAAAGACGATCTTGAGTCTTTTAATAAACGTTCGAGCGGTTTAATATGACGGGTCAATTGATCAGGCTTGGGTTTTGCGAATTCAGCTGCGCTAAGCTTGTCCTATCGACCTAGATAGAGGATGGAGTTATAAATCAATTCAGCTAATCGCCCATACTTTTATAAAAAAAAATGTTCAGTTGTTTTGAAGATAGATTTTAGTTTTACGTGTCGGGGCAGCATAACGCAACGCTTTATGAACTAAGTCAACTAATATATTTATGTCAAATAAGATATTTTTAAAATCGCGTTATTTATTCCAAGATCTATGTAAAAGTAAAAATTGACTGCAAAGCGTGAAAGAGAGAAAAAGCTCATGCGGCCTTTGACAGGTATTGTCCACAAAGTAGCGTTGTCTCTTTCTAGAGGTGGTCAATTTTGTGAGGTTATGGCGCAGAGGACTAAAAATTGACTGCAAAGCGTTTAAGAGAGAAAAACTCGTGCGGCCTTTGACAGGTATTGTCCACAAAGTAGCGTTGTTTCTTTCTAGAGAGTGGTAAATTCGTGAGGTTATGGCGCAGTCCTGGTCTCTACGTCAATGGGTTTGTATTACTTTTTATTTCCTATGAGGTTTGCACACCTCATAAATTCATTCTAAACATTTCAAAGCTCACCCTAGCTCAAAAAACCTAGTTGCTCTGCTTTTTATCAAACTAATTTCATCCAAATCGGCATACTTAGGTACGAGTATAATTAACATAGCACCTAAATGCTTAGAAACAACAGGGTAATCTTTGCATTGTATGTAACTCTTACTTGAAAAAAGAAAAAAAGTGGACTCATGGTTTTTTCGTTCTAAAATTTAACGAGAAAAGGCCCTCACCATTATTTATAACTCACCCACTCCGCGCCCAGAATTAATTACATAGCGCTTGTAAAAATACGACTTCTTATAAAATTATTTTGCAGTTCCTTTTATTTTATGTTACGAGCGAGTACTGGAGTATTAAAAAGTTTAACAAAAACAAACTAGACTCCATTTTTATAGAACTCTTTACTTAACGACAGTTATAAATGCTATCTTAGAGGGTTTTCTTGATTATAGACCCGCGCAACTTCATCTGCGTAAGTTTTCCCCGTTTATGAAACATTTTTCATTAATGCTCCGCTCCTATTGGTCATAGCGTGATGTTATATAGCCTATAGCCTTCCTCGATAAATGGGCTATCCAACAGTAAAATAATTTTTCAATTCGGACCCGTATTTCCTGAGATTATCGCGTTCAAACAAACAAACATACTCTTTATAATATTAGTATAGATAGATACAAATGCTGATATGGAGCTTCCTATCATCCGTTGAGGATTGAGAAGTCTCGTTTTCCAGTTTGGGAGTATTCCTCTGAACCTCCTAAGACAGCCAACCTAGGAGACATAGATATTTCATAATTCATATTAAAGAATATACGTACTTACTTAGTTGATATATAGAGCAGCAATGAAAAATGTTGCATAAACGAAGAAAATTGACGCAGACGAAGTTGCGCGGGTCAGCTAGTAGCATAATAAAGTGTTATCCAATTGATATGGAAAGTATATCAGTTGGTTATCTAAAAGTGCTTACTCACAATATCAATCAATATCATACATGAGTTTTGCAAACAATTCGTGGAAAAATGCATCATGGTTTTGTTCACTAATGTACCTATAGGACAGAGTTGAATTTTTATTTATCGTATCTGTACCTACTGTCAACAAAGAAAATGTGATAATGTTGTTTATGGAAAGAATATTGCTCTTTTTGTCAAAATGCTACAAAGATTCTTATTGATGTAAAGTTATTAGGCGTTGTGTTTTCGTCAAAGCCATCTAGAGATGGGTAAGTCGGTAGTTAAATACCTTTCCTAAACTAATATTATAAAGCTGAAGAGTCTGTTTGTTTGTTTGAACGCGATAATTTCCGGAACTACTGGTCCAAATTGTACAATTCTTTTACTGTTGGATAGCCCATTTATCGAGGAAGGCTATAGGCTATATAAAATTACGCTGCGACTAATAGGAGCGGAGCAGGAATGAAAAATGTTGCCAAAACGGGAAAAATTTACGCAAACGAAGTTGCGCCGGTCAGCTAGCTTAACTATAAACGGGGTCTAATACTTGGATAACTTTGTCTACCTAGCTCCTTAATGACACATGAAACGTGATTCTTGAGAAAAATACCTAAAAAAAGTATTAATACAATTATATATTTATACTTAAGTAGGTATCTACTTACTAAAATAATCAAGACCAGTTTGAAAGAAGTGAAACTTATGCAACCATAAACTTGAATTTTAGAACAACATTCACTCATACACACATACCTACACAAAAACGAGAGATGCGCGATTTCCTCTAATGGATTTGGAATATTCCTCAAGCAACTTTAAATAGTTCTATCATCGAATACAATGCCCAGGATACTCTTATACAGTAGAATGACTAACGTTTTAATCGATTTTTTAAGCTAAGTAATGAATGATATTCGGCAGCTATTGATCTTGATGGCGTGAACCTAATTTATTCCAAGTCGCGTTCGCAGCCATTCTTCTCTTGAATAACCTCGACTTCAGCCATATTTTAGGCTAAGACTTTACGCAATATATATTTTTTATTTCAAATCAAATATAATGAAATTGTTTTGCATTCTATTTAAAATTCAAACAATGGCACCCGTGAGAAACTAGAATAAAAATTCTAAACTCGTAATGCATTTGTTCCTAAATCGGCAATAGAATACATAATGGCGTTGCATACTTAGAATTTTATGGGAATTGTGAAAATGGTGGCAAACTAAGCTGTTCACAGCTGCACATTTAATAAATGTGAAAATCTATAAAAAAAATCGTAAGACCCATTGTTTTTGCAGTTAATTGTAAGTATAATAAATAAATAAACAGCAGAAATTGGTTGGAAAATAGGCCAGATTGCCATCACCTCAAAAATAATAAGAAAACGAAAGAAATAAGAACTGTCGCACTGTCGGTAACCAGAACCAGTATGTTGTACTGTTTCAAAGATATCTCATCTTTGAAAACATGGCGACAAGTTGTTGCAATTAGAGTGGCTATACCTACAGAGGAATGATAAATTGTTGTAAACGGCGACCATGCGCCGCCGCCGACTGAATGACTTCGAGTCACTTGCCTGCTATTTTCTGATGACTTTTTGAACCGGTTCCCTCGGTGATGTCATTTATCATTTCATCCTTTCAAAGGCGTATGTAGTTACGATTGTATTTCTAAATGATATTCAGCTTAGTAATGCGTGTCGTACAATATGTAAAGAGAATTTTATTGCAGATACGAACTCATTAAGTTATGCATCAAAGTAGGCATACCTACTGATTTTTAATACCTTTGCTTAAATTAAAAATAAAATGGCGGGAATTGGCGACGTTTCGTTTTTACCTTAGGTACCTACTTCATGTGACCACTTTTAATTTATGTCAAATCTATTAAGAAAGGTGTTGAATAATGCTTTGTAATAGAAATAACACATTTTCTGCTAATGTAGGTAGCTGAGTCCAGAATTACAATGGAACGCAACAGACTGCACTTCATGACGTAAGGCACGTGTTTCTTTGTAGTTAAGAAATTATATATTACTAAGCATTATTATTAGGTACCTACTTCTGTGTTGCTTGCTTTATGTAGGTACGCTTCGCATAATCTAATACTCTCACGATTTACGCGATGCAGGTGCTTCTAGATACTTCCTAAAAGAGGAGAAACCTACAAAAGGCACGCTTAAAGCTTTATAGACACGATATCTCGGACCATTTTGTTCCAAAGCTTCTGTACTCTCCGTGTTTTGTGCTTATACTGTCGCCTAAAAACCTATCGATCGTACAACGGAAAACGAAATGTCATTCAATATTTGAAACAATAAAATGGTGCCGAAGGTTGATTAAAATTTCCCGGTGCATCGACACTCGCAATACCATGTGTTGTTTAGTTTCGAGTCAATGACCTCACGTTATAAAAAGTAAGTTGAACCTGCCCGCCGCATTACTGCAAATTGACGCCATATCTGTCGATAGCGACCTGCTACTACTGCTGTACTGACCATTGAGTAAATTGGATCTTGATATACAACCTCTTTATCTTCTTCATATCAAATGAATGACTATCTACTTACTACGAGTATCCAGTACTTATTTATTCTTTGTTCTTCTAAAATTATTATCGTTGCTATTACTTGTAAGTACCTAAGTACCTTAAAATCTGAATCGTTTTGTTCATATTTATCTATATCTATGTTATATAAGATTTTATAGTTTCTTCCATTCCATCTCGGTTCCTGCACAGGCAAAATTTTTGTGATCTACTTTTTTTTTTTTGGAGATCGTGTCAATCTGTTGAAGGTCAGTCCTATCAAGTTCGTATTTGCAGTTACCTCTACTATAGTATTATATTATCTGTGTCTCTACCTATACTTATTATCATTCTTCGATGTTTTTTTTAAATTTAAGTAGGTTTAAAAATTGTATTGGAGAACGCTGAGTACTTTTCGTGATTTTGTCTGCGTTAATCGTTGTATTTGGAAAATCTATTTTTCAAATTGGGGCTTGTGTTTATAGGTAGGTACTTATAATAAATCTGTTCAGGAGTTTCTGCGTGCAAGAGCGCGCAAATCCTCCTCACAAACTTTCACATTATGTAGCATTAGTAGGACGTGCCTAATTAGGCCAATTAGGTATACCAAGTTTCACCTTCAAGTTTCTCAGAAAAAGCGTGATGTGGATGAGTAGGGGAATGGACAACCACGGAGGCGATTTTCTAAAAGTTTTGCTCTACCAATTCCGCGAATTCACTAATTTACATAATACTTCTTAGTGATCATAATGTAATATTTACTTGTACTAGATTATATTAAAATCTGCATGTAATCATTTCAATTAAATCTGCTTATGTGATTACGTGCGCATTAGACGGTAGGTATGCTAACATTATATTTTTGTCTAGTAAGTAGTCTTTTCATACTTCAGAAACTCACTTCTAAGGCATCAGAATGAAATAAAGGATAGATACGGAGGCAGTAACATTTTAACTATGACAATAGTTAACATTAAAAGCAGCTGACATCTGAAATTGAATTTCTCTATACCAGCTAGGAACTTGAACCAATTTTCATCGCTAAGATTACGCTCAGAATCATCTCGAATAAAGCAGTATCAGCTTGCCAATACAAAATCGCACCGTTGCACTCAAATCAGTTGTGCACAGTCCCACTGCAGCGCAAAGGTCACCCCCAAACGCTTCCTTACTCCCTTCCATAGTGCCACAAGCAGACATGCTGTCAGATGGACTGACATCCTCTTTCCCAACTCCTAAAAGTGTTTTACTAACGGTACATAAAATTTAAAGAGAAAACGAGGTGAGTCCATTGCTCAATATCACCACCTGATAAAAATCAGCAAAGATGCTGTCTTGTCTTTCATCGTTCTGAGATAAGTAAATATAAATTGCAGTTGTTATGTCTACAGTTACTGCTTCAGTGATATATTGTGTGGTCTGGAGCCATGAGACCAAATATAAATATAACTTTTTTAATTAAACGTGCTTTACCGATGGCATTAAAAAAAGAAAGGAAGTCATCATGCGAAGAGAGACGGAACTGCTCGGAGATATCTACGGGCTTCCATTTATACTCGTATAGCTATATAACAAGGTGCTAACTACCATGAAAGGCAATAAATATAAAATAGCATATGTATAACTAAGTATTTTGTGCATGGATTTCAAAGAAAACAAAGAACCGTGCATAAAAATAGGGTAATCTATACTAATATTATAAAGCGGAAGAGTTTGTTTGTTTGTTTAAACGCGCTAATCTCAGGAACTACTGGTCCGATTTGAAAAACTCTTTTTTTGTTGGATAGCCCATTTATCGAGGAAGGCTATAGGCTATATAACATTACGCTGCGACTTATAGGAGCGGAGCAGCGATGATAAATGTTGCAAAAACGGGGAAAATTTATGCATACGAAGTTGCGCGGGACAGCTAGTTCATTATTAAAAAGGTAATTTTTGGGGAGAGGTTATTGAATGCCTAAACTGGTTTGTATAATGTAGGTAGGTCGGAAATACTTAGTTAGTTTTATGAGTATCTAATTTTGTATGATAGTGTGTGAAAAGACCTGTTATAATAACAAAAACCGGGCAAGAGCATGTCGGACCATGCTAAGTGTCGGGTTCCGCCCCAAAAAATCTTTTATTTTATTTATTATAAAAAAAATACACCTATTCACCAAATTTCATCAAAATTCATTGAGTAGTCTTTGAGTAAAATTTCTGTGACATACGGACGGACAAACAGACAGACGAAACTTTAAGGGTTCCATTTTTGCCATTTTGGCTACGGAACCCTAATAAAAAAGTGATCAATAATTTTAAAAATCTTAAAGTATTTCTTTTAAAAAACTAAATTCAACTAAATTTCTGTTTTGTTTATTCCACATTTAATTTTTTAATTTATTTTATTTTATTGCGTATAATTTAGACCGCGATCATAATTTACAATCCATGACGTGATAACTTATCGGCCCATTAAAAGCTAATGCAAAATTTCTATTTAATATTATGTATGTTGATCTTTCATCTAGAGAGGCTATCGATTAAATTAATGTACTCCTGAGTCCCCGCACAGTTCGTATCATTTGACTTTCACTGATCAAATTTTTGCTAAAAGCCGGTCCATGTTTTGCGAAAGTGGTTGGTCTGGTCGAACTCTTTATGTATCTGTGGTTAGAGGCTGGATAGACTCGACGCACCGTCTCGACAAGCTCCGCTTAAATATCCTGTTACAATTACTTTTAGTAGCACATGCGTTATTGCAGACTACGTGATATTATGAGAAATGTGGACGTAAAACAAGGATTGGCATACCTACTCAGTGTCCTTATACACTTTTTTTTTTTTTTTTTAGTTTTCGCGGCTAGCCCGAGCGAAATGTCAAAATCTTGTCACAATAGTAAATAGAGAGCTGCGTTTATAAATATGCATCAACGCGCATGAGCGGTGGACATGTTTGAGAGCACCGCGCATGCGCCAGTTCGCGTGGGCTTGCCAAATGAAAAAAAAAATAGTGAATAAGGACTTTGAATCTGCAAACATTTCCGAAAAAATGTACCAATCGCTGGTTTTATTGTAGAGTCAAGCATTAGGAACTTTATAATCCTAGGTACACTAAAGTCGATGATAATTTTATTGTTTTTTTTTATAATTATGTATATTACGTACAACATTTTTTTTTGCTATGGTAAAATAATGGAAGAACGCGCATGGGATGCAAAGTAGACGCGCGTAAGTAGGATGAGAAAAATGCTCATAAATATCAGCTAGCCAGAATGAGAGGAAAAGAGTTCTGTGTAGTTAGTTAGAGAGAGATAGTTAATAAAAGTTATTACATAACATTACGAGTTTTAATGAAGTCCCTGCAGGTGGTTAATACAGTGTTTATAAAATAGTACCTGTACAGTTTCAATGTAACTTACGACTTAGAGTTTGGTTGGTTTTGAAGCGTTTGCCCGAGGTTGACTTCGACCACGTGAATGTCGATTATCGAGGAAATATAAGGTCGGAGCAATAGCATTTTCATATTTTTTAAACAATAAAAAAAAAAATTAGGTGAATTTGTTATTTATTTATAATATACATATATGTGCCGTTTTGATCGATGACTTGTTGCCTCTTGTGGGTAGTGCCAGGATCCCATTGCTATAAAAAAATTGAGATTTTAGATCAAATAATCTGACAGGTAGTTTTCACAGTGTTCTTTTGAGGTTAACTTTATGCTTCCTAAAGAGTTCTGAAGTGACCAAAACAGGTGGAAATCTGATGGAGCAAGATCAGGGCTATACGGAGGATTTATCAACACATAACAGCCTAGCTCTCTAAATTTTTGCTGAGTGGCTATAGATGAGTGCGTACGGTCTGTAGGGTTTGTCCATGCTTCGACCACGATCTTTTTCCGACATTCTTTCGTAAGTGACCCATTTTTCATCACCCGTAATCAACCGTTTAAGAAATGGGTCGAAATTGTTACGTTTCAACAAAAAATCGCAAATGGAAGCACGTTGCATTAAGTTTAATTCCGTAACAGTCATTTTCACATTCGAAAAGAAAGTCGGAAAATTGTACGTCGTATCATTTGGAGGGCTATGTGACGTTTCTTAGGCGATAAATTTTAGATAAACAACGCGCCAATCAACCTCTTTTGTATTATCGCGGCGAAAACAAATATTGCAACAGGCTAACTTTCTATCTAAACGAGGCTATGCGGTGAACTATTATTTACCAAACATAACATGTGAACAATAGGAACATTTTCAATGATATTATTCAGGAACGGGGCAAAAAGGGCTTTGGTTGTATGCAAACAACCTTTCCTGAGGCGAATCCCGTTAGCCAACTTCCCTATTTAAGTCTGAAGTTGCCGTCCCTACAACCAGTAACTTATATACATAATTGAATTTCCTCCTTGTTAACGAATCCTTTTTTCATCGCATTAAAAAGAGTGAAAAGGGTTTTATTGCCTATCACAGATACTTTTTTGTCCCGAATCCTTTTTTAATGATCCTGTACCGGATGTAGAAAATTATATTAGAATAATTAAGGTTAAAAGGCATTTTTTATCATTCTGTAGATTCGAGTAATCGGATCTCTATCAGGAGGAATCGCAATGTCTATCTGTAGATATAAAAGCTTTGTATAAATAGTATCTAGTAGGTACCTTTATTGTCTATAACATAACTATCGACGTTTAGACCTGTACCGTGCCATCCCTTTCAATTAAAAAGTAAATATTAACTGCAAAGCGTGAAAGAGAGAAAAAACTCGTGCGGCCTTTGACAGGTATTGTCCACAAAGTAGCGTTGTCTCTTTCTAGAGAGTGGTCAATTTTGTGAGGTTATTGCGCAGTCCTGGGTAGTTAGACAAGGCACATACATTCGTTCCGTGGCGAATTCTATAACGCCGTACTAATCGTTCGCAAAAAAATAAAAAAATGTCTATGGTCTCCACAGCAAACGTTAAATTCCTAAAATTCTTTTCCATTATCGACATCGCTTTTCGAATGTGACTTTGTCAAGACTCCCTGGTATAACCCATAAAAAAAAAAAAAAAAACTTATGTTATGTTCACGTCAATGAACATAACACAAGTTTTTTTTTTTAATCTATTAGGTAAGTAGGTACCTATTGCTGAAGTATTTTTATGTCTACCAATACACCTAGAATTAGTCGGCCGTAGAATATAATGCCCGTGCTTTAATATAAGAAGATATCAAGAGATACTGAAGAAGATACCGCTGCTTATTTCTTTATTAATGTCATCGGCTTTACCAATTACAATAAAAAAAATTGAATGTTGAATGTATACTTAAATCCGCTTTATTGCCAGTGAAAATATCAACAACCTTCTCAAAAAGGTTCTATTCTTAAGGATTACGGAACAGTAGCACGAGCCCAGCCCACGTATTACTACCACTTACATTCTCCTCACGTCCAAACAAATTGATATAAGCCTACATTTTAAGAAATGACGTGTATAAAAATACATTTACTGAAGCTATTAGCATTATTCGTGCACGCCCAAAAATGATAAACGGTGATGCATATTGAATGCATGATTAGGAATGATATTATTATAACAAAGACATTATAAGTTATGTAGACCAATCATGTGTTTCGCCTTTAGAATATTGTACCTATCGGGCGAAAATATTAGGGGTATGTATGTGCCGTAGGCACAGGAGTTCCGTGAGGTGTGACGTCAATTTATTATACTGCGAAGCCGTTCCTATTTAGTATAATAATATAATAATATCTTGGGACAACACAACGCCATCTGAACCCAAACTAAGCAGAGCTTGCACTATGGAAACTAGACAACTGATAAACGTACTTATATATTTCTAAATACATACATTTTGTAGATAAATAACACCCAGACACAGGATAAACCATCGTGCTCATCACATAAAGTTTTATCCTGAGCGGGGATCGAACCCACGACCTCCGGCTTAGCAGACAGGGTTGAATTTATCCACTAGACTAACAAGCCAATCTAATAACAGGTCAGTATAGTGAGCTATACTGGTTCCTCTTTAAAACGAAAACCCAGTCCAGTACACTGTCATCCACGTATCTATATACATTTTTATGTATCTATATCTATACTAATATTATAAAGAGGAAAGATTTGATTGTTTGTTTGAATTGAATAGGCTCCGAAACTACTGGACGGATTTGAAAAATACTTTCATCGTTGTGAAGCTACACTAACCCCAGATGACATAAATAGGCTATTTTTTATCCCTGTATTCCCACGGGAACGGTAACTACGCTGGTGCTACCGCGAGGCGTCCGCTGGTAATATATAAAAGAAGAACAAGAAAAAAAGGGCTTGTATTTAAAAAATAAATATTTAAAAGAGTTATCAATTGAATTAATTGTATAACGTCGAAATCAATGGGTTGAATTTAAATTTCTGGTCGCTGTTGATCACTTGATCAAAGTACTGAGAGTACCTTACCTGGATAACGCCAGTGCTCACAGTAAAAACTGGCGACGATTAATGATGTCGTATGATACTGCGGCAGTATACTCAGTCAGTCATAACGAAACGAATTTCTTCCCAGTAAAAGCATTGAGCTTAGTCTCATTCCTTAGGTATTCCGCACAAAATGGCCGACACGGTTTCTTTACTAAATGTTTCTTATTGGCCATCTATTCTTATAAAGTCTTTGTTATTACATTTGAAAAGGAGCAGATATGTTACCAATGCACGTAATAAATATATCAAATCGTTTCATTGTATTGTATCGCAGCCATATTAATTAATATAAGGACCTAACTTCTTAGGATTTCTCGTTGGGCGCCAATATCGATGCCATTTGTCTTTGACGCTATTTTATCTTCGTGTTTTATTGTCAATTTATTCAACAGTGAAACTAAATGATCTTTAATGGTGTAGCTATTATATTATATTAGCTGACCCGCGCAACTTCGTCTGCGTAAATTTTCCCCGATTTGCAACATTTCTCATTGTTGTTCCGCTCCTATTAGTCGTAGCGTGATGTTATATACCCTTCCTCGATAAATGGGCTATCCAACAGTGAAATAATTTTTCAATTTGGATCAGTAGTTCAAACAGTAACAAACTCTTCAGCTTTATAATATTAGTATAGATTAATAATAAAGAAGCTTATAGATTTATCCAACCATGTTAGATGAATGCCCAATTTGTCCCCGAAATTGTTCACTCTGATGGGACATCCTTCATTCATTAACAATGAGAAAAGCGTAGCTCTATTGCTTATATTATTAAGAACTATTTTTTTGACGTAGGTACTTATCATCCTATTTAAGGAGATATACCCAGCTTTTTGGGTTTTTAAAACATCCTACTACTGTGAAATAACGTTGTACATACGTCTGTATGAGTGCAAAAGAGCATCAAAACATTTCGCACTTGCAGAGGACAATTCACACGATTATCACAAAATTTCAATTCAAACATGTAAAACAAAACTGCGCATCATAGTAGGCTATTAAAAATTAATGTAGCGACATCTTGCTCGTATCGGTAACATTTCTGATATGCAAATAGAGCACCGGTGTCATGTCGGTATTCAAAATATTCAAATACAACCTTTAATCCAATCGACGCTTTAACACACCGTTTCTCAAAGTGAGGAACTTGATCAGGTAATCGCAAAAGTTCTATGATTTTGTTTACATGAGCTTTTGTCACGATATTATGCAATTTATTATTATATGATATATTACTATGCTTAATCACAATAAATCACATTTGAATTAGAGTGAGTTGTTTACGATTCGTGTCATGGAAAACCAATATACTGAAGAATTTATTTGAACACGGTAATCTCAGGAACTACTGATCCGAATGGAAAAAATCCTCTACTGTTGGATAGCCCATTTATCGAGGAAGGATATAGGCTATATAAAATTACGTTATGGCCAATAGGAGCGGAGCAGCTATGAAAAAAAATACAAAAACGGTGAAATTACGCAGACGAAGTTGCGCGGGTCAGCTAATAAAATATATACTTACCTAATTACCTTGCTTTTGTGAACCTTCTCAGGTAGCTTATTTACCAACTAAAAAGGTACATTTATTTTTCCTAACATAATCGCTCAGCCACGTTAGGGATATACGGAGATGAAACATTGAGAAACTGCTTTAAGCGATGAATTATTCAACACTTGTCTGACTGCCGACAAATTTTTAATGTCATGCAAAGTCATCGAGAAAAGCGTCGAGGTTAATGCAAGTCAACAATAAAAGTATACTAAAATAAAGCAATAAAAGTGTTGCATTTAATGCAGTTACGAGAGCGGAGCGTTGAATGTGATCCAGGTTAATTATAATTAGCAATGTGGTATGTACCTACCTTCATAAAGTTGGTGAGTAATTTCTATACCACGTGTAAAGTTTGTGTAACAAGCTCGTGTAGTCTGTGCAGTGTGCATGTAACATGGTTCAAGATCCTGAATGAAATGGGATACTATACGAACTTATGTAACATTATGCATGTAGACTGTACAATACAATATTTAGGTTGTAGGATTGCTTATGCTTTATATTTAATTAATTTCTTCTCTGAATAAATGTCCAGTTTGAAAAAAATGAGATTAAATAGTTATAGATTGAACTCTAGATTATAATTAGGTAGTGTGTGCTTTACACTTTTATATATCAAATTGATTATAGACTTTAAAGTAGACGTGGCACAGATATAAACATGAAGATAGTATTTCTTCTATGATACTATTTAAGCAGATATGTTACCAATGCACGCAATAAATATATTAAATCGTTTCATTGCATTGTATCGCAGCCATATTAATTAATGTAAGGACCTGACGTCTTAGTATTTCTCGTTGGGTGCCAATATCGATGCCATTTGTCTTTGACGCTATTTTATCTTCGTGTTTTATTGCCAATTTATTCAACAGTGAAACTGAATGATCTTTAATGGTGTAGCACCTATTATATTATATTAGCTGACCCGCGCAACTTCATCTGCGTAAATTTTCCCCGTTTAACATTATGCATGTAGACTGTACAATACAATATTTAGGTTGTAGGATTGCTTCTAAGGTCCGTATATTGAAATGAATTTCTTCTCTGAATAAATGTCCAGTTTAAAAAAAATAGATTAAATAGTTATAGATTGAACTCTAGATTATAATTAGGTGGTGTACAGGTGTATAACATGAAGATAGTATTTCTTCTGTGATACTATTTAATTATGAATATGTACTTGAAATCAAAATGTTTATATCTGTGCCACATCTACTTTAAAGTCTATAGGCAATTTGTTATATGAAAATGTAGAGCACACACCACCTAATTATAATCTAGATAACATGGGTAGCTGGCTACCTATTATCTAAGAATAGTGAAATAGAGAAGATAAATGACATCAAATATACGTACATATGCAAACATCTTCTATGTAATATTGTCAACACATTTGTCTTCTCGAAAAAGGGCAAGCTCTGGCCTCCTTTTTCGTATAACATTGTAGCTGTTGAGATAAATGTCCACAATAAAACATTGTTTCTTTCGAGCTATATTTCTTGTTCCAAGAACCTGTCTCGTCATCTTTAAATTACAGGCATTTCAGATACAATTCATATTCCTATTCCGTATCGTAGACGAACAGTTACACAATAATAGCTGAGAATAAATGACTGCGTATGGCGCCGTCGAGTTAACTTATCGTTTTAATAGTGGGACACATGTCCTGGATATTCTGTTACATATACTGTTGGTAATTATATAAATACCAGATTGATAGTTGTGTCTGTCTGCTCCATTCACATGCACTGCAGACTGACAATGTATGACGTATTTAATGTAGTTTACTTCTTACTGAATGTATATTTGGAAGTTTATTTATTAACATGGTTACATTTTTAATTGTTGCTTACATTATTAAAATATATTCCTTTACGTTCAGCATGTGCAGACGGAGCTTATTGCGATCTAACTTAATTGACATTGACACTTGTCGGAATTAATAATTTTTTAATGGTGTATAGACCGTCATAGACCGTCTTGGTGGGTACCACAACAGTGTCAGTAATTCTTCTGTGTAATAGATCACTGTGTTTCGATTAAAGGGCACTGTAGCGAGTGTAATGACTAGGCAAATGAGACTTATTTACTAATGTTTCAAAGGAGGAGCGCAGTGCGGTGACATTCAGATCTTTGTGGCACTGGTACTATTATGGGCTAGCGTGACCTTTATCGTCCAGTGCACGACCTGCTGTTGCATCTCATTATTTCGAAGTATAAAAAAAATCTAATAAAATTAGCAAGGAACACTTTTTGATTGGCAAGCTACCATAAGCATGTTCATAAATAAATCAAGTAGTGACCCTGGCCACACTTCGCTGTGGCTTTTTTTTTGGCCAGAAACATTCGCGAGCGTCCCCAGAACACCCTGCCAAAGTTTTATCACAATTTGATCAATGGTTTCGAAACGCATAGAGGACATACAGACAGACAGACAGACAAACATTCATTTTTATATATAGATAAAACTTGATAAAAAAAATTGTCTCAGCTGTACTTACTATAGTATTTTTTCAACGACGATGCGGACGCTGTGAATATTATGGAGGGTAGAGACAATCAAAATATTTAAGCTGATAAAAAAAGTTTTAGCTGAAACTGGCATATTTCAGTAATATATTAATTACCAATGTAAGTCATGACTATGTGTTGGACAGAGCCAAAAAAACTTATATTATTTACTTATATAATTTTTGTGGGAAACGTTTTTTTTACTCATCAACATACAGGATTTGTAATTAATTTAAAATCCAATATAATCCCATTCTAACCACTCAGGCTTCGATTGCAGGCAAATAAATCGGTGTACATGCACTTCAATATAAAGTTCATCGGCGAGTATGCTGTTAAATAAATTGAATTTTTCAATCGATGCCGGCCGGCCGCTGGTCGAGTCACACACACACCGCACTCGTGGGATTAATACCAACACATCTATATTTATTTCACATGTTTTACACGTGTTTCTAAGCGAGAGTCATCGAATAGATCCATGGAGTAAATAGATATTTCCTTTTAAAAGACGAATCCCGCAGTAGGGTACAAGCCCTGTGTCGCGGGGGACTTTACAAACATACAAGTCACGGACACAAAGTACACCCATATTCGGAACAACAATTTGTGGATCACACAAAGTGGTGTCCCGTGTGGGAATCGAAACTCACGACCTCTTGCGTAGCAGTCGGACACTTAATCACCGCGCCACAGAGACAGCCCCAGTAAGCCGTTTAAAAAACGAATGCAACTGTTAGATAGAAAATTTTAAAGTTTGACATTTGTTTAATGAGTAAACCTCAAATTAATGCCAAAACTTAAGTAGGGCACAGTGACGTAGGACTCCCAGGAGAGCAGGTACCAGGGCTGTAACTCAGCATCGTAGATAGGGCGTTGAAATGAAAATAGAAACTTCCCAGATTGAATATTATGTTTATTCCTTAAATAAACTAACTCACAAGCACAACATACATTACTATTATTAACTTATATTAAATAACTTATTAATTAACATAATTAATCATAATAAATTGCGACTCTTAGTCCTAGACTCCTTCTCATTCTATTATTTCAAAAGTAAAGAGTTTCATATCCATAAAGGCTACAATGACGTACATGTCCGAGACCTCGGCATATACATCACAGTACCTACATCAGATTTGGTGTAAATTTTGACAGATTTTGACTTAAGATAGTGGACTAGGCATCAAGACTTTATATAACCAAAGGATATATATCTACGCTATCCCTTTAATAGTTTACCCTCGGTTAGGTATGAATGTTCTGTGGGTTTAAGCAGGTTCTCATAGCTAGGAGTGCAAAGGCACGATGTTCTATCTACAGCTAATTATGAGTAGGTAAGCATGTAGCACGAGCTTAGCTTTTTCGTTCAAAATAAAGAAACACATGTTTCAGCGTTTTTAGAAAATCAACCTCCAACGGGAAAAATCTGTGGTTGGAAGCTTTGTGAAAACCATCCCAAGATTGTGTAAATCTCCGTCAGTTTTGAAGTTCTATTTGGGAAATTTCGTATTTGGTTTTTGGGTTTAAAATAAAGAAACAGGAGTGTGTTTTTGCGTAATCAACCCTTAAGGGGGTAAAATAGGGGTTGGAAGTTTGTGTAAAACTCCGTCAGTTTGAAGTAAGATCTGTGAAAATTGGTGTTGAGCTTTATTAAAAAAATGTTTTTGGTTGTAAACACTTATTTTAACATTTTGGTCGAAAAGGAAATTTACCCTTAACGGGGTAAAGTCATCCACGCGGGCGAAGCCGCGGGTGACTGCCACTAACTTATAAATAACAGACAAAGAAGAAATACGCTAGTGTAAACGTTTCTGTGCGGTTACAACAAAAAAACTATGTTAACAGCAGAACTATATTCATAGTGGTTAAACAACAAACCTCGCGGACAGTGGCTACATGCGGAGGCTGCAATTATATTTAAAATAGCCATCGCCATGCCGCCATGTTACTAAGCACCGAGAGCACAGAAGGTTAGCTTCATACAGGGCCGGCCCTAGCCACGATATCTATCACTGACTTTTTACAGTTTGTGGATCACACAAAGTGGGGCCACCACTTTGGTGTGGGAATCAAACTCAAAAGTTTTTGTTTTCCTCTTGGGCAGCAGTCGTCGGTGTTATAATGTTAACCTTCCGCTAAACCAAAACTATACCTTTACTGCGAAGGTTTCGAGTCCATGCCCTACGTCCATGTATAATAATAATAATAAACTTTAATTCATGAAAGTTTATTATTAGTACAATAGCTTATCTTAAGTACATTTATAAATAACAAACGGCACAGTTGGATATTTGCCTGAACTAAGTTGAAACCTGTGTTTCAGGCGAGAAAGCAAAAAAGTATTTAAAATAAATACTTTCTGAAACTAAAAATAAGAACTGTTATCATATAAAACTAAGATACATAAATTAACTTAAATTATGCTAATTACAAAGTTAGTGAGAAGTATAGTAGAAATATAAGTTGTATAATAATAATAATCTGAAATAAAATATCTGATCCCAAACTAAGCAGAGCTTGTACTATGGAAACCAGACAACTGATAAACATACTTATATATTTCTAAACACATACATATTATATATAAACCATCGTGCTCATCACACAAAGTTTTATCCTGGGTGAGGATCGAACCCACGACCTCTTGCGTAGCAGTCGGATACACTCCCACCGCGCCACAGAGGCAGTCTATGCTTTGTTCAAGCATATTTCTATGAAATTTACTTGCTTGCTCTCTGTATTCTCAATATTTTGTGGCCCAGTCGCTAGCCGCCAGCCCGCCCAAGTTGGTTGTCGGTAAGCCCGGTAGCCGCCAGCGCTAGTTATTTCTGTGTCGTGTGAAAAAGTGCTTTCCAGCTTTCCTATTGAAGAAATGATGCTAGTTTTAAATGAGACCTCGTTTTAACGTCTGGCTTTCAATTAAAGCATAGGTTTACTTACGTGGTTTTCTCATTTTTTCTCAACACTTACCTACTCTTGAAAATTTAACTCGTCCCACGTTTTGAACAACTTTGTTGTTCGGTTTATAGTTCGTTTTATTATAAAGAAAATTGTCTAGGCAGTAAATAGTCGAGCGATAAAACAACAATACGTATATAAGTTGTTTTTCCTCAGCTTTAAATAAATACTTTCGATGTTAAAAGTAGCCTGTACTTATGTTAGACCTTACCACTTACTTGCTTTTGAAGATCCTAATAAAATTCGTCTGTTTTGCCTACCTACCTAAATGGTATTTTTTTATATGGACTGTTTTTTTTTAAAGACAAATCCCACAGTATTGTACAAGCCCTGTGGCACGGGAGACTTTACAAACATACAAGTCACGGACACAAAATACACCCAGACTCAGAACAACAATTTGTGGATCACACAAAGTGGTTTTCCGTGTGGGAATCGAACCCACGACCTCTTGCGTAGCAGTCGGACACATTCCCACCGCGCCAAAGAGGCGGTTAAACCACCTTTCTATGTTAGTTGAGTAATAATTTATTATACTATTTAATTGTCTGTAATTTTACAGACCTTTACTGCAGGGGAGAATTAAATAACTTTCTCCACGTTTTATATAGAGCTGATTGAACAGAAAACGTTTAGAAATAGAGTTCAAAATGAACGTATCTATTATTAGTTCGGACTGATAATAAATCTATCATCAAATCATTAATGAAGTCCATCAAAGAACTGTGGGTGATTTTAGTGCTTGTTTATGTATTCTGAGTTCCAATTGCTTCCAGACTTAATGTAAACATTGTGAAACTTTCAGTCTATTCAGACTTAAGGGGGTTTAATGGGATAAGTTTAAGCGATTTGTTCTCCAAGTACATGAATAACAAATAGGTTTCAAAGGTCTAAGACTAATAGTTCCGACGAAGTCAAGATAATATTTCAAGTAGGTATAAAACGTTTTAGGTACATAAACGAACAGTTTGTTTTTCTACACAATGGAGCAAGCAAGCCTTTGGCAAAATCCACGCGTACTGAGGGCGGTAAAATTAATTATAAGAATAATAACAGCCATTAAGCCCGTCATACGTTGCCAAAACGTGTTGGGATTTGTTTCATTTAAATTTATGACAACTGCCCAGTCCCGAACCAGTTTTTTTACGGAAAACGGCTGCGTCCTGGTTTCGCAAGCCAACTCTGATTCGCTCGTATCCTCTGAGAATTATTGCTGTATGCAAATTTAACGACACGATGATTACTTACAATCATAACAAAAACGTCCAGAAACATAAATTTAATTTAACTTTATTATTATTTCAAAGATTTATCTTAATAAAAGTCGTTGCCTACCGATCCATTTACGTGTTGTACACGTTTAATGACGTCATTAGCTGCCATAACTGATTAACAAAAAGTCCAAGAAAGGAGGTGAGATATGCATCGGGAGTACAAACAATCTCACGCTGTTGTCAGTTTTTTCGACATCCTACTGTATTCAGTAGCGGGGTCGACGTCCCTCGGAAGTCACGTTTATGTAGAAAAAGTCCGAAACAAGACAACGCAATAAACCATTGAAATACTCTCATCTGTCATCTGATCTAGTCTCCGGACCCGGCCACCATAGCTCGCCAGTCGCCACCCTGGGACGCTGATGCTATATATTAATATACATTATGGCTTACTGTCACAGAAGAAACAATGTTTGTAAAGGTTTTTATTGTACCGGATAAGGTTAAGTCCGCACGCCCTTTGTGATTCTGCGTTGTTACAAATAAAACCTTATTTTATCAATGTTGCTGTGATATTTAAAGTTTTTATGTTTTGTTACAGGTACGTGCTCGATAAATGTAGCGATTTGTGTTGATTGAAAATGATATTAATGCGGTAAGCGGTAAGTCAAGGTTGGATTGATATACTTACATAGATGACAAAGTTGAATTATGTAAGATGTTGCGCAATAAACTACTCAAAATAAAGATAAAATAGATAATTATAAGTAGTTTGTTTACGTTTAATGTAAAGTAGGAACTTCTAATCTATTTTGATACTTATATTTTGTAGCCGGTTTAAGCCAAACGCTTCTGCAATAGACACGTGTAAAATAACTTAATCGGTCACACTTACAATTACATTGTTTTCCGAAATAAAATGACATAAATGAATTAAAAATAAAAAAAAATCTTAAATGTCAATCAAAATTAATGCCAGATTATACAAGTTACTTATACATAAAAAAGACTCGGAACTAAAGATATTATCTGTGGTTGGAACAGCGATAAGCAGTCATAAGACTCATAAGCAACCAATATTGTATTTACACATTCCATAACTGTACTACAGTGGTGAGTTCTGTTGAAAAGTTCATGACCATTGTTCTTGCTAAAGTTCTTAGCGTATACATCAGTTATGGTGGCGAAGGATATAAAGACGTCTCATTCCTCGTTTTGTGAAGCTCACTGACTCTGTATCGTGTATCACGTGCAACCTCAACGCCGACAAAGTGAGCGTCGGCGCGGACAATCAAATCAGTCGCGACAATTTCTCCGGTGACTGTACCTTTGTCCTTTGTGCCCTGTTCTCCATACTGAGGCTTTTCCACGCCACATATTTGAGACGCTGTCCACAATATCTTTAGTCACACTATGTTGTAAACTGACAACTTAACGGTTTCCTTCATATTTGAATAATTATTGTGTCCTCTTCTACGGACAGCGCTGACACTCGTACCAAAGAAAGATGTCTTGATAAATCATTACAAGTATAATCTGGAGTATCAGAAAAATGAGTTCACGAGTCGTAATGGTTGTGATTTCGGCCCATAAAATAACAGTCTCCGGTTGCATTGCACCATATGGCGATGAATATGCATTTATGTTTGTTTGTACGTCATACCATCGATCGGGATTCTAGGTCACTTCCATAGAGTATAATCCTATCGATTTCGAAAGGTCGTTCAATCCTATAACTGGTAACGGTTCACCGATCAATATAATCAAATCGGGTCGGGTTGCGCACATATTTGTGTAGCCCTTATCTCCGCTATAAAAAGCAGGTAGTTGTATTCCCAGAAGTGTTGCCCACTTGAGGACGGAGCGGTATGAGTATTTTAATGGATTCGTTTGAACGCACTGGCTTTTTAGTTTTTGTGCAAAAGTATACTGAGAATTAGAGAAAAAAATATTTGGACACCATGTGTTTCTTTTTATGCGTTTCGGTTTAATTAGACCATAACTTTGTCTTCGAGAGATTTGGTCGAGCGTTGCCCATTCATTAAACTTATCGTTCGTATTAGTATCTCCAGACCCATTCGGTATTTTTTCGATCACTTTTTGTGCTGACCTTCGATCTCGAAAAATAAAACAAATGAGGAAAGAGCGGTGTCTCTTGAAATGTGATGCATGTTGGGTCTGTTGGATTCCTTAGTTGGTGGTCACAGTAACGTGTGCTCGTTTGATGTCATCGACAATTTTATGGTGCCATGTGTGTCTTGCCGTGTGGTGCCGGCTTAAGAATAGTACCACCCCATCTCTACCCGTGGGTGTCGTCAAGGCGACTAAGGGATTTCACCCCGGAGGACGGGCAGCAGCGTCCTCTGCGTACTTAAAGCCTTACTGCGATCGCCAACCCGCTCGCCAAGCGTGGCGATTATGGCAATTACCCCCAGGATCTACATACTAGTAGGTTCTACTGGGGAGACCCGTGCCGAGCAGTGGGCCATCTTATGGGTTGATATGTATGTGTGTATAAGGCCGTTATACCCGTGACAGTGGTTAGTGCAATGATGAATATCAAGTCCAAAGTATCCGAAAACTAAAAGCTTAGCTTATGTTATCTTACAATATTATCGAAATTGAGTTGAGTCTTCCATTTATGCCTATTACTTTTAATATATGATTTATACCTTGCAAGTTTATGTAGTATAGGTACATATACTGATGTATAGTCAATGAAGTTACAGGTGTGGTCCACACATGGATGACGACACAGATGATAGAAGTGGCTCCGAACTTTTATTGCCTAGCTAGGTCAGTCTCATGGACTCTAGATAGAGCCTATGAGAAAAGCACAATAGATATTGCAACGTTTTCTTGGCATTAACGTAAATGTTTATTTTGTTGTTGTTGTTCAACTACTCACGCTTGGCATAAATGCTACCAAATCTATTAAAGAAGGTGGGTATTCTGAGTTTAAATTAAAGTAGAAGTTTCGGACGCGAATACTATAGGAAGGCATACCGAATTGGATATTTAAATGTCAAATCGATCAATGACAATAATTTTTATACTAATTAGGTAATAGGTAATATCTACCTACACCTTTAAATGATCTGAATAAAATGTTCGTCCACAATGTAATATGTTTTAGTACTACGTAGTAGGAATTATTTAAATAAGTGCTAAAAGTAGATTGACACCAGAAAATTGTTTTTTATTACATTGTTAACTTTAATACCAATCTTTACAAAGCAAATTTCCGTATTGCAACGGCCGTGGTCACGGGTTGCAATACGGTCGAAACAATGGCATTTACTTTTAAAATATTAACGCGATATTATTAATATTATTTCACTTAGTCAAATCATAGAGTTGTGTAAGCTACGGGAGCTTATATAATTCTATGATTTGACTTAAGTCAAATAATATTATTAATATAATTATAATCTCTATTCGCATTTGCGTCCCGAAGAAGTATCATAATTTCATAACATAGCTAATTGTCAGTTTCCGCAAATTTTCTCCAAAACAGCTACATCAGTGGGTGTTATGTTTCCACGTAGCGAACAAGAGATCAATATGTTAACATTACGTCAGATCCGAGGTGACCGACTCTGACTCAGCTGGTCGAACTTACAACGTTTAACGACTCCCCAGTAGGGCTGCCTATGGCCTTGTTTAACTTGGATATCGATTATTAACTTAATATATCCTTAATATTTATCCCAAATACGTACTAAACTATTTATCTATACTAATATTATAAAGCGGAAGAGTTTGTTTGCTTGTTTGTTTGCTTTGTTTGTATGTTTGTTTGTTTAAACGCGCTAATCTCAGGAACTACTGGTCCGATTTGAAAAATTCTTTTTTTGTTGGATAGCCCATTTATCAAGGAAGGCTATAGGCTATATAACATCGCGCTACGACTAATAGGAGCGGAGTAGCGACGTGGAATGTTGCAAAAACGGGGAAAATTTACGCATACGAAGTTGCGCGGGACAGCTAGTTATACATATAATCCAAGTAAGTTTAAACATATAAATGGACATACCTATGGATTTGAGGGTAGAAACCTTCCTGATTACTTACAATTTGTTCTCCTTACGGATACGAATACTTTATTAGTCAAATAAATTTATGAAAGAAGTAGTATGACGAAATATTTTTGTTATGATTGTGATCTTTTCATAAATAATTTATCGTAAGGGCAGCCCTACAGTTGCGGCAAGGCCTGACGAAAGTGTCGCCACATTGAACCTCGTTTATGAAAGGTCACTGAGGCTTTAAATGAAAACTCTCATTTTCATGTTGATAGCATAATTATGTTAACGATACAAGCAATTACTGGAGACACGAAGCTATCTGTAGCGGTTGAAATGTTTTGATTCATGAAGTTTTAAACTGAGAATGTAGCCTTTTGAACCTCATTTGAGTAGGCTTGTTCATTTTTAAACAGGGGTCGAAAAGATACCTTTAGTAGGAGGGTTTATTAAACGCTTGATTGACGTAGGGTTAACTCATTATTCCAAAACGTATTAATGTTTAAATCTTTACAATGAATAATTTAAAAAAAATGTATTATGAGAGATGTGGTTATTTGAAAATGGAATGTTTGATAATCAGCTCTACGTCACAGGCTTCATGCCTGAATAATATCTCCATGGAGTTCATGTTACGAATAGGTGACCTTGATTTACTCTGGAGGGTCCATCTATCTCTTTCAATTACGTCTTAACATCCATATAGATGAGAGGGACAGACAGATCATCGACGCCACAGGACATAACAGAATATGGATACCATTTCTATCACAGGCGTAAAACAATCAAAGAAAAAGTGAACCTTTCTTCGTAACCAAATATCGTACATTACTCAGTGGGTATTCAGAACACATAACACATACCAGTGAAGCTAGAGCCCCACTTACATAAATCAAAGCTAATTCGTCACGGACCATGTGCAAATTCGTTCCGGCCACGATTCCTCTGAGTCAATCAGCTAATCATCAGTTGATAACGGAGAACCTCGAGCCTTGCGCCTACGCCACTTAAATTTATTCGCAACTTTGTATGTAGGTCGCCTGGTTGTATGATAATGGACTATTTTATACGCCAGCTTTGACTGTTTGAGCGTGATCATAATACTGAGCTATTTATTACGCTAGTTAAGTCCTGACCTGACGTGATATTAAGTCAGAAAGTTGGATCAAGTATCTGGCTGCTACCAGCCATCCTATATTGTTTTATAAGGGCAGTAAAAGGAAAATTTGACGATTTTTTTCGACGTTATTGTTTGTGATAGAGCAGCTACATACTTAGTAGGTACTAAGAGGAAAGCTCTTTTCGGCCGCACGACTAGCAAATGTCGAAAATGTCGATATAGATACAAAACTAATTAAATCCAGAGGCAGGATTAATAAATATAAAATTAATTAACTACGTACATTAAATTTACGGTACCTACGTAAATCCCACCTCTCTTCAATAAAGTTATTATCTATCTCATTATATCTCTAATTAAAGTTATTATCATAGCTCTTTAAAGTTGCAAATGCAAATAATGGAAAAACTATGAAAGATTATGCAAGTACCTACCTACGATTTTATAAAATCTTGTTCTCCAGAATTTGGAAGAAAATTACGAAGCTCATATCTACTTACTAAATCTAATTTGTAATCTCCGAATTGAGGATATCGTTCGTTAATTGATTCATAATTTTTAAATACTTGTAACATAACTGCTTGTGTTTCTGGACATATTCTCTGAAATGGAATGTCAGAACTAAAAAACACACTGTGTCCAATAGATACAACTAAGTTTTTTTAGTTCTCAATGATTCACTAACAAAAAATCCGCATCTGAATTTTACCGTCTTTATTTAACACCGCAAAATCATAATCTTTGGAAATAATTAATTTTAACCAAAATTGTCCGCTTACTTCAAACAAGATTTTGTATTTGTAAATGATAAAAGTCAATGTCCACATAACGGAGTTTTTGCTCCTTTTTTAGCCTAAAAGGCAGACATAATACCTATACGTTGTATGTTGCTACAATATTTTAACGGTTGCCTTTTTGCGAAACTCTTGTTACAATTTGGACTGGTTTTGGAAGCATTTTATCACCTACTATGTAAATAGTCAGTAGCATACGTAAGTAAACCGTCTGTCAGCCAGAAGGAATCTTAACCAGCAAAGCTACTCGTAGAGCATAGTTATTGTCATAACAACTGCATATGGAAACTCAAAGTGACAAATAAAACTACAAGATTGTATTCATGACGTCTTTAGCTTTTTGTGTCGAATGGTACACGTGTGTATAATAACGGATACAAGATTGCATGTGGGAAATATTTACATTAGAATGGTATTCAGACGTATTCCAATTATTTCATCAAATAGTTTATATTTCAGATCAAAAATAAACTGATTGGAAGCAAGAAAATAACGTTTGAAAATACCGAAAAAGTTGGTAACTCTGGACACCTAAGAATACTTTAATATTAATCTCTGTAACTTTGAAGTTATCATCATTATAGGTAGTATCACTTTGTTTTAAGTGCATTTACGTACTTAGTTGTTGTAAAAACTAATTTCAAAGCTCTCAAATTCTCAGCGTTGCAGACTTGCAGTGTTGATTTAATTTTCGTAAGACTGAGAACTTAGTAGGGTTAATGGTACTTATTTTCTTGTTTACTAAGTAAATAGTTTAATTTATCTTTATTCTGTTTAACGTCACTCCAACAAAATTGTGTAGAACGTTTTGGTCAGAATTCCCATTCCCGGCTATATTCATTTCGATTGTGTAAACAAACATCGCGAGATGTAGGTAACAGGAAGACTGGACTTTCTCAATTTTATTAGATACAGTTTTAAGATTTCCATCCTGGTTGCGTGTTGCATGTAACTTTCTTTTAAGTATCTATAGAATACAAAGACTCTTTACCTTCCAATTTTTATATCTTACCGGCTACGTGTGTTTTAATTTTAAAAGATCTACTGTTTACAAAGAAACGCTCTATATAAAGACAGGTTTAGAAAAGGTGATTGATATCAAATACCTATACATGGTTATTTTTTATATAGTGCAAAGCCCAATCAGATTTTTACCTCAAGAAATCATATAAAAAAAGACATTGAAAATATTGAAAACTTGCAGAATTATAAGCCATTACTTATTAGTTGTCTTATGTTCATCGCAATGTCATTTTCATTTCGTCGCGTAGTACACAATCGATGGTTATTTTTTAAATTATGTAAACTATTACATTTCTCATCACATTGTAAACATGATTTGGATTGTTAGAATGATTAATTAATTAATGATTGAATCATTAATTAATTGTAAAATATAACATGGTCCGTCAAATTGTATTACTGATTCTAAACATGATTTGTTCTTTCAGGCTTGCACTATGCCAAGAATAACGTTGTATATACAGGATGAATTGTAATATACCTACTAATAACCTCCCACTCGCGGCGTCTTTACATAACACTAAATAACTTTGTAAAATCAGTTTTGGAAAATATTTATATATTAACTCTTAATCACTTACAACTTGTTTTTAGAGTTATGACTTTAAACCACCTACAGACTATTTTACTGGAATAAAATCGTTGTTTATTGTGAGGTTTATGCCCTAAACCTGACAAAGAAACATCGATTTTACTCCGGGATCTCTCAGATGTATGGTAAAGTTGTGTGAAAAAGTAGGTGGTAGGTGGTGAAGGGTTTACAAAGTTATTTGGTGTAATGTAAAGAAGCCAAGAGCAGAAGGTTATTAGTTTATTAAAAAGCGGCGGTAGCCTAATGGCTAAGGCATCGGTCTCGCAATCGTGAGTTCGCGAGTTCGAATCCTACCCATTAAACTACCGACGTGAACCCACTCCTAACACAAGTCTTACTTTTGTTTAAAACTACCGCCAAAAACACTGATCAGCTTCATAACATAATGAACGGTACCGTTATAGACACTACAGCAGTTGTAAGATTTCTTGGAGTACGCATAGACTCTCTACTAAATTGGAAACATGAACTGGAATATGTTGAGAGCGCTATTAGCTCGTCATGCTATGTTCTCAGAAGTTTGAGAGACGAAATAAAAATTGAACAACTCAGGGCAGTGTACTATGCGCTTATAGAGTCAAGGCTAAGATATAGTATTCTTTTCTGGGGTGGTAGTTATGAATATAACATTGAAAAAGCGTTTGTCTCGCAAAAACGGGCGATCAGAACCATGGTACGTATAGAGCAAGCAGAGTCCTGTAAACAGCACTACAAACATCTTAAAATTCTAACTGTCCCAAGTTTGTATGTAATGGTTTTAATGACGAACTTCGCCAAAAATATACATAACTATGAGAGTCATGAGGACAGACAAATACGCGAGAAGACAAGGCGTCTGGATGTGCAGTCAAGTATAAGGCCTACCTTAAATATAGTTAAACACTGCTCAACATACAATTCAGTCAAAATATTTAATAAACTTCCATTGGAACTAAAAAAGTCTCTGTATGAAGTTAATTTTAAAACTAAATTGAAGGCGTTTCTTATAGAAAAATGTTTATACCGCATGAATGATTTATAAGGGGCAGCGACAGCAATTCTATAAATTATTTTAAACGTATGATTATTATGAATGCAATGTAAAATAAATTTTTAATGTATTTTTATTGTCAATTTAATTGCTATTATTATTATGAATGTTTAATCTGTGTACTAATTGCTAATGTAATTACTTGTTATTATTATGATTATGAATGTAATTTAAAATCAATATTTAATCTAGTTATAAGTTATTTTCAAACACAATATTGTATTGTTCATGAAATAAATAAATAAATAAAAATAAATCTTTTAGCTTAGTTGGAGGGGTTAACAAGATTGCTAGTAATGTGGGACACAATCCCACATTGCTAGTTATCTTTAATAAAAAAAATCACACTGTATATAGACTATTTTTGTAATAAATATCTACATCTAATCTGGCCTAAATGATTTGTATTCATCGTAGTGCGGTTAACAAATAATTCTATGAACTATGACTAAATTAAATGACTGATGAATCGCATAATCTAATCGACAATTAGTTGCCTAATCGCTCATAATTCTTTTTAGTAATCGGTTGTATGATATTCTCGCATCTTTTCCTATACAATTTCAATTTTATTTTTTGTTTTAGATCATACTTTATCATTGTCAAGCTTGTCAAGTTGCTTTGAATAGATCATTACCACGTAATCCTTTATTGCACATTCAAGTTACAATCTTTTTGCATCGACAAGCAGTCTGAAGAACATCTATTAAGTCAAAACGCATTCAAATAAAAAAAAAATGTTGGTCAAGACGATGACGATTGACGGCATTTGAATGTATCTGATTGCGAGCAAAAAGCCATTATTTAATTGTACAGCCAATACCCAAGGTTCTTGGTTCTGTCTTGGCATAACCCTTCTGGCGATAAGTAAGTTTTTTTTTATTTGTAAAACACGATTTTGTACTTAAAGCAGAGCAAACAAGCAAGTTTGTTTTTGTAAGGTCATTGAATTCATGATACCTAAAAACATCACAATATACAACGACTTATGTAAAATTTGTCTGTACATTGAAAATATTAAAAAAAAAACTAGATCGACTAATTAAGGGTTTCTCAATCCAAAACCTTTCCTAGTTTTTTTCGTGTCTGTTTGTTTGTTTGTTCGGGATTGACGCAAAAACTACTGAACAGATTCTATTCAAATTTTGGTAGCATAATCTCCTGTGTCCGGATTAAGTTTTAGGCTATATATCATCACTCTACTTTCCTTAGAACCTAAGCCATAGCGTATATTGCCACGCGGGCGGAGCCGCCGGCATAAGTTTGTACAGTACTCCAAAAGTAATAATGCGCATAGAAATCTTCGGAAATCTTCGTCATTGTTCGGCAACGGTCGTATTACCCGAGCGTCGAAAGACGATATTTATATAGAGTGGTTAAGAGCAATTTCTCTATGCCTAATTTTATATATTATGTGTTTTGTGCTAAAACAGATTTGATTTACCTGTAACGAAATTTGATTCGATAATTCCATGTAAGTAAATAGCGAAAACGCTACAATCATTGTTGGAGTGATTAGTTTTCAAGTGTCTTACCGAAGTTGGTGTAATTATGGAGGAAAAGGTTTAAATAACATAAGGTTTTATTAGAAGGAGAAAAAAACGTTTTCAAATAGAGGTTTACATAAAATATAATCAAAATCTCAGTTCAAATTTGTTTACAGCACTAATCATTCCAGAAAAATAATACAATTATAAAAAAATTAATCAGAATCGAGGAAGACCTCTATTCCCGACATCGCAGATTCATCAGAAGTTTCATTATGCTCTTGTTCATTTACACTTTCCTCACTGCTATCACCTGTGTAAATAATCAGTTTATCGGAATAACTATCGATTCTTGGCTCAAATTTTCTATATTCATCTTCGCATTGAACCGCATGATCAGAAACTTTTTTCCATTCTTCTGGTCCTATTTTATTGATTTTTTCTAATATAGCATCTTTAACTGACGTCACAGTCATTGCAATATTTCTCTTGGCCACGTGTTGCTTTATTTGGGACCAAATATTTTCAATAGGGTTAAAATCGGGATGATATGGTGGCAATCGTATAATTTTATGCCCATGTTCCTCCATTATACGGTCAATGGCAAATTCTGTGTAATTTTCTTTGTATCTTTGTATAATTTTATACAAATCGGGTTTCAGTTTCTTTGGGTCATGCGGAATGTTGTGTTGTTGTAACCAAGCTGTCATTTGTGGTTTAGATGTGTTTGAGTTTGGTGGTTTCACAGACAGCTTATTATGATATGGGGCGTTGTCTATTACCAACACACTATTAGGAGGCAAGTTGGGAATCAATTGATTGCGTAGCCAAGTTTGATAACGTTCCGCGTTTATTTCTTTATGATAGTCACCTTCTGAGTCGACACATTTATGTAACATTAGAGCCCCTGGGACGAAGCCTTTTTCATTGCCTGCGTGTACAATAATTATTCGCTCTCCTTTGGAAATGGGTTGTTTGATACCTTTTTTGTTGCTATCTTGCCAAGTTTTACCCTTAGTATGTGATGTGTGCACATACGACTCGTCCATAAATACTATGTTTCTACCAGAACTCCTCAGCTGTTGTATTTCTCTGAGATATTTGATCCTTTTTAGGCGTATATCATGTTTTTCCATAAGTAATTGTCTGTTATTATCAGTTTTCAGAAACCTAAACCCCATGTCTTTCAAGATCAACCTTAAAGTCTCGGCACAGCCTTTGAAATTAATAGCTTCGATCAACTTTATTCTTAAATTATTTACAGTTGGGAGTTCTTTCAGCGTCAATTGAAAATTGTATATCATATTACGAATAACACAGTAGTCGAAATCATCAAGTACCAGCCGAAATCTACTTTTAGGTCTTCCTTTTTTCGGTGTAGAAAATTTCTTTGATTGATTATGTTTTTTTTCGTTTAAGATATTACTCAAAGTTCGTCGCGAAATTCCTGTAGCTTTTGTAACACGGTCTTGAATTTTTTTAAAATAACCATCATGGTCTCTGTTGAAAACATTGGCTTCATTTAAGAAATAAAGGTACACATTAAATACCATTTGCCGTGCTTGTGAATTAAGCGGTTTTCCACGTTTAAATTTATCCATTTTGGAAGAATTCGTCTGAAAGAAAATGGCATGGGCAGAGTTAGGTATATATTTTTTATGCATGTTTATCTATTTATTTAATTTAAATAAATCTCATTTTTTAAATGTTTTTCTAGTACTTAATATGTATTTAATGTAGGTATTTTATTTTTTTAATATTAAAAAAACGTGAAATATGTTATTTATTTTCCTTTTTTCAAAATATACTATTTAAATCTGAATAAGCTAATTAATGTTGAAATTATATTTACCAAGAAGGGTGTGTAATAGCAGCTCTATATATTTCCACAAATAGAGAACACGTGCAGTCACTACCAATATATAAAGACGACTGACAGACATTTCGCTGACCGGCGACAGCTGCCGAACGCCCGATTTGTTTTCGATTGTGCACACATGATATTGACTCCTATCTCTTTTAAACAAGGTGCAAAATGCAAATGCCTTGTTTAGGGCTCTTACGATTCCATGATTCGAGTGTTTCCGGGAATACGACAATTAGCGAAGATCTGCATGTGCATTATTAATTTGGGAGTACTGTAAGTATTTATGCAGGGACCTAGGCGTTGCATATTCTGAAACATTATATGTATATAAATGAAAATATATATATTACGGGTCTTAATCGCGTGAATAATTTAAGGTAAAATACCTTGTTTGTTGCCCGACGTTTCGACCGTATTGCAACGGCTGTGGTGTTAAACGAGTAATAATAATAAAATATATTTTCATAATTAGTACAAATCGCGAAAGTTTATCAAAATTCTATAATACTTACCTGATTGTTACATTATATGTAAATAAATAGATCAATGTGTTTTTTGTGTTCTCTTCTTGGGTTTGCCAAGAGTTTAAGAAAGTGTTTTAATTCAGACAATGGATTCAAAATTTTTTATTTATTTTTATTATATCCAACAGAATAATTTGCTAAAATATAGCAGCATTGTTCTCTTTTTATCTTAAAATATTTATTCTTACATACGATACGAAAGAAAACATCTTTCTCAAAGTTTCTTGAACTCTCCTTTGTTAAGTAGAAGGCATAAAGGAACGTTTATTTTAACAGAAATTAATACAACGCTTTTATGATCTTGTACGTTATCTTTATAGATAGGGGATCATTCTTTTTATGTATATGAGGTAGTAGCTTGGAGATGGAGAGCTTTTATAGATTTTGAATTAAATTTTACTGTTACGTGTTTAATGTAATGTGCTATAACTTTTAAGTCTCTACCTAAACATAATGAATATTAGCAAAGACTAGGGTTTAAGGGGTTTCTGCATTGATTTGCCTAGACTGAGAAAATAGCCCATGGTAGTAGGTATTCTAAATTACTATAGGAGGTAAGTACTTACTTAGTACTTACCTATAAGTAGGATATAGTGCTTTTATTTCAGTTTTGATAAAAAATATCAGCATTCATTTTTTTTTTAAGTTAACTAGCTATGTGGAATTGAGTCCCACATTACTAGCAATCTTGTTAACCCCTCTAGCTAAGCTCAAAGGCTTGTGTTAGGAGTGGGTTCACCTCTGTAGTATAATGGGCAGGATTCAAACCTGCGATTTGCGACCTCACGATTGCGAGACCAATGCCTTAATAGTTAGTGTTCATTTAGATTATAATAAATTAAATATTTCACTTTGTAACGTTGTTCTATTTTCCTATTTCTATAAACACATAAGATTAGGTATTCGCGAATATGTAGGTAGGTACCTATTGTTCAAAATAGCAATGCGAGTAATCGTGGATTTCTAATCCACAAAATTACATTTCCAACTCGCATTCTCACAACAGTTCATTTTATGAAGTAGGCAATCATAAACGTGAAAATTAAGTACACTAGAGAAATAAGGAAAGGCGTTGAAATCATTTTTATATCCGAGTCACATTGTCGTTGACATTACGAAGTGTTGTAATGTATTTTAGAGGGCTGAGGGCGCTATCTCGGTCGGTCAGCCGCGCGTGACCGCTCATCTCGTTAACCCTGCCTGCCGCCCTGTTACACCCTCCCTTGTTTCCACAGATTATAAATTTAACTTAATTATCGACACTGTTGTCTCCTGCACTAGAAGGGTTTATTCTATAATGTATGCCCTTAGAGAAAGAAGCAATGAGTTATGGTTAGAACTTAGGGGGTAACGACACTCATAAATAAAGCGGTTTCATCAACTCAGGCTTATTTTAACCTGCAATTTCAGCTGATAAAATATCGTGCATGAAAAGAACACTGAGCTTTATTTGAAAAGTATTCGAATAGTTAAAGCAAAATGACAGAATTTAGCGCTACGTTTGCGTATTTTAATTAGAAGTACCTGGAAGAGCGAGCTTCCCTCGGTAGTTTTTTTTAAACAACGTTTTCTAAAAATGAAACCTGGCTAGATTGATTTGACCCCTCCTAAACCCCATGCATACTAAATGACATATATATACTTATATATACATATAATAAATATACAATAATTGCTCATTTAAAGGTACAAGATAAGAAAAGTAAAGTCTTTTTGACACAAGGTCTCGATGGTAGTAACAACGTTAACGTCTTGTTCGCGTTAATAAGCGACGGTAGCCTAATGGCTAAGATATCGGCCTCGCAATCGTGAGGTCGTGGGTTGGAATCCTGGCCATTATACTACCGACGTGAACCCACTCCTAACACAAGCCATAGAGCTTAGCTGGAGGGGTTAACAGGATTACTAGTAATGAGAGATCACAATCCCACATTGCTAGAATCGTTAAAAAAATAAAAATAGCCAGCTATATAAAAATTATGATAGCTTTATGTCAAATTAAGACTCGATTAGCTCTTGTATTTAAATTATGAATATGCACACTGGTTTCTACTCCATTACTATTCAAGAGTGGTTCAATCTGTACTCGAGCTGCAGAACCTTAGGAATATTTAATGATACCGCACGCACCCTTCAGTTCGTTATGCTTCGTCAATTTGATGGATTGTTTTTCAGTGAGTAAGCGTGGTTTAAAGTTCAAGTCATTGGTTAATCGACTAATCGTCCGGTGGTCGGCGTACGGACATTTCCGAACTCATTAATGAATTCTTACTCATTAGTGAGTAATTTTTGCAGGGTTGAGAAGGTTGGTTCCCGGTTTTACCAGTGAAGCACAATATTTACCCCAGTTTTTAATATCCGGAACACTAATTAGCATGGGGCTTGTTAAGCCTTAGGGGATGGATATGTGGGCTATGTTCCCATTTGCTATTTTTGTACTAGCTATTTTTAACTGTGCATATTGTGGATGCCTCATTACACTCCCTTTTGTACACTTTATTAATATTTCACATTTTTGCTTGTGTCACGTCACGGCAGCCATATTTTCGTATCTACCTTAACATTATTCATGATTTAAAAAAAAGAAAAAAGCTATACATTCTTCACTTGGGCTGGATTTTAAAGAAAAATGTAAATAGAATAATATTTGAAATAGAAAATTTTATCAGAATTTAAATCCTGGCTTATTAACTAAGGCACTTGAATATAAATGTGTTTATAAGATAACCTCTGTCAGATTTGAATTATAGGCAAAGTGTTTTAGCACGCCTAGTCCGCTACAGTCGTACTTAACTGCTAAGCTTCTCAAGACGAACAACTTTTAGTACTTCTCGACATTAAGTTTTCACGCGGCTGACAAGGGAGAGTCTGGTTGTCGCACTCTCACGACTTGTGTATAAATCTTGCAGCATTTCTCTTACTACCGACAAGGCTGTGTAAAGCGGAGTGTTGACTCAGCGAATGCTCCACTGCATTTTGCAAGGAAATGTTCCTCTGTAAGCGAGAAACCTTCCAGCCTTTTAATTACCGTTCCAGTTTTATTGTTCGTTTGTAAAGTAAACACGATTATGAAACAATAGCGTATTTTAAAAGCATCATGAGGTTGTGTTCGTTATGATAGCCTTTTATTTCTGCGCCCTTGTTTTTATTTTGTTTTGTCTGTAGAAGACGAATTGTTTCGTAAGCTGTTTTTCTAAACGTTTCGTGTTATTCAGTAACCTTGTATAAATATCATTCATCTTTATTCGCTGATTCGTCTCGGTTTACGTAGGCATTATGTTAGATAATCTACGTGTATCGAGTCAATCTTCGGTTGAAAGTTATCGGTTTGCTAAAATAAATTGGTAATTGTTCGCATGTAACACCTGTTATTTTTTATTGATCAACGGTCTGATTGGCCATTGTACGGCGCTGCAACATTGAAAGCTTCGTGAACAAGAATAAAGTACGACGTGACGGAGACAATAAATTCACATACTTTCTAAAATATAACGCTGTAACTAGGCGGCTGGATACGTTAGATCCATACCTAGATTGTGTTCATAATCTAGTCACCGTATCTTGTCAGCAGTATTTACTAAGGACCCTTCTGAAGAAGCTGGGGTTTAAAAATAATCCTGTGTCTGGGGATTAAATCGCCTGCAGGTGTCTCTGCTATATCTGAGATCCTATATCGAGTCACTGTAATTTGTACCTTATTCCTGAAGGTCTTGGATCAATATCGGCTTGATGGTTTTTAATACAAAATCGATTAGACTTTATTGTTTACGGAGCGAATTTGTATCAGAAATTGTAATCTTAGCTTAAGCCTCGTCTCGCGTGTATCACCGTCATACTGAAGTTATTGAAAATTGTTTAAAAATATAGATGCCTGTTGCCTGTACCTAGTCTAAGCACGTTATGATGACTTATATAAAGTGGGTATAATCCTGGTTTCGTGTATTCAATACATTCATGCTTAATATTCGACAGGCGATTAAATTTGATATATCATGATTTTTAAAAGCCACATGTATCGTTTTGGCATACAATGGCATGTTTTACATGTTCATATGGCAAGCTGGCGCTGGTCTCGGCGCCTTGGAGCCGAGGCAGGCGCCGCCTGTCTTAGTATTCCGCGTATCGCCTGTGGTTGGTCGTTGGACTATTTTCTCTTACGCACAGCCGACGACGACGCGGCGACCGACGCACGCGCAAGGTCGCCGGGTGCGTCCCTATCTCTGACGGGCGCCTGTCTCCCGACACAATCCTTTGTTTATATTTATGTCCATATATTGAACTCTGTGCTCATATTATTGCACGTTCCTGCGTCAGTTAGTTTTCTATTCTATTTCCGTAACAGGATTCGCATGCATCAATGAAGCTTCCAGTTCCTGCGTCGGACTTACGGTGCACCGGCTATTTCGATCATGTTATTGAACTAGCTGGTGGGAGTTATTCTTGGGGGTATTTCTGCATATTCTATTTTAGAGTTTACAAGACACAGTGCATTGGTGGAATGAGTGAGATTCATTGGTGTGTTGTATGAGGCCGTTGACTCACTGCGGCGCTGGCGCACCTTCCCTACCATATTTGTCACGCGGATAAGGATAGGTTGGGGTCGCATCGAGAGTTGTTTCATGGTCAACACTCGTTCTCGTTTGGATATGTTTTGCTTTTAAAGCTGTTTGCTGATTGTTTATGTACCTAGGGACATTTGCACTACGTAAAAACGACGAGCATTGGTTTACAGACCTAGAACTACCTACATACCGGTTGGTTTTCGAGCCATCTGTGTACAATGCACATTGTACAATGAACTTATTAAATTGGTTTTGGTAGTTGGCTTTTGATCTCGGTTTTGTGTATGTAGTAGTTAGTTGTAGTTTACACTATTAACCATAGGTAGAGTAGAGACGCGTAATATGCAAACGAAAACTATTGTCTTCAATTTATTTCTCGAACGCCAAAATCTAAACTGTGCCAGAGTATGGCTAGAGTGAATAGTAATGCACTAAGTACCAATAAATTAAAAAAATCTAACCATCCCTAATCACGGTTGTAATGTTGTTAGTTAGCTGCTAGCTGTTCCTTGCATTGTGGTTACTTCCACCATAATCATTGTAGAATAAGAAAAAGAAGAAGCAATGAACGAATAAGAAGAACCATATTTTTTTGTAAGGCATATTTTTGTCCACAAAGGCCGCGTAAGTTTGTAAATTCTAACGTGCACGTTCTTTATTTTTCTAATGTAGTTTCTAAACGGGGATTCCCCGTCAAGACGTGAGCAAGATCTTACATAACTAATATTGGTAGGTACTATAAATATGTAGATACCTATATGTAGATAGGTGTGTTACCTAGTACCTATGTAATCTGTTATTGTATTTGTATACTCGATAAACGATATCGTAGCAGGTGTATGTGGTATCTTATTACTGGGGCGTTAGTTTTGTACATTTTGTGTGACAAAACAACACCTATATACCTATGTATGGTAGAGATATCAGTACGTACCAAAGGTTTCTAACACATATGAGTAAGTAGAACCTAAATGGAGCTCTCTTTTAAAAATATTTTTTTCTTAATTACGATATTTAATGCTTTCAGCCGCAGGCCAAGGATACTTACCTAAATATGATTTGCAGTAAGTAAGTAGGTATATATTTTTACTTAAATACCTACTTTTCCCGTAGTTATTACTTGTACGAAATAAAATATCCTTCTAATGCCATATATCTATTATGAATTCGTAAAATGTAAATATGTACCTAATGATATCATTTGTAACCTAATAAGTATTAATGTTTTAAATATAGTAAAGTGAGCTCTTTTTTACAAAAAAAGCTTATAACTTGACTAAGGTAGCGACTACCTATTACGAGAAATAAACATGTGTGCCAATTTTAAACATTCCATTCCATTTGCAAAATTCCGGGACATTTATGTGGAGTTATTAAAAGATTGTAAAAAACATGTCAATTTTAGGTTTTGACACATTCAAAAACCTTGCAATTTGTGCAAAAATCAATAAAATACTTTCAGTTTCATTACATAGAGTTATATCCTCAGGGCAGACGTATTTTTACACCCAGTATCGGGATATATCGGGTAAATCTGTCATCAATTGGCCGACGCGCGTGCCTCGAGTAAGCCGACCGAGATTACGGCCTGCCCGCTACAAATGCACTGAATGAACATATGCGACCCCTCTGTTTGCCATGACGAGGGAAAATTGTGATTACATTCGCGTTTATTGCGTTATTTCGATCCATTAGGGCACTGTTTTTATAGAGAAAGGTTCATAAAAGAATATATAGGGGAAGCGGTTTACACTTGTTTGGTTTTCGAGCCATCTGTGTACAATGCACATTGTACAATGAACTTATTAAATTGGTTTTGGTAGTTGGCTTTTGATATCGGTATTGTGTATGTAGTAGTTAGTTGTAGTTTACACTATTAACCATAGGTAGAGTGCAGACGCGTAATATGCAAACGAAAACTATTGTCTTCAATTTATTTTCGAACGCCAAAATCTAAACTATGCCAGAGTATGGCTAGAGTCAATAGTAATGCACAAGTACCAATAAAATAAAAAAATCTAACCGTCCTCAATCACGGTTGATAATATAAAGGATTTTTAAAATTATTTTTTTGTTCCAATTTTGGAAAGTAGTTTATTCTAAAATGTTCCCATTTAAATTTCGTAAAGATTTGATGATTAGTTTTTGAGACAGACAACGGAACTTAGCAAGTTCCGTTGTCTGTGTTCTTCGAAAATTCGAACAAAGAATAAATTCACAAATCCGTTTATCTATGACAGAGTTACCGTGCTCAAACCAGCCCAAACATACATTAAAAAATATAAACATTCGAATAGAGAACCGCCTCCTTTTTTGAAGTTTAAAAAAAGGAGGCATTTTTCCTTCCATTGAACGGCTATCGAATTTAATCGCCGATTTGACGATGAGGTTTATTTATGACGGTCATATGGATACGGCTCATACCGATACTGCCTGTGTGGTCTCATGGCGAGCATGCCCATACAAAGTGCCACCAGTAGACGGTGTCAATAACGATTCACTTAGCTTGATAGTGTCTGACGACGATTATGCAATCGAACCCACTACTACCCATACCTACAGTCTTTACCGGAACCAAAAAACAATTTTACGCGGAAGGCCATCGTCGTTTTTAGGGTTCTGTAGCCAAAATGGCAAAACGGAACACTTATAGTTTCGCCATGTTCGTCTGTCCGTCCGTCTGCAGCTTAGCTCAGTGACTGTTAGTGCTAGAAGGCTGTAATGTTGCATGGATACACATATTACTTACGCCGACAAAGTGAAAGAATAAAATCTTGATAAACTTTTTAAGGTAGGTACCTCCCCTATATGTGATTTTTATTTCTCAGTTTGTGAAATATTAAGCCCCCTGCTAGCTAAATGATTGGGATAGGGTATGTGAAAAAATTCACGGTAATAGTATAATAGTAAAATTAAAAGGAAAACTAACTCAGTTAAGTAGGCTTTACAAGTTTACAAGTAACAGCTGATCAATTGCGAAGTAACATAAATTTCATACAAATTCCATTGAAAATTATTATTAAGTTAACGTTGTAATTATGAAACAAAAACAACAGAAAACCCACTTCTTAAGTTGCATTATTCGGATGGAAGTGTGGATTATGGAACCCTATATTGTGCGTGGCCCGACATGCACACCCGGCTTTTTTTTAATTGTAGCGTTTGTTTATATTTTGTTCAAAAAACGGTAGGTTATACTTTTGGCTACTTTGAGAATCATTTTCAGCTTTAACTTCTCAATCCTTGAATCAACTGCGTCTGGAAATGTATACTACGTTGGTTAGGTTGTCTATTTATAGAGATTGGGCGTCAATCAAAAGTTCATTCGCGCATTGTTTAGTGTGCCGCCGCAGCTGTCTGATAACGAAGAGATATGGATGCCGCGAAATAATTATTAGGCACATCCATACTAATATTTCAAGTAGGTAGGTTAATATAAAAGTAACTGTAGGTATGTCTTGTATTGAGTTTATTGCGTCTAAACTGCTGAACCAGTTACGGTAAGGACAGCCATAGGTTGTATTAGGTCTACCTACAATAAGGAAAAGAGTAATATGTTATACTAACTCAACGGCTAAATTAATAATAGTAATAATGTCTTGAGACAACTCATACAACGCCATCTGCTCCCTAACTAAGCAGAGCTTGTACTATAACAACCAGACAACTGATAAACATACATATATTTCTAAATACATAGATAATATACATATAGATAGATAGATAGATAAAATACATAGATAAATGACACTCAGACACAGAATAAAGCATGGTGCTCATCACATAATTTTATCCTGGGTGGGGATCGAACGATCTCTGGCTTAGCAGTCAGGGTCCCTAACCACTAGGCCAACAGGCCAATCAAAATTTCAAATATTTAATTATGCCGCTAAATGACATTTTTTTTCATCTTAAACGCTTTTGTCTTGTACTGACGAATTATTTAAATCCTTCATTTTCGCACGGATTCCAAAAAGTAAAATATCATAATTATACTCACAAAATTTAGTCGTCTGCCAAGTTTAAAATCGATTCCGTTCATTTTACGATTCTTTTCCTCGCTAACATCATTCCCCTTTCATCTTCAAACCTTTTGAAGAGGGGAGATCGGCAAGCAAGCGAAGTGATTTTTAATCTCTATTTACACCCCAAAGAGTCGATTAGCCGTTCCTCTCGGCGGCTACGAATCTGTATTGCGGTCTAAAGCGGTCTGAATTGATAAAAGGAAGCCTGGGATTGATCCAAAAGACTTGGCGATTGATTTTATTTACTTCTTTTGGTTAATTCTGCTTCAAAAGATACGAAAAAGGAATGTTTACGTGCATCATCCTTGTGGTTTAGCTGACGGAAATTTTATTGATTAATGAATGATGATTCATTTTATGACCTTTAATTAAGGACAAACATTGTTTCGGACACGATTTTGTCGTCATTTGGTTCCTATTTCGTCATGTTGGGATCATGTCGTCATTCATATTTGGTTAGTACATAGGTTTCATAGTAAGTAGGTATGAAAATTTGCACCACCAAGAGTTACAGAGAGAGTATAGTCAAACCTGGGTAGGTGAGAATTAAAGAGTATTTGCCAGGTCTCGTCATTGTACCTCCCAGGCGCGGATCCAGAACTTTGTTCTGGGGGGGGGGGGAGCAACATTTAACTCAACCGGCCAAGTGTGACTCACTTGCATGGTTGGCCTGCCTAAACACTCCGATCCAGTGTCAAATTCTCAAATTCCCCAAAAAAGGTCATTCAGTCGAGTCTGGGGTGGGGGGGGGGGGCAATGACAAAGTTCTGGATCCGCACCTGCCATAGTAGCTAGGTATTTAACGATATGATCTAAACATACAGTCACTAAAAAAAATCGAAGAATTGTCATTTATTTAGAAACGTTACATTTTTTAAATCTAATATTGAGCTACTAAAAATAAATTAAGTTTCAGTAATCATGCGAACGTCATAAAAAGATGTGAATAAATGTGTTTATTACACAATTTAACGTCTGTAAGAATTTATAATCATCAAAACAAATACGTCTCAGTATTCCATACGGTATTTCTAAACAGCGTGTCGTTTTGACATTTCATAAAAAGATACTGATTTGACTTGACAGTCTACATCCCCATTCGCTTCAGCGGATTAGTGATTCGATAAGTATGATTTATTATGATTATTTTTCAGAGCTTAATCTAATGGATGCGGTTTTATATCTAATCTATTAAGACATATAACACTAGATGTACCTACTCACTGAAGACTAAATTATTCTGACATTGAAAGTTAGAAACTACTTAGGTATTGTATACGCTCTAGTTCATAAGTTAAAATAGAGTTTGCCTTCAGTTTTTGTTAGTCAACGTTTCTTTTAGACCTGACCACATTACCGCAATGACTTACATACACGGTAAAATCATAGTTTTATTTTAGCGATTGTAATAGGCTAAAACAATTCCATACAAACAAACAGAATTGATAGAAAGCGTTGTCATCATTCCTAAAAAACAATCATCATTATTATAATAGATATTTTAAAATAGTTACTATGAGTTTTTATGCCAAGTTCTTTTCTCACTGCTTTGTTTTTACGAACTTGGCATTAAATATAGAATAATTCTATTTCCAATGTTTTCTGAAACTTGTGAATAACGTACTTTGACTTTGACAATATTGTGGTACTTTATTCTTTGTAGCCACAACCGTGCGGAGCTACATCCGAACTACTTATAAATAAAGAAATGAGCATAGATAAGTCTACTACTTAAAAATAGCTTTATTTAATATAGCTAGGTAGCCATTCTTAAATTACTTAGACAACGTACAAAAAACATAGCAGATACAGTTATAAATATGGTAAAAACTATTCACTTAGCTATGGCGAATTTTTTTGTGGCTGTTTAGAGATACATGCGGTCGTTGTCTGTGAGAGCACAAAACAACGAGAGTACAGAAGTAAAGCTTCATACAAAGGCGTTAGAGCAACGCAACCTTCCTTCTACTTGAAATTGAAACTTACTATTACACTTGAACCCATAACCAGGGCATTCATTCATAGACACGAAATGCCGCACTACCTTGGACCAATTTGTTCTGAAGGTAGATTCCCTTAGCCATCCACCAATATCTTTATGTTAGGGCATCGATCGCGACTTTGTTCTGAAGCTGTTCCGAGATTCCATGTCCGTGAACAAGGTCTATATGGACGTTGCTGCGAATTTATATGAAGGTATTTTTTTTAATGATAGCCAATGTGGGTCGCACATTACTAGGAATCTTGTTAACCCCTCCAGCTAAACTTAATTGCTTGTATTAGGAGTGGGTTCTAGTTGGCGGTATAATGGGTAGGATTTGAAACCGCGACTTCTCGATTGCGACTCCGATGCCTTAACCATTAGGCTACCGCCGCTTTCCTTCTGTTCTCTCTGTGTTATGTGATGTGGGTGTCAGCCAGCGATGCACTCGAGTGCGTATCGCAGATTGGAGTGGCTGTCGCCGTCACGTCAGTCGGATGAGTGCGAGTGCGAGCGACGCACTCAGCCCCATCCCTCGTATCGATGTATGACATGTGCAGATTTTACCTTCACGTCTCGACACACACACAGAGAGAAAATTGATGCTTAGAAATTTTGCACTTGATACGTATTCCGCTTCGATTGCTTTGTGATTTATTAACGTCGCTCGTTTCAAAGTTGAGTCTTTTTTCAAACACTGCTAAATTGTGTTAATGGATCAATGTTCAAAATATGAGACAGAGACAATAATATGTGTATTTCTTTATTTTACCCTTGTGTTGCAAGTTTCACTATCATTAATTTTGGGGGAGAATTTAGCCCTTTAGTCCTAAAAGGACTCTGCAAAAGTATAACCTCTATTCAAGTCCGCCCGTGTGCCTATGTGTTTTTCCTTGGCCTTGTCCAGCCCACTTCCAAATCAAAATCTGGGTTTCATCCGAGTGATGAAGTGAAGCCTTGAAAGAGAGAGATGAAGCTCTCCAAAACAAAATTCTGGACTGGATCTGCCACTACCTACGTACCTGTATAAAAAGATTTAAATTAAGTAGTAGGTACTTTTAACTGGCCTGTTGTTCTAGTGGTTAGTGACCCCCACCCAGGATAAAACTTTATGTGATGAGCACGATGGTTAATTCTGTGTCTGGGTGCAATTTACCTATAATACTTATGTAGGTATGTATTTAGAAATATATAAGTAGGTCATATATATCAGTTGTCTGGTTGCCATTGTTTTTTTTTATTTTTTAAAAAGACGACTCCCGTATTAGGGCTCAAGCCCTGTGTCGCGGGAGACTTTACAAACATACAAGTCACGGACACAAAGTACACCCAGACTCGGAACAACAATTTGTAGATCACACAAAGTGGTGTCCCGTGTGGGAATCGAACCCACGACCTCTTGCGTAGCAATGTCTGACTGCCACACTCCCACCGCGCCACAGAGGCAGTCATGCATAGTACAAGCTCTGCTTAGTTTGGGATCAGATGACGTTGTGAGTTGTCCCAAGATATTATTATTGCTTTTTAATACGATAGGTACACTTTTTACACGTGTTCGAATAATTAAAGCATTTATTACCTACATTTAAAAGTACGTGACCGCATGAGAAGTTTTGATGTCATGTGTCATGTCTATACAAATAAAGCTCTCAACATTGCCAAGAAATTACTTAAAAGGGAAATTACTAAGACACGACATTAATATGCTCTATACTTAGTTATTATTTCTTAGTTAGCCGCAATTTATATTCCCGCAAACACACAAACAGAAATTGTTGCAAATAACAAACGTCTTGTTATTTCCTTATTTTATGTTATAGTGCCTTTTAAAAGTATGACATTCAAGAAAAACTAGTGGCCTCTTCATAATCATAATTATAATCTTTAACAACGTTAGATACAGTACTTAATCTACATAGCTCTATAATAGTACTAATAGCCATCATTTACTAGTAATAGCCGGAGCTCGTGGGTTCGAATCCCACTCAGAATAAATATTGTGTGATGTGTGATTTGTTTATTCTGTTTCTAATTTATCTCTAATGTATTAGGCATTTATAAATATACAAGTATGTTTATCAATTGTCTGGTTGACATAGTAAAAATAATAATAAAAATGATTTATTCAGTTCACTTGTGAAAAGTCGTTTCTACATTTACTTGTAATACCTATTCGCAAACAATAGGTAAAGCCCGAGAAAAGATCAGGCAATAAAAACTCGTGGCCACTCTTCAAATTGCCAATGTTTACAATGTTTCTCTGTTTATAAACTGTATATGCAGGTAAGGTGCTGCCGCCATTATAATTTACACCATATTAGAGGACTGATGCAAAAAAGAAGTCAATAATATCAGAAGAGTACACGAGATTGGATATAGTACCTACAGGCTCGGCCTGAGTTGTCCCAAGATATAACGATTATATACTGCGGTATTCTATGTCACTGTAACTCAAACCATTGTTGCAATAGTTGGATAGATGACTATCAAGTCAAATCAATATCTTTTTAAGAAACGTCAAAACGATGCTCCCCGTACTAATTTACATGAAATACAAAACAATGACGTCATTCTTTTGTATGGTCAAATCATGTAGTTTCAATGTTTGTTTTGATGTTTATAAATTTATGACAACGTAAAATTGCAGAGAAACATTGTTTTCCAGAATATTTTTGCAAATGCTATTTCCAGTATAGTGTAAAATAATTTATTGATAATGTAGTCATCTACCCAATTGTAATGGTCTCCTAACTGATTTCGGTTATAGCGGCCAATCAAACAGTATAGAGAGTCACATCGGGCTATAGTCTGATGTGACGGAAATTCGACACTACCGGTAATATATCTAATAGGTATATCTCCGATAGTGCAGGGCTGATGGCTTAACGGTGTGACAATTTGTGAAAACTGTCAGCCGACAATAATAATAATAATAATATTATTATGGGACAACTCACACAACGTTATCTGATCCCAAACTAAGCAGAGCTTGTACTATGGCAACCAGACAACTGATAAACATACTTATATATTTCTAAATACATACATATTATAGACTAGCGGAAGCCTCGTGGTTTCACCCGCGTAGTTCCCGTTCCCATGGGAATACAGGGATAAAAAATAGCCTATGTCACCCGGGGTTAGTGTAGCTTCACAACGATGAAAGATTTTTTCAAATCCGTCGAGTAGTTTCGGAGCCTATTCAATACCAACAAACAATCAAATCTTTCCTCTTTATATTATTAGTATAGAATTATAGATAAATAACACCCAGACACAGAATAAACCATCGTGCTCATCACACAAAGTTTTATCCTGGGTGGGGATCGAGCCCACGACCTCTTGCGTAGCAGTCGGATACACTCCCACCGCGCCACAGAAGCAGTCACGATGGTGACATTGCTTAACTTCTCTTATCGCAGATTGCAGCCATTTTCTCAACGCCACCGAAATCAATTATGAAAACAATATAAAATATTGAGATTTTAAATGTATATCTACCTATTTAGTACAAAATTTTACCTACTTTGTGATGAATAGTGCCATTCTCAATACTCGCGGCATCTTCAAAACCGTCAGTGATATTATCCTGGGTACAATACATCAAGAGTATTGAGCTGACAACACTAGTAACTTACCTATATCAAATGGCAACACTGGAAGGGTGTCTATTCAATAAGCTCTGAACAGGAAACAGAGGCTGTAGTGTTTAACCCATTAATGGCCAAACTAAAACTACAGGTTTTCTTTTAGGTTTTAGTTTATTACTAGTTTAATTATAAGGTATACAAACACATAGGAAAGAGAAAAAAAATATATTTTAAAAAAATCAAGGTTTTCAGGGGGTGTACTCAAGTGAGTACACTGGCCACTTAGAGGTGAAATTTTTCAAAGCACGACTTTTCCACGCAAAGTGTTTTACAGCATTTCTTACACTCCCATCTAACTCGTGAATGGCATACTACACATCTAAGTTGTTTTTCTAGTTTTTTAGGAAAGTGCCCCATTCCATCTTGAGCCATTCCTGGTACTATTGACGTACTTGGGTGGCTCCTTACTTGTGATCCCTGGCGTAAATACGTTCGTGCTATAGTACGACGAAACATAAGTTGATCCATTCGATCCTCATTGCTCAATGAATGCAGACGCCATGCATTTGCTATTGTCATATCGACCATGTAAGTAAATAGCACCCACCACCACTTCTTGCCATGGATTCCAATTCTGTACAATGATATAGACTGGTCAAGCTCGTCTACTCCCCCCATGCATCTATTGTACGTTTGGAACAGTTTCGGTATCAAGACATCTGTTTTTTCACGTTTTATTGGACACCACCGCTTCACGGTGCCAGTTGGTTCTATGGTATCATAATTGGTTGCCATCGTACAAACACTATTATCTTTCCACCTTACCATTAGCAACTCATTACTTTTGTCAAACCTGTAGTCATAGGCAGCTCTTTCTTTCTTCTTCATATCCTTCGTACTTACAAGGAGGCATTTCTTTGTCCGATTTTCTCTCAGAGTTCCTGTCGCGCGATATCCAAGCTCTCGTAGATCTACCAAAAGACTATGACTTGTAAAAAAATTGTCAAAAAAAACGGTGTGATTGATTGGGTTCGTGTTAAGTTTTTCTAGTAAAGTTTTTACAACTCGAGTTCCCAGAGGTTCATCGGTGGAATTTATAGATTTTCCACAATAAAAATCAAAAGTGTAACAGTAACCTGTTGAGCTGGCTGCCACCCAGTTTTTATAACCAAATCTTACAGGTTTACCGCGAATAAATTGTTTGGCAGGATGATGTCCAAAGTATTTCACCATTGATTCATCAATGGAAATGTTCTCGTGGAAAACTCCCCACTGAAGGTATTTCTTCATCAAAAGTTCGCCAAACGCCCTTACCTTGAACATCTTATCGGACGTACTTATGGCTACATTGTTGTCGGCGAGATGAATATTTCTTTTTATATCTCGGAACATATTCCTTGACATAGCACTTGAAACCATCGAGACTCCTACATCTTCATCTAACGACCAGTATAAAGCTTCACGGGGTAATTTGTGATAACCAGACAATATCAAAATGCCAATAATTTTTTTCAAATTGAAATGATCCAGCTGAAATGTATGCCTATTATTTTGATTTGCGTACAATTTACTATTAGAAGTAATAAATTCAAGGATCTCCTCGTCAAATAGTTTTTCAAATATTTGGACTGGACTTAGATCTTTGAGTTCTTGTTTTATTGTGGTCTGGTGATCATTTACCTCGTAAATAGAGTAAGGTCTTGAAGAATATGTCGGGGAACACTTTCGCCATACTGGGGCTTTTGGCTGATCAGTACGGCGGCTTCGTTTTGCAGCTAGCGGTTCGTCGTCACTGTCATTATCAGAAGAGAGATTACCTTCAGTACGCACAAAAACTTCTACTGAACCAGGTACATCCTGTGGCATTGACGCAGTTTGGATGATATCATCATCAGGACCCTCTTCTTCATCAGTTATCACACTGGGATCTGGTGGAATTATAGATAAATCATACTGTGCCTCGTCATCACTCTCTTCTAATATGGCTTGGATAGCTTCTTCAAGGCCATTGTAACGATTAGCTGCTCTAAACTGACCACGGCTCATTATGAACAATCTAAAATAAAATTAAAAAATATTGAGTAAAAGTGGTACTTTTCTAACATGGATATAGCCGCTGTACTCAGTTGAGTACAGTGACGTAAATAATGAAATAACTGTTTAGCTACTAACAACAGATGAATAATTTTGTATTCAAATAAATAATTAGTATATGTTTACTCATAATTAATATCTAAATACAAAAAAATATCTCTATTTTTAATAATAATAACAATATGAAAACTTACCTGTAGTGACTTTCAAAACACGTAACTTTGACAATTCGGAATTATAACTTTTTCTCATATACCCTCAGTTGATTTTTTTTGCTCCAATGGAATCTCTAACTACATGTGAAAAAAATATAGTTTACATTTAAAATATTATGCACCTGTAAAGAAAAAAAATATTTTTGACCTGTACCCAACTGAGTACAGCGACCTTTAATGGGTTAACGCGTTGTCTACCGCAATATCCGTAACGCCATGACACTGTTGTATCTATATTTTTGATGTCAATTTAATTTAAAACTCGTACTTATACATATAGTTATGTTTATAAATGAATATTACCTGTTTTTATAATAATAATAGTATTATCTTGGGACAACTCACGCAAAGCTATCTGACCCCAAACTCAGCAGAGCTTGTACTATGGGAACCAGACAACCGATAAACATACTTATATATTTCTAATTACATACATATTAAAAAATAAAATATTGTCATAAAATGTGTATTTTTTATTCATCAAAAGAAATACTAAAAGTATTGATTTGATTATTGCAAATGTGACGTCATGCGCTCGTATTTCATACAACTGACGAAGCGATTCGTTTGATGTTTCATAAAAAGATACTGATTTGACTTTAGTCAATGGGTTACTTATAGGTACAGATAATATTACCGTGCTTAAATATATACCTACCTAAGCATTTACTTAAAACTTGCTACCATTTAATGCTGTAGCTGCTACTTATCTACTGATAGTGTTCATCATGTGATCAAAAATCTCCCTACAATCCAACCGAAATCCCCAAGCGTTCAGACAAAATAAGATACCCCGTCAGTCATTATTATGCTTTTATCTATTCAAAGAATAGCGGCATATAGTTTTGGTTTAAATGAAACAGGCAGACACGCGACAATCATTAACTTGTTTCAACAAACTGATTGCCTCAATTATTCCAAATGAATCGTCGTACCTATCGTTTAATTCTGTTTCGTTCATGTCATTACTCAAAATTAGTGTTGATTGATGCTATGGTGTCGATATTATCGTTAATAGGTAACTAAATGTAAAGTTTTGTTCCATTTATAGAAATAAAAACAACATTATATCTATTGTGTTTAAGCTTCTAACTCATTAAACAGATGTTATTTAGGTACTTTTAACTGTAACTATGTAGATAGGACTTTGTTTTTCAGAGAAATATCTATCCTGATATATCCTACCTAGCACTCAGGATATTCTGAACCTGACTGAGAGTCATCGTGTTGGCAGGCGAATTAGTAATCAGTTCATCACAGTGTTGTAAACATTATAGAGTTGGAAAACGCTACCCAATTTCGTAGATTTCCTTTGACGATTTCTAGTCAGAATCCCACGGTCCATGTTAGGTCGGCAACAACAAACGGTCCAATCAACTCACATGTTAAACCCACAGAAGCGACAACACGACAGACTATAATATATCAAAACGTCATTGCCCCCATTCTGCTCCTGAGCACCCAAACATCTCACCGACGAGTTATCGCACCGATTGATCTTACTAAGCGGTAATATTCCCACGATTGAGTGATTATCTATTATCAATATAGTTACGATACTATCTACAGTGTATTCCCGATCACATTACCTGTGGTATAATGAAACCAATGGTATATTTAATAAGTAGCTACAGGTATCTATAACGAGCTTAAAATGACGTCAGTAGTTATCACTTCTGGTAGGGCGTAGAATAAGTTATGTAAGGGTTACAGAGAAAGTAATCACTACGTTTTAGTAAGGGTGTTATCAGATAGATTGAAGGTATACTTATTGCTTTCTAGCTGGTAGATATAAAAAAGGTAGGTACTTGAAAGTTTAGAATGGAAAATGTTACAGCAACACATGCATTGCTATTATTTTCTGATGCGTTTTATGATATCTACTTCACTTATAAGTTATAATACCTACCTACATTTTAGGCTTTGAGGTTCAGAATATACAAAGAGTTTCAAACACAATACATAGGTAATTAGGTATCAGTTAACAACTCAAAAAAAGAAAAGAAAATAAATAGCTATTAAAAAAATAAGACCTAACATTAGTAAATTATGGTGCTTTGGGGTTATTAAATTTCCACAGTTGGAGCGTGTTTAACTTAATTAGAACCGTACTAGCTCAGCACTGCAAAAGGGTAATTTGCAGAAAATAACTGAGTTTCGAAAATTTAAAATAAGTGTTACTGCCCACTTAAAAAGAGTTTGACTTTGCAAGTAAACAGGACTTCTTACGAGTCCGTTTCGCTGGCAGTGGTAGTCCAACTCAAGCAGTCAGCACTTGCCAGGATATTACGCTTTAATGAACTGAATAAGAAAGTTCCCGACCTCAATAAGAGAAAAAAGTATGAGGCACTCGGTAAATAGGCTAACCTACTTAAACTTTTTACTGAAGGTTCATTAGATCCCATGAGCAAGCAACAAAATGTAATTGGGTTTTACCTTTGTGTTACGGATCGGGAAGATCACAGAGTTCTATTTAGTATGTAAGACAAAAGAAAGTAATGTAAGAACATGGCTTAAGCTTTCCTCCGATGTGATAGATTAGTGTAATAAACTACCACAATGAAATAAGAAATTAGTTGTCCTCTTCTAACAGTAAAGCGTTATCCTTTACTTGTGATGTTTAGAAGGCTATGTGTTACATAATATATTTCCTTTTAACGTTCAGAATAAGATGATCGTTTTGTCAATAATAGTTTATCAAGTTGAATAGTCAGATACCACTTCTAGAAGTTTCAATTTTGAACAAGAAGGGCACGTAATAGCTCCCAACAAAGTATGTAATATTGTGCGTCTATACTTTAGTAGTATAGATATTTTATTGTTTGCGTCCTCGAGGGAGCGAAATGGTACATTAATGAGAGTACTCCACAACGGTCGCAACATCACAAAAAATGGGGAGGGTGCCAAAGACTTTTATCCCTCAGGGAGACGACGCACGAGGGAGTTAAACGGCTACGAGCGATGTTTACGAGAGCAAAGAAGATTTGGACATGATTTATATTCTACCTACTTACTATCTTTTCCTGTTGCCTTGCCTTCTTCCTGTTGGTATGGGTTTGGTCATTTTAGCGTGGTGCGAAACATCGTGTGTTTTCTATAATACATTTTAATTTCTAAAAAGGCACCAAAGAAGGATTCTAATTAATTACATGGTGATGATCTAGCTCTAAAACAGAAGTTAAAAGAACAACATAAGGCATTGCAGAAAGTAAAAGCAAAAGGTTGAGAACCTTTTGGAAGAAAAGGACCGTTGGTGTCAGCTGGCATCAAAAAATCTGACAAAAAGTGATACTACATCAATACACTAATAAGATTACGAGTAACTTGTAGGCTATACATTGTAATGTAAGAAATATTAAAGATCTTCTTGTTTTTATAAAAAAAAAAAAACATTATGCAGTATTAACTGTAGTGTCCATCATGTAGCTTTCCAAAATGTATACAATTGCACTGCCAAACTTTGGCTTTATATTGTAATACACTAGCTGACCCGCGCAACTGGGTCTGCGTAAATTTTCCCCGTTTTTGCTACATTTCTTATTGCTGCTCCGCTCCTTATTTCTCTATTATTTAATAGATGTTATTATACATATAAACCTTCCTCTTCAATCACTCTATCTATTAAAAAAAAATATAATCCGTTGCGTAGTTTTTAAGACTTAAGCATACATAGGGATATAGGGACAGAGAAAGCGACTTTGTTTTATACTATGTAGTGATAACACATACATTTGATCGGTTCCTGCATGCCTATGTGTTTACCAAAAATTCAGGAGGTTTTCAATGTGCCTTTCAACTGAATACAGTCGTAAATCTCTCCACAGAAAGTCCATTCCATAATGTAATATTCGGATGAAGTTTCTGAGAAACCTCGCCGTACAGGACGACATTGTAAACATTTCGAACAGCCACTGCGAAACAAAATATTATAGGTAACCTAGCCGACCTTGTCGGAGTAGTTTCATAAATTTATTAAACAAAAACCGTGCCGTAACAAAATAAATAAGATCCGTCACGGTGATACATTCGATCGTGATTATCCGTAGCCTTTGTTCGAGTCTCCTTTTACTTAAGAGGGCGGTAGATCATCAATCTTAAGCTGCTGTAGCGATTTAGCGAACTGTACTTAGTGAAGTTTCTAGTTAGCTTTCAACTTTGTGTCTAGTAAGTCTTCTGAACTAGTAACTTTCTGAGCCAATTAATTCTTTACGAAGAAGTGATAGACTTACTTTTTATTTAATCATGAAGTGCCGCGGCTTGTATATCTACATCACTGTTTGCCAGTTTATTGGTACTGAATTACTAAGATTTTATGTGATTTTTCCGTCTGGAGTTGGTGGGATTTGGTGATCACGATAAAAACTTAAATAGTTTTATATCGTTCATCTTCAAGCTATACCCGTTTTCCAATCTCTATTCCAAACATAAAAATCGGTCTAATACTTACTTGTATTGTAGTTTCCTAGATTACAAACTGTAACAGTACGGGGTGTCCTAAAAGTATGCCACACGGAGGGTGGTACGGTACCTTAAATATTGTAGATAGAACATTTTACTAAAAGGTTTCATTTTGAATTTAAAAGTAATTCGAACGGCATTTAAAGATTTTTGAATAATCGCCTGTCTTAAACCGAAATCAAACCCGCCTAATGTGATAAAGCACCATTCCGTATTTTTATGACACCAATCCAAAGGGTCAGTAAAAGGGATAATTATATTCTAAATAAAGGCAAGGCTATGAAATTTTACATTTACCTAATAAAATACTATTTGAATAGTTAATCACGACGCTAGGCCCAATCATTAGGTATTTTTTAGTGTTTCTGCTTCTATTTATGATGATTTCAAGTTATAAACGGAGCATTAACGTATTATTTCAAACATTCATCACGCAAATATTAGTCAATCGGCAAATAGTGCTATTAAAAGTGTGCTAATTAAGTTGCAGTTCGAAGTAATCCTTTCATTTAAGATAGTATGTTATTTAGAAAAATTAATTCCCTTTCAATTGGTATCGTATAAATACAGAACGTTTCTTTTTTCATTTTTTGCAGGATTCCCGGTCCAGACAGGCTATTATTTAAAAATCCTTGTATACAGTTCGAATTATTTTTAAAATCAAAATGAAGCCTTCTTTCGGTAAAATATTCTATCTACAATAGTTAAGGTACTTTCCCTCCATGTGGCATAGTTTTAGTTAATCAATGTAGATGAATCAAAGTCAAGTTTCACATAGTAACTAACTAGATATATGCACCTGCTTACAATTTCAATCACACCCAGAATGTATTACAAAGATTATCAACTTTAATATTAATGAAATTACTAGGAGATAATATCACTATTCCGCTGTAAGAGCAGTAACACAGTCTAGCTCGTCTCTGGAGAGTCATAGAGCCGTCTGCGAACAGTGGACGCCAAAGTTTTCTAGTGGGTATTTGTAGGTACCTACCTACTTGCAAGAGGGAGTACTTGCACAGGGAGTCAGTGTGTGTAGTATCAAGTCTTTGTGTAAGAATTAGTTGTTGTCTGTTTATCATTGTTCACTAATTGATTGGTTAACAATGATGAGGTATTAAGAGTACACATGGCATTTCCATAAATTTCACTTTGTTCTTTGTATCATTTGTACCCACAGAACATTGATACCTATGTACCTATATTATTTTATTCTGTAAAAAGTACCTACCCAATGAGGTTTCAAATATAAAAGAAAAAATATTAATATTTATTTCCAACGTACGCGTGTTTACTACGAATTCGTTTAATCCTATTTTCACAGAATAGATAATATTGAATTCTAAGGAATTTCCTTCAGTTATTTGTATTGTAAATATTTTGACACCTCCGGGCATGGGCGGTTCCAGGATTTCATTCTGGGGGGCGGCAAATAGCCATTCACAGAATTCTGCTCTATCTAAGTAATATTTTGACATAAAAATGTGATATTTTAATCCAGCGGCTAAACATACCTAGGTATAGTTCAATATAGTTGTAAAATATAAGAATAAGCGGCGGTAGCGTAATGGCTAAGGCATCGGTCTCGCAATCGTGAGGTCACGGGTTCGAATCCTACCCATTATACTACCGACGCGAACCCACTCCTAACACAATTCACTGAGCTTAGCTGGAGGGGTTAACAGGATTGCTAGTAATGTGGGTCCCACAATCCCACATAGTTATCTTTAAGAAAAAAAAATACATATAGATACAAGAGCGCACAAATAACAAACACGCGGGTAAAATATTGGGCAATAATAAGCAAATACCTACATTATAAATAATCATTAAGCCCGAGATCCGTCCGAGACAGCTAATATACTTACGAAACAAGAGATTTGTAACAAGATAGATCATTATATCTGTACTTGTTTAGCCTCCCATTTTATATCAACTTGTAAATTATTGCCAACTTTCTACGTTAGCAGAAACTTAAGAGCTTATTTTAAGCTTAGAAAGGTAATTTAGTACTGAGCATTAATGCTTGAATTATTTATAGGTTGGTAAGCATGTTCTGGCATGTCGTTGGGTCTATGAAAGTTAAGAGAACTTGTCATTTAATAAAATGTACCGCGCTCCTTGTAGTTTCTGAATAATTAAGGCAGTGGACTAGGTTGGTGAAGCCTTTCCATTAAGCTGATTTGTTATGCTGCTAACTTACGTAAAGTGTAGATATAACCAGTCCATCAATAGGGTAGCTTTATTTTTATAGCTTCACTTAGAGCTTTAAAGAACTATGCTAGCATATAGGTATCTGATGAAAATGTAGTCTAATTGTCTAATCGACTACTAATCTATCTAATATATAAAATTCTCGTGTCACAGTTTTCGTTGCCATACTCCTTCGAAACGGCTTGACCGATTTTGATGAAATTTTTTGTGCTTATCCGGTATCTATGAGAATCGGCCAACATCTATTTTTCGTACCCCTAAGAGTTTGTTTGTTTGTTTGAATGCGATAATCTCAGGAACTACTGGGCTGCACTGAAAAAAATATTTTATTGTTGGATAGCCCATTTATCGAGGAAGGCTATAGGTTATAACATCACGCTACGACCAATAGGAGTGGAGCAGCAATGAAAAATGTTGTAAAAAAAAAGGAAGAAAAAGAAAAAAGGGAAAATTTACGCAGACGAAGTTGCGCGGGTCAGCTAGTACTATATACAACAGTAAAAGAATTTTTTTTCTCAGATTATCGCGTTCAAACAAACTCTTTAGCTTTACAACATTATGTAATGTTGTAAAGCTAAAGAGTTTGTTTGAACGCGATAATCTCAGGAACTACTGGCCCGAATTGAAAAATTCTTTTACTGTTGGATAGCCCATTTATCGAGGAAGGCTATAGGCTATATATATATAACATCACGCTACGACCAATAGAAACAGAGCAGCAATGAAAAATGTTGTAAAAACGCGGAAAATTTACGCAGACGAAGTTGCGCGGGTCAGCTAGTAGTATTACATTATCTGTGGCCGATCTGTCCTAATGTAAATAAATCGCTTGACTTACCTACCTCACTTTCTTGACTTTTAAACTATTATTGGTGTCGATTTTATTGATTTTTAATACCTACCCATTCTTAGGTAGGTACCTGTTGTCTTCTAAAAACCTTTGGAGGGAACAGAGCCCTAGTGTTTAAAAACTCTCAAGTGTCAGCATAGTTATACGAATATCAGGTAGGTAACTCATAGATACAGAAGACAAATCTTGTAAGTAGAGCCTCTAGCTTGAATCGTTGAAGACTACATCGGTTGCAACGTCTTATCTCCTCTCATTATAGGTCAGTAACATTACATGGTAACATTCAAGTTGTATCGAGTTTGAGTAACGCTGCGCGGTAGTTGGTGCCAACCAACTGATGAATAATCTAGTGGGACTGCCGCTCTAACGCCAAATTTATGCCGTACGTCACATTAATCTGGATTAAAATTGTATTATGGTAGTGCATTTAAAATTTAAGTTATAATGGAGCCTAATAAAAAACTTAAGGGCGTTACCTTGACCGACATACCTATCTAGCTACCTTTAAGTTGATATTTTTTAATCAAACTCCTTATCCTACCCAGGATAAGAAGTGAAAGCCACTTAGGAACATATTTTAATAATAATAATCACTTATTTCGTAAAACATACGATGTGTGTAAGTATATACAAACTAGCTGTCCCGCGCAACTTCGTCTGCGTAAATTTTCCCCGTTTTTGCAACATTTCTCATTGCTGCTCCGCTCCTTTTGATTGTAGCGTGATGTTATTTAGCTTATAGCCTTCCTCGATAAATGGGCTATCCAACCGTGAAAGAATTCAATTCGGATCAGTAGTTCCTGAGATTACCACGTTCAAACAAACAAACAAACAAACTCTTCAGCTTTATAATATTAGTATAGATACCAGTAGTTCGGCTGAAGAAGTAGGTACCTACCTCCCTAACACCTTGCATAACACTTTTAAGGAATCTATCTAGGTACCAAGGTACTTACTTAAATGCTTACGAATTACTGTGGCAGCGGAGAAAAAATAAAAATAAAAAAGGTTATGAGAAAATAATAATAATATGTAAATTACAACCTCAGCTTATAGTTGCAAAACTTGCTTAATTATGTAGGTACATTAATTTCCTACAGTGGAATAAAAAAGTAAGTTTCGTCAACACGCTCGCTTCTAATGATTGTCGCATAAACATTTCTACAGTTGTACAAAGTTAGTTCGAGGATTTTAATGAAACAGTGAACAAATAAAGCAAAACCCGTACGTTCCCGGAGTTTAATCAGAGGCAGTGCTCTTGTCTCGAGTGCTCAGTTGTGCATCAGTCGAAATTGTTTGAACTCGCTTCGAGTGCACCACACTTCGAGTATAGCTGTTGCGACTTTGCCGTCTACTCGTTACATTAATTTATTAAGACACAAAGTCCCGCCGTTTCATGATCACGATTTACAAACGTGTTGTATCGAATTGAACGTTACCACATCGAATCTAGGTGGCGTTTTATGTCTCAAAGAACATATTCAAATAAACTACGCGCTACTTGGCTAGTTAGTAATATATTCGATACATGCTCTTATCGTTTAATCGATGCCTATTACAGCATATAAAGTAACAGGGAGGTGTCTATTTACAAATTAGTCGTATAAGTAATTGCGCGCCGCGTTAGAAATCTCGATGAAAGTTAGATGTTATTCGATTCGGAAATGGCTACTTTTTGTTTTATGAGAAAAGATTTTATCTAAGATTATAATGTAACTAGAGAAATAGCTGGCTATAGCTATAATTTTCTTATAGGTACTTAATGACTTTTTGTGGTTATATCCTTTCCGGTGCACTTACTGAGTGAAAGGACTTACAATTAGATATTCTACAAAACTATATATCATATTAGAATATCCTGCATTGCTAAAATGTCACTAACGCTCACGGAACAAACATTTCACTTGCGTATGTTCAGCGCATTTTAGTTAGAAATTGTTGGAATGAAAATATGTAGAGACAAGAAGTTTCTTGCCTCTACGTATTACTACGAAGTAATAGTTAGTATATTTTAGTCTTTGGATTTTATTTATTTTAACGAATGTCCAGTGTTAGGACACATTTTGTCATGTTTTGAGGATAGGATGGTATATATTTACGACTAATTGATTGAATTGGTATATATTTGCACCGTGACCACGATCGGTGCCATTCGATCGAAACGTAGCCGTCGGATAAATCGTATATAGGTTTAATAATATAGGTTTTAATGTGATTAAGTCCCGATATATATCCAATTCCTATTCATCTTTAAAAATCAAAATACAACAATAATGTAATCAATACCCAGGTACCCATTGGTAACCATCCGTAGGTACCTACGCCCATAACATAACCATTTAATCCGTAGGTAATATTTGTATAGCAAATTGTATTGTTTATAAACGTGTGCTGGATATTCTGTTCCGTATCGATAATGTTTATGCTTTTTTACCATAACACACTTAATATTCGGCACACGTCGCAGCAGTCGTCCCATATAGTGGCGACAGTAGCGGCGAGTATTGTCCGCGATAGTTGCCACAACGTTTGGATGACTGCCAAATCTTCCTCGTCTACACAAGCTACAAGTGTCAGATGCACACTGGTGCTTGGCAGCCGACACTTCTTCGCGACAGATGCATAATTGGGTAACAGAAATGAGGACATGATTAAAACTTTAAAACAATTTTCCAGTGAATAAAGCTACCACGATTCGAACGTTCGAATCACCATTGTGAACGTGCCGAGCTAAGACAAAAAGTAAAAGAATACTGTTAAAGAAAGGAAAAATTCTATTCTTCGGTGTCTGCATATCTATAAAATGCACTGCGAAATTGCATCAGTCGTCCCTCCGTCGTCCCTCGCCCTCTTGTCGGGAGGGAGATCTTTTCAATTCGCCCCTTTGGAACTCATTGTGTCGCTCGCCTATTCCTGCGGTGATGTTTTCAATTCATCAGATAAATAACGTTAGATATACTCTAATTTACATTTAAAATACTTAACAGTTATTAATACTAGCAAGTACAACTAAATATGTTAAGTTTATATTTTCATTTCGTTGAAAAAGGGCATAAAAGCGTAAATATGATACATAAAATAATTTAACACCCATGTCTACACAATAAAAATTATCATATGAATGGCAGGATCCTTTATGGAGAATTTTATAGGTGATATGGAGGTTTTGAATCGATATCTACTGACGTAACGCAGGTGCGTACCCCTACGTATTTAAATACAAGTAGGCACTGCCTTTCTTTTCTAACATAATATTCAAGTAGGCCTTTAAAATGGGCTGAAACACAGAAATTCGACTCTGTAGACTAAGTAGGTTCACTGAAGTAATTTTTATAGGCATTTCTTACCAATTACTTTACAAATACAATAATTGCATTTTTGAAAGGATAGAAAAATTTTGAAGTCCAGACTTAGGAATGTAACCCGAGACTTCCGTAGCCAAACCGGGGCCAGAAGCGAACCACCTATCTGGACTATGTTACTAGACCTCTAATTTCTCTATCCCTTGATGCTCGCGAGTTGGGCCCTCGTTGTTAAGTAGGTTCACGTTCCTACTACGAAAGTAGTCAATGTTACCCTACACTTGTCAAAGATCCCAATAACAAATTTGTTATCAGGCGGTGTAACTCTTGTGTGTGTATCCAAACAATGTTTACCGTGTCCGGCGTGTCAAATGACGCACCGCTGGGAATATCAACACTGGAGTGTTTGTCTATCGTCATACCACCATGCACCGCATAGATACTGTTCACATGAGATGAACGCATTAATTACTGCTCACAGAGCCTATTTCAGAACGTGCATGAAGAATGTTATCTACAAACATAAAAGTAACTTTGTTTTTCAATTTGTTTTATAATAATATATGTAGGTAGGTCGGCATTAAGTAGTACAAGTAGCTTTTGCTTTATACCGATTTGATAGGATTTGACGATAGTATATCATGAGTCTACCTGTGACCACGGCCATTGCAATACGGTCGAAACGTCGGGAAATAAACAAGGTATTTCACCTTAAATTATTCACGCGTTTAAGACCCGTAATACATATGTATATATTTTCATGATAGTACTTATATTAATTACACTTTCAGATCAACGACTCAAAAAATAAAAAAGGATTCTCTTTTATAATTGGTCTTTAAAGCTTAAACTAATAGGTAAAATATGAATTGGTAATAACTTAGTTTCGGTTCTGTCTGTTTCTCTTTAATGTTCAGTTTCTGTTACCTTGTAAATGTAACAATATCGTTAAACAGCACCAACCTAATCTATACATATAGTAATATTTTGTTTGTTTGTTTGAAGCAGGAACTACTGATTCGAATCGAAAAAATATTTCACTGTTGGATAGCCCATTTACCGAGGAAGGCTATAGGCTATATAATATCATGCTACGACCAACAGGAGCGGAGCAGCAGTGAGAAATGTTGCAAAAACGGGGAAAATTTACGCAGACGAAGTTGCGTACAGGAAGTTCATTATAAAGCTGGGCTGCTAATAAAAATGTAAAAGAAGTCTTATCATAGTTTCAGCAGATTAAAATGACGTAGGCAGATTTTATCTGTTGAGATAGGTCATTGACTGCGGAGTAGGTACTACAGCATTCTAGCTTGTTGCGTTTATAGTATTATTAAATAAATATACATTTATTAGAAAAAACTTCCTAATAGGCACACTCTCTAGGTACACATACCCAATAATATACGACATGAATAGGTTAATAGTCTCGTCTACGTTTGCTATGCATTTGCAGTTACGAGTAGGTATTATCTTATCCGATTATCACGTCGCGTTGGATTCCAAAAGGTCGGCATAGCGACCACTTACTCGTATGCGTCGGCTATAAAGTTTCTCGAGACACTGATTGCAATCTACTCCATATCTTGCGAACCTACCAACATACTATGCAAATGGAGCCTCAAATGGTTGGCCATTTTTTTTTAACACATGTCATACTTTTTCGTCTATTAAAAAATACCGGCGTCATAGCGTTTTTTATTTTTAAATATAGAACAAGGAGATGGTATTCGGAATGTTTTTGAATTTGGAGCGCCTTGATTATTGATACATTCGTTTGTACCTATCAGCTCGGCGAACCTTGATCCCTATGACAGTTCATACTAGTGACGGGTCGTGTCGATATATCGCAACTTTTTATAGGCAAAGGCGTGACTTGCATTCAGCCACATCGATAAACATGTTTTTAAAATATAATCTACATTACTATAATTATAATGCTTGTTATATTTACAAGTATCCGTGTATTTGTATATGGGGTTGCCAATATTCCGATGCAGAGGTAACATGGTCGGACTGTATAATTTTAATGTGAATTAAAATTTTAGTTATAGCAACACTATCTGATCTGTCACTACGCTAGTACTGTCAGTTCGCTACGCCAGTACGAGTCTTGTATGCGCCACGTGTTTTGTTGTGTCATCGGAATCCTTTGTTTGTTACTATTGTTGTTTTCTGTTTTTGTTATTGTTGCTGTTTTGTTTTTGTTGGTGTTTCAAAATGCCGAAAAGACTGAGAAAAACTGTACTCAACAGTGAAACGCGGGAGTTTGTTGTACGCTTGCGTGACTATTTACGACGCAATCGGTGACATCATTGTCAGATTCAGATTAATGTATATTAAAAAATCATAAATAAACCGCTTTTGTTTTATTTGAGTAGGTATATACAATAAATTTGTTAAATCTCCTTTATTTTATTATCGCAAACAACTTAAATGATTATAAATCTGACACTAAGAGCGTAGGTACTCTATTGATGTATTTTGTACACTCGTTTCCATTTTCGATATTTGTTTATCGATACTTTTCCGCACTAGTCGATATCTTCCAAACGGAGTAACTTTTGCAGGACGTCAACGTAAAGTCTGATTGAGATAATTTCTTGTAAGTGTTAATAATTATTATAATTCTAACGGGATATTATTGTAATTGCATATATCTGCCTAAAATTAATAAATATCATTTTTAGACACCGCCAATTCGATTATAATATAACGGTGACGCTACTACAAGGTTGTGTCGTGGGAATAACTGTCAGTGTCATAGGGATCAAGGTTCGCCGAGACTATTATACTATCGCAGAACGTTTATATCATTTAGTTTAATAAGAATGGGAAACGGGTCCATTCCATGTACATAAATTATTAACTGGATTGTTGAATAAATTATAAAATTATATATTTTGCACATATCTAGGTAACGTCGTTTATAATCTGATTGCTTCTTGCGCAAGTAGAGCCGTTTAAAAAATGAATTTTCACGAAACGTCAAAAAATATCATAGCTAATTTACGTTTAAGATGAAAGTGTCTTCCCGTGTTCAAAATCTTGGCAGCAAAAAGAAGGAAGAAAACTTTTGTCTTGGCACAAGGCATCTAGCCAAGCTCTAGACTCGAATTCGGGAAAGTGGACGAACAATTTCTCGTTACAAAAAGGTGGCATTTAAACTTGAGATCTTTGTATAACATGTCAAAATCTATCCGTGTCTTTAGTACGGATATCCAGATGAAGAGATATATGGTTCTCCAAAGGAAATCAAAGTAAAAGATTGTGATTTTAAGTACCTTAACAATCTTTTAAAATGTGCAGGTATTACTTTGACCTAGGTAGAGTCTTTATTTGTTAAAGTATTGACGTTTGTTACCCAATCAGACCCATGAGAAACTGTATGACTTAAGACAAAATTCGAGGATGCCGAATCTTACGTCGGTAGATCTCCAGTCAAAACTACTATTATGTACTGTGAGATAAATGTCCCAACAAAGAATACTCGCATTATATCTTGTTTACTGTAAAATAAACGAATAATTTTGATAAATGGAACGACTATTTTCTGAAAACAATTTACCATAACACGATTTGGGAAAACAATAAATCATTCATTTAACCATCAGGTGAAAAATTATTCAACTCAATTAGGTAGGCACCTTATTCATTTGCGAAAATCCCAGTCATGTTGTTTTTTTCTACGTTTTTGTAGGATGCCATGAACCTCTACAGGGAGATTTGTAATATACTAATAACATACTGCTGGTGGCTTCTTTACGTTACACAAAATAACGTGCTAATATAATTAAGTTTATAAAAAAAAAGTAAATTACAAATCATGATTATTACTATAGAGTTTTTAAATCCACAGTAATTGTAAAACTAAAATTAAAACATCCTCGCTTTATTATTGCTTAATTGGAATTCCAATTATAAAATGGGTTGATGAAATAACAAAATTTATAGGGAAACTCGGGATAAGGATCTCGCAAACAGAGATGAATTGCTTAAATGAGAGAAAGCTGCGGATGATTATGATTAATTATATTATTTTTTTACAACCAGACAGCTCGGAAAACCGTAGCAGTAATGAGACATACCTAACATAAAAATCTGGCACCACTGAGGACGAGCGAATCACGAAATGCTAAATATAGCTATGGCTTTTGTTGTTAGTCATCTTTAGCTATTAATTAAGAGCAAGAAAAACGTTTAATTAAAATAAAATAAGAGTTGTCTAGACGTGCGACCGCGACGGGCGCCAGACGCAAGAGATATAATGTCGCACGATTAACACAGTACCGGAGTATCAAGACTATTTTAAGTGGGCAACTTGCTTCCTGATTCATATATTTGTTGTGATAACTATCATGTTCTCCGCCGCTGAAGGATAAATTGTTACAAATGAGCTTTAGGCTTTTACAAATGAAACATTTTTTTTTTTGAGTTTTTGAAGTGCATCTTTAGCTTGGTATTTTTGATTTTAGAATGTTTACTTTTAACCATGTCGTGTAGATTAAAATAGTTAAGGTTCGTAAGTGACCCTTCGCCTACATTTGGCGCACAGGATGTCTTTTACGAAACATAAACATTCTAAAATTCAAAATACCACATTCGGAGTTAGCGATTTTAAACATTTCAAGTAACCAGCGACCAGAACAAAAACAACGATTGTGACAGTGCGTAGGTAAGCTTTTTAATCTATTAAAAAAATATTGCCACATCACCTTGAGAACGAGACGATCCAACCGATTAAAGACTTTTTTTGAAAATCAACTGAAATAGTCGGAAATACAGATACTATCACAAATCATAATAAAAAGCTCAATTTAAAAAAAGGGACGTAGGTAGAGTTTGACAATTTGTGCGCATCCGGGGCGAGTCGATAGTATAGAAATAAATAAAGCACTATATCACTCGTTCAAATACTGTCCAAGGCATTAAACTTTAAACCGTATCTTCCTATACTATAACAATGCATTTTTTAAAGTTACGTGGCGCATGCGTGTTCACCCCTCGCGTACTACGGGAGGCGACCTTCCTAGGTCGGCGCCCCGCCATTCACTCCCCTGCCGGTCTTCATTGATTTTCGACCCACTATCATATGGTGAGGTCTACTCGAGCGCGAGGACCATCCATTCGGTTGATTTGCCAATATTTGTTGCACGTGTTATTATATCTCGTCCGTGAACACTCGAAAAAGGGAGGTGAGATGGCTAATAATAAATAAGTACCCTTTAATACCATTATACCGCGAAGCCTAGTAAAGGTTTACCTGTTTTTAAAATTGTGAGGAAGTTCGTTTTCGGATGAATTGACCTCTATAAAGAAAACATTGAGCGTCTTTATGATTCACAGTATTAATTAAAAGTGTTATAGTAATTTATTATAATATTTTATTCAATAGAAATATAACTGGTTAATTCCGATTCATTGATGGACTTGTTTATTAAAAACAACATATTATTTTAGTTAACGTCTCATTTTGTGGTTTTGCAGTGTTGTTATTTAGAAGACTTATCATTCTTTTGGATTTTACATTATTTATTATAATGTCATGTTTATTTATTATGTAAGTATATTATAATTATATTATTGACTACGTGACCCAAGATGTGTATGTGGGAAATTACCTACTTAAATATAATTCTAGAATTGTTACACACTGTAACAAACATAGCAAAAAGAGAAAAACAGACGGTCTCAAACATAACATTTAGAGCACCAAAAACTAGTTAGGATCCATTTAAAAAATACTTTTATGTAAATACCTATCTATTTAATGATTAAAAATTGGATCTAATAGTTTCTTTCTACCTGTTTTGTACCACGCTTGGATGGTCGGATGTCTGCTTATTTTAATACAGGCAAAATCAATGTAATAATAGAGCGATTCAAATACGTATATCTACTTAAGTCATTAAAAAAAAACCATTCACATTAGCGGCATTTTAGATAAGAGGCTATGTGCAGAGCTGTTCAAGTGCCATTTTATTACCGTTACTCGTTTGGCCTAGACAGAGACACTGGGCTAAGGAAAATAAATGTATTGCGTTTTAAATTTATTAGTTTAGTTAGATCCAAGTATTAAAAGGTCAAGCCAATGAACTCATCGACCTCGTCTACAAACTAAGTACTCGCGGGTTACATGCGCATTTAATGCCTACGCTAGGCGGCGCCTGCACAACAAATTCTGCGAAACAACCGCCATGATTCACACTCATCCGGTTCTACAGCATCTTTGTCATTCGATCGATCAATGACGTTCGTTAATTAAATAAAAGACGTTGAGAAAGTCCTAACACTTGCTATTTCGGCTACACAATGGTAGACGTTGATAAGATTGAGTAAGAGTAACCACTTGTGATATATTGTGTTGTAGCACAAGATTAATTTGCGATCCTATCTAGAAAGTAGGAGCCTTCCAAGAAGATGACGAGAAAGGTAAATTCATAGGTTCCATTCATGGTTTGTAGCTTATCGAGTTGTTTTTACCTATAAGGAAATACCTACCTATAGTAAATTATACACTGATTTTTATTGCGGTCTGATGATATACCTAAACAGGCAAGAATAATACAAACAGGAATGGGCAGTCTTACGCATTTCAAGGATGACCAAAACATCTAGATAGGTACTTAATACTGCTAAAAGGTCTAGTTTGAAAACAATCTTTATATAGTTATTATTATAGCGGGTATGACATAGACACAACTAATTGGTAGGTACCTAGGAATTGATGTCATATTGTTATTTTTCAAGATGTCCCGACATATGTTCGCGGCAAATGTTTCTGTTCTAAGAAAATATAAACAAGTACCTACGCTACAAGTTACTTCGTTATGGTCAACTAATACCTACATTATTAGAAAAAAATGTGACAAATCTTGCCTCGTTTGATCGTAATTCCAAAATAAAGTTAGCAATTCTAAACTCCTAAGCTTAACTTACTATCAGTAACCAATGGTATCATTATGAAAAGCCTTAGATAATAACGGATAATAAGAAGATACTAGCTTAAAGACAAAGTAATGTAGAGTCGACCATTGTGAACTTTCAGAGATGAGATGCTCAAGTAAATTACAAAGATAAGCTAGCTAACCAGATAACTCGTAATTTTATATCGTATGCGTTAAATCGGATGCAGTTCTGACAGTTATTCTAACAATACATATTTGTAGGTGGATAGTGGATCTCTAGCCTAACTATAGATGATCTTTGAACGGATAAGTCAATAGCATTTTCTTTTATTATGTCGTGTTTTAACGCACGTCAACAGAGCGCCCTAAATCACCTCCGTGTCACTCGTGTACCTAATGGTGTCGTAATTGGGAAAGTAAATGGTGAGGTACTTGGGTAAATAACTTTATTCTGGAAAATTTATTGGTAAATTCATCGTTAATTACAATGAAGATTAGGTATGATTCATTATATACAACTACCCAATAGTAATAATCATAATAACAGAGATTTAATGCCTAACTAGGAAGGCACACGCGTGTTGAAAATTGAGAGCTCACTCGCCCATTAGCGAGTGATAAGGACTTGTGGTTCAATGCATTGTGCTTAATGACGACACTCCTGACTCAAGCACCATTCAACCGTTTCTAATAACTTCAATAAAGTGTTTATATTTAACTTGTTTTGATTCCAATGAGTATTTATTCGATCATTACGTCGGGACACATCGGACCGAACACAAGTGCAATACGTTCTGTAAAAGTGATTGAATATCTGGATTTTATAAGTGTTTTTAAGTGACTTGTTTAAAGATAAAATGTGTAACTGCAAGAGATATATTGTTGCTACAAAAATTACAGCCATATGGACCAATACGGTAAATAGCCACTCAATTTAATTATAAGTATGTAGACAATAATATTAGGTAATTACTTAGTTAAAAAAAAATATGAATTTCTTGAAAACATGGATTCATTTGAAATAATTTGTTTATAATATTGTTATTATTACTACAACATTTGAAGCTCGTAATAGGTTAAAATTTAATGAAATTGGTAATTAAATATTTTTGATTAAACACCCAACTTAACAAGGGTCTTGTGATTCCAAAGTTTAAGACTTTTTCAACAAAATTTACTACTTGCTAATAAAAAATGTACTTGATATTTACGCGCGAAAATTAAGAATAGGTATAGACACAAAAGCATACCGACGCTCTATTGTCAGCCTCCCTCTTATCGGTTGCATAAATGATTGTGTTGATCGGAAACGGACATGGCCTGCCTCAACACGCGCCCACAGCTCGTTGCACAATGCAATCCGTCATTATCGGCTGATTTAGGACGCGCCCGTTCCGCCACACTGCAGCTGCGCCGGCGCACCACATGCTCCGAACGTATGTGGGCGACACTGCAGAATGCTAACGTGATAATTATGTAGACTTGGTTGACTACTGTTTGGTGTGATTACCATTTGAAAGTAAACTGGCTATTGCAGGGCGGCAAGCAATGATTTAGGTACCTATCTATCTTGTGATAGGTACCTAAATCATTGCTTGGAGAGGATTAGTTGTGAGCATATTTGAGGATTTAGTAGAAGTTAATAAAATATAAATAGGTACCTGAGGTTGATTTCAAACCACTACCACCATTCGGAGCGTGAAGGGTTAATTTTTTCTGAGGTAACCCGATACATAAATATATCTAGTTAAACATAGTTTTTTGTACTTACCTGAAGAGTAGTATTATATTATCTGTGCCTGAAGTAACGAACTACAATCCAAAGGGAAGCCGAAAGTAATGGTGTTCTAAGGACCCTCCGCCACTGGGTAGGTAATTATTATGTAGTCTTAAAGAAGGTCTCGTCAAATTGCCAAAACAGGTTTACCGATTAAATTTTTTAAATACCTACTTGGCTCTAGTACAAGGGTCGTGTAAAAAATAGGGAAAGGCCAAAAAAACAGCTTTAAGTTGACAACTTTCCAAAATCTTCACTTCGGATTACATTCAATTTTAGGTTACGAAATTCAGATCACTTAGTAAAGATTAAAAATTAGTAAGTCTGAGACTACCACTGAACTGAAGTTAAACTAATGAACTAATAGTAGAGCATATTTGTTCTGTGCCTAATACTAAATAGAATCGATCTGCCATTGAAATCATAAAAGAGAAAAATCTCAAACTGTTCTTAGAGGGTTTTTGGTTAGGTATATTGATTTCCGTCAGCTGGGGTGAATGCATCATTGGAATACAGGTGCTTACTTATTGACAAAACACGCTACATGCTACCGTCACGTTTGTTTACCTTTCCTAGTACGTCACCTTGGTTTTACCGGGTTACGTACCTACCCATATTGAACTACGAACTCAGTATGACACTTACAAGTTTAAGGTAATGAAGGGAAAAACAGATCGTTGACGAATGTGTTTTTTTGTTGCAGTGTATGGCGCGTGCGTTATATGACAATATTGCTGAGTCGCCGGACGAATTGGCATTCCGTCGCGGCGACTTGTTGACCGTTCTGGAGCAGAACACTGGCGGGAGCGAGGGCTGGTGGCTGTGCTCGCTTAGAGGACGACAGGTAAATAAATACCTACTTACATTAGGTATCAAAAGACGTTTCGTTTTGAAGCAGTTGGATGACGAACACGATCAACTCTCGTGAAGAGCTTATACCTCCCAATGTTAATCATTCAATGAGTTTCTTATGTGTCATCATAACTCTAGTTGTTTATAAGTCATAAAAATAGTGGCCTAGGCTAAAGTTCAGTTCAATCTCGGAAATAATTATACGAAGGTAACGTGGCGAGTTGACAGTGAGCCCATCACGTGTACCTATCGAAGGTGTGACCAATTCATACTTCAACAATGCTACTAACTTATGCATTCTTGACTTCTGCGGCATTTGTTTAAAACATCGTTAAAATGCAAATTTGTACCGTTTACTAAACCAGCATTGAAGATTGCATTGCATCACGCCCATTCATACGTTTGCACGAGTTATACAACAATAGATACGTGTGTCATCTGCATATTACTTATTTTCCCTATAAGAATGAATTATCTCTCTCGTGACACGACTTACACATGTAAATAGTTTGTTTACCGATTCTCAACGCGTCATCGCCGTTGTTATTCTTGAGATGGTTTCTAATTAGAATGACGTCATTTTCAGGGAATATGTCCTGGGAACAGATTGCGGATAGTTGCGGGCGTCTTCGACGCGAGCAATGCGATGCAGAGGAGGCGAGCACGGCCTCCGCCGCCCGTCGCTCACCAACCTTTACCTACACAACAATCTCCCGCTTTCACAAAAGTGAGTGTTTATCTTTGTATTTATTTAATTTAGGCTTTTCCATCTCTGTATTGCTATTGCTACTTCCATAACTTTTGATGCATTTATTTATTTTGATTTGTTTTCCTATTCCCTAGATCGAAGAGTGTTCACACTACGATGTACCTCGTGCACCAATGCCAGTTCAACGTATAGGAATGTATGACTGCCCGAGACCTTTAGGCGACTGGTATGACGCGCCAAGAGCACCCCGGCCTGCAAGTGCCGATTCCGCATGTAGCGGTACTGGGTCTCTAGCGTCGGCCACGTCGAGTGCTTCGGCCAACTCCGGCAGTTCCGTTCATTCAGCTGCCTCCGCTTCTAGCACATACGACGTGCCCAGGTCGAGGGCGTTGCCTCTTCCCTGTGACGCTGCGTTAGAAGCACTTGATAGATTACAGGTAGGTTTTAAAACCACTTGTATATTCAGTACTTAGGCAAAAGATATTAAAAAATATTGTAACCGATTTAATTTACGGCGACAAATTTCATCAAAGACTACCCAACTCTGTTGGATACATTATCGAAAATCCAACACTCTTTACTAAACTAATCTCAAGAACACATTCTGTGCCCTTTAAAGCAGTGGGACAATTTAGAAAACGGTCAGCTATCAATGGACTGACAGTGGTAGGTACTTTTTCGTTTGGTGGGGAGGCGGGGAAGATCTACCCCCTGAGGGTGCTTTTTATCAAGAAAAAACTTACATACTTTTGGGAAAGGCTCGAGTCCCTTGCCTCAGGCTTTTACGTAGCTTACCTAACTGTTTATAGACAGAGGCGTAGTTGCCAGGTGGTCAATGTAAGTCACTCACACAAATTTGTCGTACGGAGAAGAAGGGGGGGGGGAGTTGCAATTGCTAACGCACTTTCGGGGTCCGTCCCGTATAATTTGGTATGTGCTCAATACATTACAATACAGTATCATACTGTTGGTGTACAGGAGGAAGCGTCAGCAGCAGTGTCCCGGCTGCTGTCGTACGTGTGCGTGGGCTGGCGGCGGCGCGGCGCGCTGCGCGGGCGCGTGCTGGACGTGCGCGTGGCGGGCGCGCGCCTGCGCGCCGCGCTGCACGACCTCGCCGTCTTCGCTGATGCAACGCTCGCTAACGCGCATGATGCACAAGACAAAGGTATCTATACTAATATTATAAAGCTAAAGTGTTTGTTTGGTTAAACGCAGGAAGTACTACTTCGAATCGAAAAAATATTTAAGTGTTGAAAGATTGATGTAGGAAGGCTATAGGCTATATGACATCACGCTACAACCATTAGAGGCGAAGCATCAATAAAACATGTCGGGGAAAAAGCGGAAGAAATTGACGAGGAAGAAGTTGCGTCGGTCAGCTAATCTATACTAATATTATAAAGCTGAAAAGTTTGTTTGTTTGAACGCGATAATCTCAGGAACTACTGACATTATTTTACTGTTGGATAGCCCATTTATCAAGGAAGGCTATAGGTATATATAACATAATGCTACGACCGATAGAAGCAAAGCAACAATGAAAAATGTTGCAAAAACTGGGAAAGTTTACGCAGATGAAGTTGCGCGGGTCACCTAGTACATAGATACGACACTAACTTCCATTCCCGTGGCGAATAATATTTGGGATACAGCCCTCCTGATTCATGATCGCCATCTGTTGCAGTCTTGGATCATCGCAGGCTTGCATACTTTGTGTGGTTGTCAAATTATTTCTGTCGCTGAAGTAGCGACAGCTGAAGTAGCGACAGCTGAAGTACCCCTTCACAAGTGACAGGAATAACATGATAGGCGTCTACTAACGTTACTCACTAAATTAAACATTAATGGCCACACAACAAAATATATAAAACACACAGAAACGCAAAGTTTACTAATGTCGAATTTCTTGCAGGTATCGCGGTAAAACTACGACCTCTAGTAAAAGCACTGAAAGATGCAGAACGGATTACACACGAAGCAACTAGTGCTTTGGACGCGGGCGACTGGGCACCGGAGAGGTTAGAGCGAGACAGAGAACCAACGGATGGGACAGAAGATGCGCTTGATCAGCTCGTGTCCTGTGCGCGGTCGCTTACTGAGGATGTTAGAAGAGCTGCCTCATTTATTAATGGAAATGCATCGTTGTTATTTAGGTGAGTTTTTGTTTCGAGTGCATTATCATCATTAGGTCTCTTTCGTTTGAATCTAAGTAATTTACTCATAAATTATAATTGTTTAATGATTGATGTTGTTATTTATAGGTATTATACATCATCAATTACATGATTAATAATGAGTACTTACTTTATTTAAGTAGATATTTAAGTGTACCTACATACTTCCGTTGCAAATTTATTATTGTTATTTAAAATCGCTGAAGCTGAAGAGTTTGTTTGTTTGTTTAAACGCGATAATCTCAGAAATTACTGGTCCGAATTGAAAAAATATTTTACTGTTGGACAGCCCATTTATCGAGGAAGGCTATAGGTATATACATAACATCACGCTACGATCAATAGGAGCAGAGCAACAATCAAAAATATTACAAAAACGGGTAAAATTTACGCAGACAAAGTTGCGTGGGTCAGCTAGTTTTTTATAATCATGATGGCATTGTAAACTCTTAAAACGAAATACACCTATGGCCAACGACATATAATCGTTTTTTTTTATATTTTAGGCGATCACCAGCAGTTCCAGTACCAGAACATGAATGGACGGAAGAGTATGACTATGTGCGGCTAGAATCACGGACGGCAGTCGGTCGTCGAAATGCGGAGATTCGTGCCGCTCTACCTGATAAACTACGAGCTTCCTTTGATGCTCTAGTTAGAGACGCTGACCATGCTGGAGAGGTAAGACACCGTGATAACGTTGAATAAAACCTTGTTAAAAAATTCTTTTACTTTGTACTTTTATCTCATCGATCATTTTACGGTGTGTCTTGTCTTCAAAAACTATTCTGTCCTTATTCTTGGATTAAATTTGTTTATCTTTTACTTAATTTCTCAACTCGTTCTTCCCCAAATTCTTGACTAAACTTATTTCTTATATTATAGGTTAGCGCAGTAGCGGCAGCAACTCGTTTGCCCGCAGACGACCGGCAACTAGCAGCATTCTACGCTGCGCAAGCGGCGACGTACGGAGCACATCTTGCTACGGCGGTGGAAGCATTTCTTAGAACTATAGATATGGGACAACCTCCCGATGTATTCCTTGCACACGGCAAATTCGTCGTGCTCAGCGCGCACAGAATCGTACACGTCGGCGACATAGTACACAGGTAAACACCATGTTTTGATTTCGTTGGCATTATCTTCAATAATCAGTTTTGTTTACAATGTTACTTCGATGACCTGCTGAGAATTACATAAGTTTTGCTTTGAGAACATTTTTTTCAATAAATACTAATATATCGTTTTTTTTAAATCAGGAGCGCCCAACATGCGGGACTGAAAACTCAAGCGTTGAGATGTTCGGACGCACTATCGGACGCGCTGGCCGCGACCGTGTCGAAAACAAAAGCAGCAGCTCAACAATTCCCTTGTGCCAGTGCCGTCGGTGATATGGCTGAAGCGGCACGGGCACTCGCCACTCGCGCACAGGAACTTCGAAGAGTTTTAGTTCGCGCGGCTGACCCTCCCCCTCCCCCCGACACGCCGCTGACCCCCGCCACAGCAGTGCCCCCGTCGGCCCCCAGCACCCCGCTCACTCCGCTAACGCCGCACAACTCAGCCACGCCGTCACTCGCCGCTCTCCAGATATAAAGGATCGATTATCGGAATTTGTGATCGATGCCTCGACTCGCTGGACGAGTGTTTAGAAGCGCTAGGCCCCGGCGTCCGCTCCGCCCGCGCTCCGCTCGACGCCGAGCGTCGGGCCCAGTAGACGCCCCTGCGGCACCCCCTTTGAGTGTAGCATAACCAAAGAAGCTATCGAGATAGGACGTACGATACTTACTTACCTGCCTAGGTCGATGTAGACTGCCGATATGATGACGAATAAAACACAGAGTTTCTATTTAAATGTTAGTATTTATACATATACTATAAAATCAAAGGCTGCTATTAGGTCTTTTATTTGTTAAAGTTATTTGCCGCGGACTAGCAGAGTTCAAATTTGCTGGATGCTCATTTTGCCGTAGTGAGTTGAGTTGTCCGTCCAGTTTTATACAATTTTGCATCAGTGTCGTAATTGTTCGTAGAACAAATTAGTGAAATATTGTAATGTTTGGCATATTTTGTCGACATTAAATGGGATTTTTTTAACATGTTTTACGAGATTGTAAATTTATTTTGATTGAACACACACAAATGTAAGCGGAGACTGGTTTTTCCATCAGTGTGCCTGCGATACCGATTAATAAATTGGTAGTTACGATTTTATCGCTTTCTTGCTGCATTTTATCCGCTAATACACTTTGCTGTGACGAAATTCATATTAAAGTTTTATACTTAAAATTTTTACTGAAACTTCATTGGTATGATATATTTAATTGGACGATACGTCTGAGACTACGGCTACCTCCTGCCTATCTCTGTTGTGGTTTTAATGATACTAGCCGTAATAATATCTAGTACGTCGCATAAATGAATTTAACAGTGACAATATTCTTTTACTAGAAACGATTTAATATATTGTTTTAATGTTCCTTGAAATGGCTCAAGTTGTATGCGAATGTTTATCTGAAGTACTGTGTCATAGTTCTTGCAATTAACGAACACGTGTCGAACGTTTCATGAGTGTTGAATCAGTGTTTTAATTATAGAAACATTAATAATAATACAATAGAAGTGGTTACAACTATTGCTACGAAAGGAATTGTCTTGATGTGATTTTTAGTCTCATTATTATTATTTGTGAGATTTTAACGAATCGAATATAATAATTTGAATTTTTAAACTGGAAATACTTTGTCAGCGCTCATATACAATCAATATAATACAGATATAAGTATAAAAACAGTACCTATTTACGTTAATTATAAGAACTATAGAAATGTGATTGTAGAATCAGATGGTAAAACATTCGCAATGTTTTCTTTAGACATGGCCGTTGTGACTGACTCAATAAAGCAATATGCTCAATTAAACTAACTAAATTATGTTAAAGCTCACCATAATATACCTATTTGTGGCTTGTCATTACTTAACCTACTTACTGCAATAGCTACTGTATTATGTACGTACCTACATTTTGTATTTTATACATATGACATTAGTTATAGATGTAGGATATAATATCGATGTAAAAAGCGTGTTGTATATTAGTGATGTGTAATATATTTTAGATGTTGTAGTTTAGTTAGGTATAGATGAAATTGTACAAATGCATATTAATAATTTTAATATTGAATTATAATTTAATCATCTTGTAAAACGCAATCAAGTAAAATATACAAAATTTTCGTATCTAACACTTTTTTCTTATTTTAACAATTATCCTATAAACTATTTTTTGTATTTTTTAAGCATTTTTGCTGTAAAAATCGTATCATGTGGAGGATAAATTCGACTTTGGCGGACATGTCACGGTGCCGGAGTTGGTAACGGCTTATGGCCGGTAAGACTCGAGAGGTCGCGGGTTTGAAGTCCCGCCTAAGATTTTCCTCCATATATTTATACCTATAAGTTTTATACATATAAATATATGAAGGAAAATTTAATAACCATAAAAATGCTTTAAAAATTACAAAAATTGATGTTCAGGTCCAGCGTGTCATCAAAAATTTGTGTTTTAAAATGGTTTCTGCAAAAGCCGTACAAGTTTCCTTACGTACGCGGTGGATGACGTCACGATTGACATAAAAATCGTATCATGAGGAGGCTAAATTCGACTTTGGCGGACATGACGCAAGACGTGGTGCCGGAGTTGGTAACGGCTTACCCCTAAGGTCTCGGGTTGAAGTATCGCCTGAGACGATTTTTTCATCCATACATTTATATTTATATGTATATCCTATAAACTAATATATACAAAAAACTTTAAGAGGGCGTACAACCATTTTTAAGTTTAGTTTACAGAAACCATTGATGACAGCTTACAGCTACCGTGCACTATGATCTATTTTTTAAAACATCGAGATTCTTTTTCGTGCACTTTTTAAACAATATTTTGCAACGAAATTATCGTTCGGAAAGAAATCACGCTTCTTTACATGGTAAACAATATCAGGTTTTCTATATTTTAAAAGTTACTTGCGCAATGTGAAGAAAAATCCCTTTAATAGAACCTTTTGAACCAGGCTTTTTTTCTCATTTTTGAGTTAATGGCAATTTGGTCAATTTTCCAACTCATTTCTGTCAGTGAGTGAAGTATTAATTGTACCCTTTAACTGCACAGAGACTCAGGATTACGCATAGACATAGAGACTGGACTGACCAATCAGGTGCGGATTCAGAACTTTGTTCTGGGGGGGGACAATTTGACTCAACTGGCGAGTCGCTTCCATGACGGGGAAGGGTGCATTTGATTCAACCTCGGTACACCAGCACCTGGAGGGAGGGGGGGGGCGGCAATTGCCGGTCAAAACACACTGGTCTAGTCAAATTGATCAAAATCCCCAAAAAACGTACTTCTGTCGAGTCTGGGGGGGGGGGGGGAGGCAATTGCTCCTGTTGCCCTTGGATCCGTGATTGCGAACTATAGCCTCACAAAGTTGACTACTCTCTAGAAAGAAACAACGCTATTGTGCGGCCAATATCTCTCTCTAGATGCTAGATGATGCCTTCTGATGGGTCCATATCAACCCAGTGATATAGAACAATCAGATTTCTAGAAACAAATAACTACTGGCAGTACGATGGTTTTGTCTCTCTGACGCTATGCAGCCTGTATTTACTTCAAACCTAGATGGGAAGTCTGACCTTACGAATATTTCACACATTTCAGTCTTTTCACAGGGATAAATGCAGCCCTGCAAAAATGATGACAGCTCAGTTTGCCGCCATTTATATAACCGCTATTGCCGTTAATATGATACTGAATCAGTCTTACATAATCAAGTAGCATTAGCATGATACTGGTGAATATAATGTTGTGCTCTAGTTTCTTCAGCGGTGTATGATAGTGCGGGATGTGTTGGAGGTAGCTTCATCTCTGCGACGATTGCCTCCAATCTTGCAGCCCTCAGTCTTAACGAAGTCTCAATGGCTTTAGCTTCCCGTTCTGCTGCATCAGCTTGTATTAAATCTTCTATTCGTTTTCTCTGTAACTAAACAAAAGAAACAGTTTAAATCACTAACAGCAGTTAGCTCAGCACACTTGCAATTGTATTTGTAGTGGAGTACAAAGAAAAGATAGCCGATTGTAAAGTTTGGAGAATATTAAATAATAGTAAAAATCGGGCAAGTGCATGTCGAGCACGCACAATATAGGGTTCCGTAGTCTCCGACACCCCCGTATCTGAATAATGTGGCTTAAGAAGTAGGTTTTCTGTTGTTTTTGTTTCATACTTACAACGTTATAACTACTTAATAATATTTTTCAATGGAATTGCACGAAAATTTTGTTACTTCTCATTTGATCAGCTGTTCCTTGTAAACTTGTAAAGCAAGCTGGGATACTTTTTCTTTAAATTTCACTATATATACTACAACCGTGATTTTTTTCACATACTCAACATCAACCATTTAGCTGGCAGGGGGAGGAGGGGAGGACAATTGACTCTAACAAAAATTGTCTCTTTAAAGCTTAATATTTTATAAACGAATCCCTAAAACTAAAAAACGTCTTCCCAACTCCTAAACGTTTTTAAAAGAACTATCTAATGATACCCCACACGATGGGGTAGGTAACAAAAAAAAATCACACCCCCACTTTATATATAAGGAAGGGGTACCCCCAAAAAAAATTTTTTTAAGATTTACTTTGTCGGCGTAAGTAATATGTGTATCCATGATAAATTACAGCCTCCTAGCACTAACAGTCTCTGAGCAAAGGTGCGGACGGACGGACATGGCGAAACTATAAGGGTTCCGTTTTGCCATTTTAGCTACGGAACCCTAAAAGTATAAACCATGTATATATAGTTATACTAATCTTTCCTTGATAATGTTTGCTAAGAGTTTTGTTATGTAATATGAAGTACTTCTTGAGCGTGTTGTGAAATACCTTGTGACGCATGTACCACCTTTAAGGCGCTATTCTAATAGGCAATTTACTTGTATGCAAGTTACAAATTGAATGAAAAAACATGACTTATGCGGCGTTACCTCGCTCTGAGGCGTTCCATTTAAGTGCAAGCGAGAGCGCGGAACGAGCGACAAAGAGGCACAACATACTTGAGCATTTTCTTATGACGTTGTCACGTTCAACTATCGTCAGTAAACCGACTTTACAGACAACCGATTTTTTAACGACAATTTGTGGCGTGACAAGCAACATGGCAGTACTTTCCAATATTGATTTGATGGTTGCCGGACGATCGCTGAGCGATCTATTTTCCGCAATGTTGCCCGGCCAATTTTGTTGTTGTTTCAGTCGCTCTTTATTGTTGCCGGGTTGTGTAGCCCGTTTAGAAGAGTGGATCATGCGCCATAGAATCGTAGACATATTGCCATTATTGGCCGAGCAAATAGTTGCCAATAGTGCCGCCAACAATTGCCATAAAAAATAGCCAGTTTAGACGCCCCTTAATACTTCAGAGTAGCACTATAAGATACAGGTACACAACAACAGTAGCAGTATAAGATTTCATCAAAATCTGTTCAGTAGTTTATAAACAACAAACATCCTTCCATCCAGCCTCACAAACATACCTCTGTAGTTGTTCTATATCAATGGACTTACCTTAGCTGTCTCCATTTTGAAATTCAGTAGTTCGGTTTTTAACTTAACAATCTCTTTGTTTTCAACTTGACTAATACCTGTAAAAATAAAGTCATGATTAAATTCTCACTATTATAATGTACGGCTCGCCTTTTCCTTTAATATTATATAATAACCTCCTGCTCTTGGCTTCTTTACATTATACCAAATAATTTCGTAATATAATCTTTGAAAAAAAAAATACAAGTTAGCCCTTCACCATCCACCACCAGAGTCGAGAACCCTTTCTTTATTTTTTTTCTTTGGTGACTGTACAACAAACACCGCTAATTCTGTTATGAAAACTAGCGGCCTATTCAGACTTCGCACGAATGTTACCCTACTACCTAGTGTTCCCGAGGCCTATAGGCTTTTAGGCTTTTTTTTAAGGCTAGCCTATGAATTATGAGGCTACAGCTAAAAGAAGCCTAAAAAGGCTTTTAGGCCTTTAGGCTAGGCCTTTTTCATAGCCTTTTTTTGTCTACCCGAGGACTATAGGCTATTAGACTTTTTTTAGGCTAGGCCTATATTTAAAAGGCTTGAAAGGCTAAAAGCCTATAAAGGTTTTTAGTCCTTTAAGCTAGGTCGATTTTATTTATTGTTCGAGTATGATAATCGTCAACTTAATTTTACGACTTTAAATATTGTTTCAAATTGTATGAATCGTTTTCACTGTCTTAAGTATTATATTATTAGTTTATTCACACAAAAATTGGTACAATAAGCATACTTAAGTTCAATATTTCCCGTCAAATTCAATATTTCAATAGCACGTCTGACGTAATACCTACTTCTGTTTTTATACCGCCTATATGTCATGGATTAACATTGAGTGTCGGACTATTAACCGTACACAAGATGAGTCAAGCGTATTTGATTTTACTCAAGCAACGTATGAATCTGTGAGTGACTATCTGTCGTTAGGATAAAACCCGTCGTGAATGATTATTCAAACTACCCTCAAAAAATGTCATTATTTTAGTATCCATTCGTTCTGTTGTTATGATATGACTCGTCGTGAATGATTAATCAAACTACCCTCAAAAAATTTCATTATTTTTAGTATCCGTTCGTTCGTACTGTAGCTTGCGTTTTGAATGATTTACTTATTGTTTCTGCCGATCAGTCAGGGAACAGTACTTACTCTTTTTATTGCGGTTTTCCTGCAAGTGTGAATCTCAGAACTATTACAGAATTCAATTGAAATAAGTACATTGACAGTGTGTGTTGTGTATAAAATTAGGATCTTCGAAACTTCACAACAGTATCAATCTTGTTATTACCTACCATTTGGAATCAATGGAACGTGAAGTTGACTCTGATGTTTTAGGACACGAAAGAGAAGCGAGTGAAGAAAATGTTTCGCCAAATACGAGTACTGCAACTAGTACAAAAAAGTACAAAAAAGTAAAATCTTCACATTTTACCAAATCTCAAAATGGATTAAAGTGTAATATTTGTGCTAAAAGATTATCTATAAAAAGTTCACATTCAACGTTCGTACGTCATTTAAAAACACACGAAAGAGCCTCTACAAGCAGCACAAATGTGAGTAAGCAGAATAAGCGGTCACATTTTGATCAGTTAGTGCTTAACTTTGTAATACATGGAAACCACGCTTTTAGTATTGTCGATGAGGAGCATTTTAAAAAAATGTTGAATGGTCTCAATTCTAATTATTCGCCATTAAGCCCTACTACTCTTACCGTCAACATTCAAGAACTATTTAAAATAAAACAAAAGGATATCATCGAAACATTAAAGACTATTACAAATAAAATTTCCATAACATTTGATTTTTGGACTTCTGTCGCAAACAAACCCTACGTGGTTGTAACAGCACACTTTGTAAACAATACTTCTACGTTGCAGTCATTCCTCCTGGACTTTGATTTAATACCATATCCTCACAAAAGTGAGAATATTCTCAATAAAATCATAGAGATATTCGATTTATATTGTTTAAAGAAAAAAATCCTTTCGATTACTACCGATAATGAGAAATCGAATGTGAAGTGCTTAGAGTTACTTAGGCTATTTCATGATGATTATGAAGATGTGGTACATACAAGGTGTTTGGCACATATTTTAAATTTAGCCGTTAAGAAAGGATTGCAAGAGGTTCAAAATCCTATATCAGCTGTATCGAAATTAGTGAACGTAATTAATTTTTCGCCGAAAAAAAAACAGGTATATTTCGAAGCCTGCACCATATTGCACATGCCACAGTTAGGTTTGGTAAAGGAAATGAATATTAGGTGGAATTCCACCTACCTGATGTTAAAACGAGCATTTGAAATGAAAGATGCTCTAAATTACATTTATCAGAACAATAGTGATTTGCAAAAATATTTAATTGGAGATTCTGAATGGAACCATGTAAAATTATTCATGGACTTGTTAATGCCATTTTATGATGCCACATTATTATTATCAAAGTCAAAATATCCAAGTATATACTATGTGTTACCCATACTAGATGTTCTTATGAAACAAACTTCTAATGTGGAAATAGATGATAACCTTATAAGAAATGCTGCTGCAGCTATATTTGCCAAGTTGCAAGAATTTGCACCTCTACTGCGTACTGATTATGCTATGTTTTCTGTAGTGTTGGATCCTAGACTAAAAACTGATTATTTTCTGGAATGAATGATTATGAAGACCCTCTGACGTCTATAACCTTATTTTATAATAACAAATACACCCTTCAAAATCAAGGAGGTAATCAACAACCTGAGCCTTCTACATTGTCAGAATCATCGCCAGCGACGCCACCTGATAAAAGTATATTTTCTTCGATTTACAAACGGAGAAGAAGTAATGAGAGTGAACTTCAAAAATATTTATCATATCCAATTGAGACAGAGGATACAGATGTCATAGCATGGTGGAAAACTCAAGGAAAAAATTTACCACATTTACAATCTATGGCGTTTGATATTTTATCAATACCTTCTACAAGTGTCCCCAGTGAACAATCATTCTCTAAGGCAGGACATTTAATTAATAAAAAAAGAAATCGTCTGGGTGACAAAAGTATAAGATCTTCAATGTGCTTGTCATCATGGCTAAATTTTTTTAGAAATAATATGTAACAAGTACACACTCCTTTTTTATAATTTCAAATAATAATAGTTTTCATTAAATTTGAAAATAAATACAATACAAAAATAAATCTTGTTTAATTCATACTAAGGCATAATCTGAATAATGGCTTTAGGCTTATAAAGAGCCTACTACTTCAAAAAGACTTTAGTCGCAAAAAGGCCTCAAAGGCTATTTTAACCTATAGGTTATTTTAAACCTATAGGCTTTTGAAAAGCCTACAATTCTACCATGGCCACTAAAAAGACCAATTAGGCTTAATTTTAGGCCTACAAGCCTATAGGCCTCGGGAACACTACTACTACCTGTACACATAACAAGCATGTATAATAAACAATCCAAAAGAAATTACCTAATGATACTGCATCAAAATCAGTTGTATCAAGATCTAAGCGTTAGGGACAGATAGATCGAATATCAGATAGATAGATAGAAGCGATTTTGTTTTTCAACTGACTTAAAAGCCGGAGAACCTGCTTTCTTTAAAGTCGTCTGTTTCACCAGCATGTATGTAATATTCGCGGTTTTCTCAGAAGCTACTGATCCGATATTGATGGGGTTTTCGCTATTCATATTACGTACCTATATCAAAATCGCTATTGAGGACGTTACATAAAGGGTCTAAGGTAGAATTGACGTGATTGCTTGTTTCAAGATCTGTTTCATGCAAATCGTCCACGTCGTCAGCATCTTGACTACTTCTGTGATCGAATACTGGTTCTGCTTTTATTTTCTGAAATATACAATATTGATATCATAGGCGTTCCCATTGGGGGATTTGGGGTTGAATGCCCATCCCTCGAAATGAGGAATATGGATGTATTTTTTTTTTAGTTCATAAACAATAGCTAACATATCATTAAAAAATATATGCAGCGCCAAAAGCTACTCTTATTAAGAAAAATTACAAACTGATTAAAGCATTTTCATATTTTCTTGGCGTAATAGTCATGGCCTGTGACGTCACGGCAATCGCAACAGCCAATTAGGGGAACAGCATTTCTTAACATAATATAGCCAATAGCATTCGTTTGAACTACTATTTTCCCGCCCGATTTTTGGCCTTTTTAATAATCATTTTCATAATTTTAGATGCATACTATTATAATATATTGATGTAGACACAATTCTAAAGCAGTAAAGAATAAATACAAAGATATTCGTTCATTTTCGTCATATGCATTATTACGAAAACCCACCGAAATTACGGTTTTTTCAATCAATGAATGTTCTCTGCGTTCCGAAAGTATTTATCAGATTGTGATGATTAAACTTTAGTAGTGTGTTCTGGGGACGCCCTCGAGGGTTTCTGTCCAGGTTTTCAGCTAGTTAATAATAAAAAACTCAATATATTATTCAACTTTAAATGTACTTACATCTCTAGAATTACTTGCATCTTCTAATTTCTCGTGTTTCTTGCCGAAGTCCTTGAGATAATCTTTCAAATTAACATTTTTGGCCAGCCTCTTCATGTTTGTGAATTTTGTGCGTAATACCTTCGTTGAACGTTTTTGTGGGCTGAGTTTATTGTATGAATTTGTTATCTACAAAAATATAAAAATACCTGATGCTTGTACGTATGATAGGAATGACGAATGTTTACATTGGCAACCTACGGATGTTGAAACCAGTGACTTATTGTACAGGACAGACGGATAGCGAATGGACTGTTACGGACACGTTGTCTAACGGTCAGTCTCAATAACTTATCTACCGTTAACTGTCTGTTAAAATATAGCTAATAGCGAAAGTGACATTTGTGCCGATGATAGATGGAAAATATTTCGGGTCGATAACTGTCCACAGTTACAAAAACCATCGACGGCTATCGACACGCACAAATTAGGGCACCACAATTGGGTAGGTTAAAAACAATATAAAATAATTATTTTATACAAATCAGACAATAGTAGGTCTTAAATGTTTTTCCACAATTTAACATGTTTTTGTATTTAAAGGCATGAAAACGAATACTAAAAGTAATGATTTGACGATAGGAACTTATAACGTCATATGTTTTTATTCCAAACACATTTTTAAAGAGCTTGTTTTTTTGACATTTCATAAAAAGAGACTGATTTGACTTGACAGTCAACATCTCTCTTGACATTTAATATTGATTTAAATTTGGTGAAAAGATGCCTTGTAGTAGCTGCTATTTAGTTTGATAGCTTCATAATATAAATAAATATTTGAAGTGGGGCACTCCAGTGACGGCTTTCTCTCAATAGAGTACAGTTGGACCAACGTAACTCGGCTGGATCGAAGTTAGGTTCATATCACTTTCGCGCATATCATAGAGATGTGACCCTAAAATTACTTAAAAATACTAACAACATTTTAATTCAACAATATAAAAATACTATTTATACGAGTTCATAAAAGTTTAAATTTAGAACAGTTACAGTACCTAAATACTAAAGAAAGTTTGAAAAACAATTTCTTTAGGAAAATAAACACTAGAAACTTGAGTTAGTAATACTAATTATGACAACGTAATGCATAATCACATCTCTAATTCTTTTGGTTTAGTTACCGCCCGAGACCCTCGCTTCCTGTCACCATTTACTTCCAAAAAATGCATCTGCGCAACCACTTGTCGCCAACTTCAATCCGGTCGAGTTACGTTGATCCGAGAGATTTTTATAAAATAGTACCAATAAAAAATGTATAATTACCCGCGACCAAGCTCTGCTTTTAATCTTATTGGCGTTGGATGTGTTTGCTTTAGACAATATAATATTCTTTTCACGCCGAACACATTGCAGTAGTAGATTGCACTCTTTCGGCGAAAAATTAAATGAACGATTTACAAGCCTATAAAAAAATACAAAATTGTAATCAATTGCTGTGATCTAAATATGGCCGATGTGGGTACTTTGTAAATATTTATAACGAACATAAATGCAAACTGACGCACAGTTTGCATTTAAGTTTGTTTAGGCGCCGCCGGGTCGCGGTAGTATTTCACGGGCGTCGCTAGCAAATAATATTTACTTAAATACTAAGTTATTGTTACTCGTATTTTAGAATTAGATAAGCTACGGGTCTTAATCGCGTAAATATTTTATTTTAAGGCTAAATAACTTTGTTTTATTGCCGTATTGCAACGTCCGTGGTCACGTGGATCTAAGTATAATGTGTACAAATCGTCAAAGTTTACGAACATATGTTACTCGTATTGTCTTACTTTTTATAGTTGTAACACAAAGTACACCTATATCGGGACTTAATCGTGTGAATTATTTAAAGGTACGAACCTTGTATTTACCCGACGTTTCGTCGTTTTCGTTACCCGCCAATTATGTCCCACTAAAACTATACTTAATATTATAAACCTGAAGAGTTTGTTTGTTTGTTTGAACGCGGCAATCTCAGGAACTACTGGTCCGAATTGAAAAAATATTTTACTATTGGATAGTCCATTTATCGAGGAAGGCTATAGGCTATATACGCACGCTACGAGCAATAGGAGCAGAGCACCAATTTTTTTAAAAACGGGGAAAATTACGCATATATAAATCGCTAAAGTTAAAAAACACAAACAAATTTTTGTCCAATGTGACATTGATGTGATGGAATGAAATCTATAGTTATACACTGATCTCTATAATACCTACTAGTATGCTGAACAGTATAGTTATAGACTTAAAGATAACAACAATGGCTATATGATATGATTTCTTATTTGAAATTGCTGTCATGTCATATTGTATCAATATACTATATAGGTTAACGAGTCATACACATTCCCAAGTCCAATTAGAAGCGGCGGTAGCCTAATGGCTAAGGCATCGGTCTCGCAATCGTGAGGTCGTGTGTTCGAATCCTGACCATTATACTACCGACGTGAACCCACTCCTAACACAAGCCATAGAGCTGGAGGGGTTAACAGGATTGCTAGTAATCTGGGACAACAATCCCACATTGCTAGTTATCTTTAAAAAGAAAAAATTGAGACAATGCAGTTTGTTGTAGGATTCTGATATAAGCAGAGTCAGTTAGGAATATCTAATTAATTGTTAGCAGGAATTAGACCTTACCTGTTATTTTCATCTCCATCTGTGAAAAAAAAATTGTAAATAAGTAGGTACTAAGAACATTTAACATAGCAGGCGATAGGAAATACCTAACTCCAAAATATTTCAATAGTCACAGTTGTTCACCAGGGTGATTATAGTACACAGGTGAACAAAGGCCACCACTTAGATTCCAAGATGATTAGAGGACACTAGTTATGTCCAGTTTGTTCACCCAAGTGAACAAGGTGGAATAAATATAATAATAATAATAATATCTTGGGACAACTCACACAATGCTATCTGATCCCAAACTAAGCAGAGGAAACCAGACAACTGATAAACATACTTAAATATTTTTAAATACATACATATTATAGATAAATAACACCCAGACACTGAATAAACCATCATGCTCATCACACAAAGTTTTATCCAGGGTGGGGATCAAACCCACAACCTCTTGCGTAGCAGTCGGATACACTCCCACCGCGCCACAGAGGCAGTTGAATAAATGAATCTATGAAAATACTGGGCCAATTTAGATGAATTTGGTATGGAAGTATCTTGAAGCTTTAGAAGCCTCTCAATAAAGTAATAATAATAAGTAATGCATGGACTAGCTTTTGCTTAAAGCATCACCAGCATTACTTAGAAAAGATTACATTATTTGAAGATTGTTACCTAGAGAATCTTCAGAATCCTTGTCTTCATTGCCATTCCAGTGGACTTCATTAGATAACTCTTTGTGCTCCTCAATTTCTAAAAAAAACAAAATATATTTGAATTATTATTTTTAAATGAAATGAGTGAAATAATAGTGAAAATTTTAAATAATCATATTTTTAAATGATGGGTAAAATCCTCATTTATAAATAATTGTCATCAATTTAAGTGCTTTTTTTTCAAATAGTTCAATAATTTTTTTTTTTAATACAATAGTTAACAATGAGTTCATTGTGTTCAATATTTAAATGTAAAAATCTAAGAACGAAAAAATAATATAAAATTTCTTATTTATATAGGAAACACAAAACATTAGGAACAAGTTTGGTCTGTACTTTGATTGTTGTATTGTTGAATTCTCTGACTATGTCTATAATTGGGATTCAGAGACTGAGGGCCAGCGGTGGGTTCCTTAGTACTATGCAATTGTGTGTCACTGTTACCATTCAAATCTCCATCAGATTCCACAGGTTCCTCAACAGTATTAGTGCTATTCTCTGCTTCGCACATCATTGCCACCATCTGACTAGTTACATCATCAACATCACCATATTTCACATCCATCAAGTTTCGTGATAACTTCCTGGCTTCCTTTTTCAAATTATCCCATTTTATTTTTAAACAATCCGCACTCCTTACATGCGCGAAACCTTGGTTGTTGAATATCTTCGCAATCTTTGCCCATGTAGTTTCTTTTGCGTAATTTGCCGCTGAACTTGTGGACCTATTAAATACTATGGCTTTATATTTCTCGACTATATTCAATAATGCTTTAACTTCTTCTTTACTGAACGTAGGACTTCTGTGCCTACTGTAATACAAAAATAAAAACATTATTTTTGAAGATACCACCCAGATTTCATGGACTCAAATAAGTTTACTTACAAAAAAGCAGAAGCTGAAGGTTTTTCGTACTGACTCTCTTCCTCCATTTTCTATTTTAATAAACATTTATTATAACAATACACACAAAATAGATAATTAAACTTTAATCAAAATAAGTTTTCCTTTTTGTTATGACTTTTGTTGCGACAATGATGTCAAAATGGAAACGTCATTTTTTTCCTTTTCTTGCCGTTCTTTCGTTCGGGAGTTTCATGCCTCGCACAGGAATCACGGTATTTTATAAATTGGAATCGGGATTCCAATCACAGATTAGGTGTGTGGTTTCAATTAATCCAATCTTATCTATCCCTCAGGGGAAGAAAGAAACATTCTTTGAGGGTATTTAAATTAACTACACTATATTTTTCTTTTGCGCGGGCAATTTAAAAACGTATATGAATACTATTTATCATAATACCCAATAAACTGTCCGGGATTTGTATATATCACCCGTTCCTACTCCATGACAGCATCACATCATATTGCATTCTTGCAATCATAGGACCCGAAAGAAGTAGTAGGTAGATGATTTACTTGGATGTTTCCGAAATGCGAGCGAATCACAAATAATTGCCTTACGAGTTTGTTGTCCAGCATGGGTGTACCCAACTTTATTTGATTTTTTGCCCCAGCAAAGCAACAAAAAACAATTTTAAAAACCTTGGCGCACAAACTTTAAGTTTGTGCGCCAAGGTTTTTAAAATTGTTTTTTTTGTGGAGTGGGGGAGGAGACCTCTTCTAGATGACATGAGTCCATCCAGCACGTAAGAGAAGAGTGACATGTACGCTCGCCAGCTTATAGCATATCGAGTGATTGGGCGAGTCGAACAGGCGAGCGGAGCGCGACTTAGAAGCACTTGAACAAGCTAGGGATTTAAAGTTCTGCCAAACTCTACACTCAAATTAAACTTTAGATGTATTCAGAACATCATTCTAAAAAAAGGTTTAATAACTTTTTTATCAATGCAGTTTTCTGCCTTAAGAGTAGATGAGTCAAAATCAACATTTTTGAACGAATTACCCAACGTCAAATTGAAGAGGTTTTGGGTTTAGGTTATATGATTTATTTTGGAATTTGAAGAAAATTGAGGTAATTTAGCTTTACTTTTTTATTATATCCGTGACTGTTAAGCCGTATAGCCTAGTAAATATCCATTAAAATTAAGGCTTTTTGTTCAAATATAATATTTAATTTCATAAACCAAAATGGCGCTGTGATAATCACGGGGAATAAACATCACTGGGGTTAAAAATCTGTCACACTTCTTACGACTGATAATTTATGTAAAGAGATAGTGATTGTTCTGGTAAAGTGGATGCATTAACCTCGTGTTCATAATTATTAACCTATGCTTAGTGAGATATGAAGGAAGTGATATTAGCTGTTATAACCTTCGTATGTAGCGTATTTTTAGTTTTTGTCTTTGTGTTATTTTGTAAGTAGACCAACAAGCTTGTAATTTATAATAAAATACTAACTAACTTTGAGAACTTAACTTTTTAAAGTATTCTTTGAGATGTTTTATTTTAATAAAATACGTATTTATGTATTTTTTCTTTGTTCTCAGGCTGGTACATAGTGTGGAAGTGTTGTTTGTCAAAATTCCGTTTTGTGCGCGAGCTGCTTGGTGGTATGCAAGATAGTCCTCCAGCATCTGAAGTTCGCCAGCCAAATAAGACAAGAAAAATTCGGAGGGACTAAACAGTACTAAGTAATGTCTCCAATACTTAAAATGTTATTTTGTTTAATTAATAGGCAACTGGCAGTTCACTCTTTGTTTTCTTTTAAAGTAATAATGAACATTTTAAAAGTAATAAAACAAAGGAATTTTTGTTTGTGAAAGGTATCTTTGTGTTATCTACTGTTTGTCAACATTGTTTCTGGGTGTTGTTATTCAAACATTGTGGAAATTATGGAAATGTGAAATATTGCCTATTATAAAAGTAACTTCAGCAGAAAATCATATAATATGCTAGAAAACAATTAAATATTTGATGTTTGATTTAATGTCAATAAAAAAAGCAAATTTAAGATATGCAAGTTACCATGAGTTAGTTAGGAGACACTTGCAGTAGTCAAATAATGTGTTAAACTCACATAGACTGACTATTACTAGACTAACCAATCATGATGAAAATAAAAAAATATATTTTTAATTTTACAGTTACTACAAGATGAATATACGGTGTGCACGGCCTAGTGACCTGATGAACATGCAGCACTGCAATCTGCTGTGTTTGCCTGAGAACTACCAGATGAAGTATTACTTCTATCATGGACTCTCATGGCCTCAACTCAGCTACGTTGCTGAAGATGAGAAGGGACACATTGTTGGTACGTTATTTAAGTGGCGTCTAAACGGGCCATTTTTTTACGGCAATTTGTGGCCGCACTATTAGCAACTAATTGCTCGGCCAATAATGGCAATATGTCTGCAATTGTATGGCGCATGATTCAGTTCCAAACAGGCTACACAACTCTGCAATCAGCAATAAAATAGAGAGTGACTGAAACAACAACAAAATTGTCCAAGCAACATTTAGGAAAATAAATCGCTCAGCGATTATCCGGCAGCCATCATATCAATATTGGAGAGTACTGCCATGTTGCCGGCCACAGTATTGCCGCCATAAATTGCCGTAAGAAATGGCCCGTTTAGACGCCCCTTTAAGTATTTATGTGACATTTTTACTGCCACAGAACATTGTAAGAAAAACCGGAAAATGTTAGTTTAGAATAGTTTTAGTGTTTTGTAAAGTCCTAGTGACAATGATTATTTCCTAGTGCAGGTATTGTCTTTACAAAAAATTTTGATTATTTTTTTTTGATTCAGCTCTGCTAACTACTCTCCTCTTCTGATCTAGTTCATCTGCGTCTGCTTTATGGAAATACTCTTAACATTTGATATCTTACTTTTTCATAGGTTATGTGCTTGCTAAAATGGAGGAAGATGGCGAAGACAACCGTCATGGACATATCACATCGCTGGCAGTGAAAAGATCACACCGTCGCCTTGGACTCGCACAAAAACTTATGAACCAAGCCTCACTTGCTATGGTTGAATGCTTTCAGGTAAATCTAAATATTATTTGAATTTCCTCAATTTTTTTTTCTAATATTTTAATATTGATTTAACTTATGTCTATCACTGGTGTTAGTACACTGTAGCAAGTAATTACTGGGCAAATGAGATCTGTATGGAATCTATGATTTACATGGCATTTTGCGCTCTTTAGCATGGCACTTGGCATTTCTTGAATGTGGCATCTGAGGCTTGTGTCTTGTGTGTGTATATCTGGCACTGAATTATAATTTAATTATTTTATTTTATTTATTCATCATGAACTAATGTCTCATAGTGAGGAGTGCATTTTGAGTGGTACTGTTATAGGCTAGTGTGACGCTTACCACTTACACTCTTATAAAGAACGTCATAAATACCATTAGTTAATTACAACATTGTATACACTAGTGATATCAGAAGTACCATAATTCTTCAGCAATTCGATGAGCTCTGACTTCTAGATCTACATTTATCAAGATCTTTGTACTCTGTAAAATAAGTAGAAGGTTAATTCCCACTTGGTTATGCAAATTGATATACATATCCTTGTGCAAATTGTTGCACAAGGATATGTATTATGTCCCATATTCAAGTAATATTTTGTTTCCATTTCAGGCAAAATATGTTTCACTGCACGTAAGAAAAAGCAACAGAGCTGCTCTCAATCTATACACTAACTCCTTAGGCTTTAAAATACTCGAGATTGAGCCAAAATATTATGCCGATGGTGAAGATGCATACTCCATGATGCGAGATCTAAGTGCCTTTGCAGAGAGCAAAACAGATAACACACAACCCGAAAATATGGAAATCAAATCCGATTCAGCTATTATATCCCAATGCTGAAAATATTATTTATGTAAATAAAGCATTTAACGATAATTATATATTGCATCTTTTATTGTTTTAGTTATTATATTATCAAAATCCACCAAATAGTAGAAGATTAGGACATCACTATTGACCATTACAAAAAAGAAAATACATACATCTAAATAGCAAGGTACAGTACGATCAACATACTTGACCGGATTGAAGCCTACTTCAGTCCGGCCTAGTTATTGATCCAACTGTATGTTACGAATGACAATATTATAGTAATTAAGTGTCAGGAGACTTTACAAACATACAAATCACAGACACGAAGTACACCCAGACTCGAGAATGATGTCCTGTATGAGAATTGAATCCATGAGCTCTGGCTTAGTAGTCAGGGTCACTAAGGTACCTCTCCGACCAACGGCGAGAAAGAGAGTAGGTAGCGATTTTGCTGCTCAAGACACGTAGGTACATACTTATGTAGATCGTAGTCGATAGTGTAAACAAGAGATACACATATTAATAGTTGATTGCTGAGTGTTTACACTGCCGGCGAGTACTCGCTCTATACTGCATATCTTTTGTTTACACGGATGGGATCTACAAAATACATCTGTTGTACGTTTCTCAAGCGATAAATAGCTACTCTCTTCTCGCTCATCGTCGTTAGTGGGACAGGTGCCTAACTACCACTAGACTAATGGTAGTCAAGTTTGTTTGAATATTCCCTGAAGACACTATAGATTAAACATGACTGAAGGTAGGTAGTTTGAAGGGCTACTTGCAGACAAAAGTATTAATGAATTACTTTATATATACTTGTACTTATTACATAAGGTAGCCATTAAAATTTATTTCTTACTAGCCGTTTTTGCAACAATTTTTTTGCTGCTCTGCTCCTATTGGTCTTAGCGTGATGTTTTATAGCCTGTTATATACCTTGATAAATGGGCTACCCAACAGAAAAAAAAAAAAAATCAGACTAGTAGCTCCTGAGATTACCACATTCAAACAAACAAACAAACTCTTCAGCATTATAATATTAGTATAGATTTAAAACTGGTGAATAGCATGTTATGTATGGTGAATACATCTGTCTACTACTAAAAAGTGTGAGTGAAAATGTCTATAGATACAGCACCTTATTTACTGTAGATCCTCTTACCTAATCCTAATGTAATACATTATTATTACCCAACAAGCTTTTCCCTATGTGAGAAATAAATCCTTAAGAAGCTAGTCTGCTTAGCCAACTAATGAATATTTTTGAAACCTAATTGACTGCCCTTCTTTAAAAAATTAATATTACCACAGATAATATAATACTATACTAGATATTACTAAGTTTTTTTTCTATTTATTTTAAAATTTCTTCTAAACCAGCTGTGGCTGAACAGATTTTTATGGGATTTTAATTGTCAGGTAGCTAACATCAGATATGTATGATTTAGAAATTTTTGTGGGGATTTACAAAAACCAATTAATTCCATGTAGATTTATGTGGATGAGTTTCAACTAGTTATGAAAAAATAATAGTTATAAAACTTATTTTATTACATAATATTAAGTATACATAATATCCTAATAACTAAACAAGTACAGTAAAAATATTATTCATCATCTTCAAAAAGATGATCCAGTTTCAGTTCAGCGTTTTTCTCACAATTTTTAGGACTTCTCTTTTTCAGTGCAATAGGTTTCTTTTCTGGTTTTTTAATTGTTTTACCTACAACATACTCAGGCATGACAACCTTACTACTTTTAAACACAACTTTCTCATCTGTTGCGACTGGAGCTACTTTTTTAATTGTAGATGATGTACGGAAAGTAGGCTTCTTGAAAACTCCTGTTTCATCATAATCACATTCCATTTCTGCTTGGGCAGCTTCTTTTTCTTCCATTTCTTGAATAAGTGCTAATGCTGTTGCGGTATTAGTAGCATCTGACATCTGTTCCTGTGTAACATCAGCTAGAGAGTAGTACATCCATTTGTTTGGATTTTTAATGTGATCTGGGATTGTTTTAGCTCGTAAACATTCACGAATGTTTGCCTGAGCCCTTTTGTAAATGCTCTCTTTACCTCGGAACTGTTTCATTTCATGTTTTAACTTTCTGTATGTACGTCTGTCAATTGAACCATAATCATCAGCTTCAGTTTTTTTGTTAGTTTTTGAGAAACCACATTGTTCTTCAGCATCTTTTAACTGATTAAAGAGAGATTTCTGCCTCTCATGAAAGGAGGACATGCTGAGTGTTGTGGAATAATCTGTAAGTAGAGTAAAATAATAAAAAACTGGCTTGTTTATAATCAGAACTTATGAGACGTGATGTGAGCAAGTAATGGTAAGAATTGTAAAAATGATATGAACAGGAAAATAAATAATTAAGAATATGCCACAATATGCACACAAACTGATAATTACTTTAATTATTTCAACAAAATGATGAACTTAGAGTGCAGAAAACGCTAAACTTTGTTTGGTAAATTTGACATTGACAGTCTGGACTGACAGTTGACACATGACTCTAAGACTCATTTGACAAGTTGTAAGTTGCAAATCTAATAAAATTAAATAACTTGTTATAATTAATTGTTATGTAAATATCACTGACCCACTGACCTCTAAACATTTTACATGCTCTTTGCTATTTACTAAGTGTACCAGAATCTCACGAAACGAAATAAAACCTTGGGTTTTACATTGACGTAGAGACCAGCACTCCACACAAAATTGACCACTCTCTAGAAAGAGAGAACGTTACTTTGTGGACAATACCTGTCAAAGGCCGCACGAGTTTTTGTCTCTTTCACGCTTTGCAGTCAATATTTAATTTTTAATTGAAAGTGATGGCACGGTCCAGGTATATACGTCAATCGCGCAATGTCGTCAAAGTACCTTTTTCTAAGACTCTTATCTTCTTATTTTTGGGCCAGTTGAAAAAAAATACGTTAGGGGCTACAGCGACCTTAACTGAGTTGTAGCAGGACTTACATTTGGTATGCACTCAGGCCTTCAAGTTCCAAGGGGCTGGGAGGGCAGCTGCCCCCTGCTTTCTTCTTCTTAAATAGAAAAAAAAATGAAAAAATCGTCGGCCGCGCGCGTCTGTCACTTACCTCAGCCGCTTGTCGTAAGCCGCGAGCGGCTCGCGATCGGCCGCGATGCTCGGAAATGAACCTTTACATATATTGACTTACCTGTTCATACCCTGCCAGGTAGCCATGAACAGAATTAAGTAGGCAAGCTTATTAAAAACACATTATCTATGTTAAAACCTATCGATTAATACTAAATTTGTTCAGTTATCAAAAGAGTGCAGGAAAAAAAAATAGCAATAAACACTTTTCGATAGGCAAGATATCAGGCGTGCTGCGTCTCATCTGGTTATCAGATGGGTGAAGATTGATCTTCAGCGTCTCTTAGACCACATGTATAATGTAAGTACTTTTTTCCATTCAAATTGAGAAATGAAACAGGGGCCCTTAATTTCAAAAGAAAAAATTGAAAAGACCCGCGACCGGCGTAAAAAATAATCAAATAAAATTTTAAAACCCCCCGACTTACAGGAGGTAACTAACCTAAGAAAATCCATCGGGTTCTACCATTTACTACCCCTAATTGAACTCAATTATTTTGGTCAGGGAGGTTTTAAAATGAAATTTTTTTACGCCCGTCGACGTGGGTTTATTTTTTAAAAAGTTATTTCAAACTTTTAGAGATTATTTTACAACACATACAAGGTACAACTTACTCGTGTTGAGAGTAAACATTTCATTTCATTTCAAAAGATGAGCTTGACCTTTTTTTCAGAAACAAACGCGTGTACTGTAGCGCCCCCTGGCGGTTTCTAAAATTGAAACATAACTAGAACATGCTCAGGAATGAGACTTATACTTACAGATTTATTATAAATAACTTAGCGAAGGTGTTAGGTTAGGTTAGGTCACCATTTAAAATGTCATTGTACCTATCTATTAAAACATTTACAACATCATCATAATGTGTTTGTGAAATTGAAATCAAATTATATATGTTAATAACAAGTCTTGGCTGTGTCCGAAAAAAAAAACTGGAGAAACATGACCACTGTAGCGCCCTCTGGCGGTCTAGAACATTACAATTTAGATAAGAAAATGCTCAGGAATAAGACTTATAGCACGCATAAAACCATTTTCAAATCGGTCAAGCCGGTTTCCGAGAAAAATGGTAAAAGACACACACACAATAACCTCTTACCCCAAACGCGTATACCGTCTCCGTGGCCGTCGCGGGTAAAAAATAAAAATACGCGGGCGAAGCCCTGGGGAAAAGCTAGTATTTCATAGATATTTATTTTCTAAGTGATACCTAAATGTTTTTATGTTAAAAATTAACACGTTAATCTGTATTGCAAAATTAATGGATCTTTAGGGGTAACATTCTGAAGGATGTCAGAACGTCTGCACACCCACGCAAACCTCCCACACAATATCCAGTCTTTATGGTGTTACTGTATATTATTTGTGTAGCTAGCTACATTGTGATGTGTATTGTAGGTACCTACTCCATATTGTGGAGGTATTGGAAGGCGAAAGCTTATTCTAATCCAACGAAAAAAGAGATTCGAACTAAAATTGAAGTCTGGTTTGAAGTCTATGTTAGAAGGCCGGGTACCTATATATTTAGAAATCTGAGAAGCATAGTGGTATATCCAAGATTTTGATGTTTGGTTGACCCCCTGAACAATCCAAGATTTCGGGGAGACTTCAAAGTTGCCAGAGGACTTGGTTAATTTGGGGGATAAGTAGAAGTCGCTGAAGTACAATGTACACTTGTAGACTTGTCACTTTATTATGCTTGGGTGAATTTTGTTGCCACTTTAGTTTTAATTGTCACATTGATTAAGAGCATAATTTGACTTTTGTTAGTAAAGATTCTGCGTGGCGTGACGAATAAAGGCCATTCTTTTCTTTCTTTGGATATCAGAAATAATATTTTATATTTAATCATTCGTTACCAGTACTTTGGCTAATATTTAAGCACGGTCATATAGTTTTTACCTTTGTTGTAAGTAGATGCTCCCACTATGTTGTAACCACTAAGGATGATTTTAGTTTACCTCATGTTCCAACTTTTTAATATATATATATATATTAATATAAATAATTTGCATCAGTCCTTTAATATAGTGTATAGTATATTATTGGCAGCACCTCACCCCCATATCAAGTTTATAAACATTCAAACATTATAAAATTGGCGATTTGAAAAGTGGCCGCGGGTTTTATAGCCAAGTTCTATTCTCCGGCTTTACCTATTGTTAACGAACTTGGCATTAAATGTACATGTAGAATCCCGACGTATCATAAGTGTTGTTTTGCATCCCAAGTGAATAAAGAACTTTGAATATTGTTTTTTTTTATTTAGTGCACAGGGTCAATTTGTCACAGGCCTGTTGGTGGTTAATGATTTGGACTGCTAAGCCGGAGCCCGTGGTTTTGATCCCTACCCAGGGTAAAACTTTGTGTGATGAGCACGATGGTTTATTCTGTGTCTAAGTTTATGTATATTTATCTAAATTATGTATGTATTAACAAATATATAAGTATTTTATCAGTTGTCTAATTGCCATTAGTACTAGCTCTGCTTAGTTTGGGATCAGATGACATGTGAGTTGTGGCAAGATATTATTATAATGTCCTGTGGTGTTTTACAGGGCTCTATCTGAAATCTCTTTTTACAGAAGGTTCCATCACAGTATCGTCGTGTCGTTCGCGGGAGTCTTGTTTAAAAAAAAAAGAAAAAAAATACAGATGTAGGTAAGTTTAGCAAGCAAGATAGTCAAATGACTGCCTCGGTGGTGTGGCAAGAGTGCGTGCGATTGTATTGCTAGAAAGTGGTGGATTCAATTTCCAAATGCTCTGTCCCATTTGGGAATTTGGTGTTATGAGACTCATACAATTTGCTGCAAGTCTGGGTGTACTTTATTCGTTAATTATATGTTTGTAAAGTTCCCCGTGACACCGGCTAGTACCTAAACATTCATTAATTACGTAAGGGTCCAGAGGGAAAGGAAAATCTCTACATGCTCTTATCTGGGGGAGGAGGGCTTAAAACCCAAAGTTATGCAATATTTTGCAAGTTTAAATTTAATATTAGAATCAATATTTTATTGTAAAAATCACCAAAATCACCCTTACGAAATTAACGAATGACCCTCTACCCTAATACGGGAGTTGTAATTAAAAAACCGCCCACTCTTAAAGAACTCTGCAACACTTACGCCCTTTTGTTGATAAACGCAGTTTTTTGGCAATAACTCAATGACGGTACGATCTTATCCGAAATCATTTTAGTTTAAAGTGTTTATTAGGCGCTATATTTTTTTCGTTATAAAGTTACACACGCGGACAGCAGACACGGCAACTTTCGGACCGATTATTTCCAAAAATATTTACTCAATCAAATAAGTTTTTTAGAAACCATAAAACTGTTTTTGATAGACCTGGCAAATGATGTGCCACACGTTGTAGTTTTCTAAAAAAAACAGCTTCTCTATACATGTATTTGAAGTGCCCCCCTAAAAATATTTATTATTGTTATTTAGCTATCAAACTAAGTAGCGGCTACTACAAGACACCTTTTCATTAAATTTCGTCAAGATTCATTATGTAGTCTTTCTGTAAAATGCCTGTGACATACGGACAGACTAACAGACAGACAGACAGACATGACAAAACTGGAAGGGTTCCGTGTTTGAAATTTTGACTACGCAACCCTACAAACATATGATAAAAGGACAATAAATAACCAAACGATTTTCTCTAAGTACATAATAATAATATCTGGGAACAGCTCACAACGCTATCTGATCCCAAACTAAGCAGAGCTTGTACTATGGAAACCAGACAATTAATAAACATAGTTATATATTTCTAAATACATACATATTAAAGATAAAATCCACCCAGACACAGAATACACCATAGTGCTCATCTCACAAAGTTTTATCCTGGGTGGGGATCGAACCCACGACCTCTTGCGTAGCAGTCGGATACACTCCCACCGCGCCACAGTGTACATACTTACCTAATATTAATATTAGAAGACGTCCTTGACCGATTCCAGTCCCTATTAGTTCACATAACACACGGTTAACAAGGATTAAACTAAAACTGTTTACCTTGTAATTACACAGCGGTAGTAGGGTCCAGATTAGATAAAACTTTTGTTTACATACATAATAATGATAATGTATTTGAAACACAGTCCGCAGTTTGCTTAGTTAAACTTGGATTTGGGTTTAATTGCCTTCTTAATCATTTTCAGGTCATCGTGGTATGGTGTAACAGAAGCCGAAGTGTTTAATTAAAATTATTGTTGGTGAAAGAAGTATTTATTATCTGTATGTAAAAAAATTTAAACCGGGCAAGTGCATGTCGGGCCACGCACAATGTAGGGTTCCGTAATTCCCCCCCATCCGAATGATGCAGCTTAAAAAGTGTTTTTTTTCTCTAACAAAAATTTGCACCTAAATATAAAAATTGTCTTCACAAACCCTAAACGTTTTTAAAAGACCTATCTAATGATACCCCACACGATGGAGTAGGTGAGACAAAAAAATCAAACCCCCACTTTACATATAGGGGTAGTATCCTCAAAAAAAGTGTTTATCAAGATTTTATTCTTTCACTTTGTTGACGTAAGCAATATGTCTATCCATGCAAAAATACAGTCTTGTAGCACTAACAGTCTTAGTTTGAGCTAAGCTGGACGGACGGACATTTCGAAACTATGAGGGTTCCGTTTGCCATTTTGGCTACGGAACCCTAAAAAGGATTTGAAAACAAACAATGTACTTAAATATTACGGTCATAGTATAATTAGCCATTAGGAATAACAGCTACCCATTTTACCACTCACATCTAACATAACCGGGTTATGCTACCCCGACTTCACGTGGTAGGTACTTACCTACTTGTTGGTCACACCCCGGTGTTTTTAAAACAGATGGTGCGGAAGGAGGACATCCTCCGCTCGAAACGCAATCACGTTCTTTTTTTCCGTTAACGAACTGGCGCATGCGCGGTTCTCTCAAAGAAGTCCGCCGCGCATGCGCGTTAATGTATTTCTAAGCGCAGCTCTCTATTTACCAATAAGACAAGATTTTGCCGCGAAAACGGAAAAAAGAACGTAATTATGGAACCAGGAACCACCTAGGTGGTGGCTATTTGTTGCGTAAAGCCTACTTAGCTGTGATAGTTTTCCTTTTAATTTCATTAGATATACTACTAAAAAACTCAGGAAGTTTTTTCACATATCTAAAAACAAAAGCTGGCAGACACTTGACACTAACACAAAATTGCACTTAATGTTTCACAAACGGATCCCTAAATCGAAAAATTACAACGACACGATGGGTTAGGTGAAAAAAATCACAATCCCACTTTACGTGTAGGGGAGGTACCAGATTATTTTTTCAAAATTTTATTCTACCACTTTGTCGGCGTTCTAATACTAAGGGTTTCTAAACTAACCTGGAAACAGACAGATAAGGTGAAACTATAAGGGTGCCGTTTTACCATTTTGGCTACGGAACCCTAAAAAGTTAGAAATAAATGAGACAATGATTTATGTGCTGCATTAAATAATTAAGTAATATTGTCTATTTGTATATATATTATCAAGGTACTTATCTCTATCCTATAGTGCCGGATCTCTACTAAAACCGAAATGGATGTAAAATATTTAATATCAAAACTGCTTAGCAACCACATTGAAGGGGTTCCAATTGGCATGTTTAAGAGGTACCAAATGCTATGTTGAAGAGGGTGCTAAAAGTTATGAAAGGGGTGCCAAATTCATAATTATGTTAAGTAACCATGACCCAGACGGTTGTCATGTGTAAGGGAAGTCCGGGAGAGTTTACCAGGGGGGAGACAATAGCCACTGCTCATAGAATCTTTGTGTCACGACGTATTGCCATGTTGCAGCACTTCTTAGATGTCACACGCTCTCCCTGTCCCTCTCCCGCGACTAGGGCATTCAATTATCCGCCCAATTTCACTATCCGGATACAGCGTAAAAACTATCAAAATATTATGGATACCTGTTATCACTATCGTAGTAATTCGAACATTGACTATCAAAACCACCACAGACCACGCACAATGTAGGGATCCGTAATGTGGCTTAAGAAGTGGGTTCTCTGTTGTTTTTGTTTCATACTTTCAACGTTATATCTACATAATAATATTTTTCAATGGAATTTGTACGAAATTTTTGTTACTTCTCATTTGATCAGCTGTTAAAACATGTAAAGCCTACTTAGCCGTGATTGTTTTCCTTTTAATTTAACTATATATACTACTACCGTGATTATTTTTCACATACCCAATATCAACCATTTAGCTGGCAGGGGGGGGGGACACTTGACTCTAACAAAAAATTGCACTTTAAAGTTTAATATCTTACAAACGGATCCCTAAATCTAAAAATCGTCTTCCCAACCCCTAAACGAAAACGACCTATCTAATGCTCTGCTACATCAGACACCATTAGTTCTTCTTAAGAATAAACAAGAAAGCTTGTTTATTTATTCAGTCATTAAAATACTTTCAATTAATGAGATTTCAATTAAGATACTAATACAAGTCAAGGGAATAAGCTAAAAAATGAGTATACGTTTTATTTGTATCCGAATAGTTTTTTTTATATACTAATCGCGTCCGGATATTTAGGATATCCGGATATACCCTCAACATCGTTGCTTTCGGCAGTTAGGTTTAGAATTTCGAAGTTTTTTTTTAATTTTAAACAAATCTAATATATAAAATTCTCGTGTCACAGTTTTCGTTGCCATACTCCTCCGAAACGGCTCGACCGATTTGATGAAATTTTTTGTGCTTATCCGGTATCTATGAGAATCGGCCAACATCTATTTTTCATACCCCTAAGAGTTTGTTTGTTTGTTTGAATGCGATAATCTCAGGAACTACTGGGCTGCACTGAAAAATTTATTTTATTGTTGGATAGCCCATTTATCGAGGAAGGCTATAGGTTATAACATCACGCTACGACCAATAGGAGCGGAGCAGCAATGAAAAATATTGTAAAAAAAAGGAAGAAAAAGAATAAAGGGAAAATTTACGGAGACGAAGTTGCGCGGGTCAGCTAGTAACCTATATAGGTATAAATGGCAAGTGTATTTATTTAGTAACACCTACAATACAAAGTTTTTATAGACGTGGCGTAGGCATTTTTTTAGTTGCTTTCCTTAAATAATAATTTGTATTCTAGTCAGGAGTCATCTGACGTACATATTTAATTATCGAGTTGTTATAGGCTAATATTTCCCTTTTCAACTGTTTAGTCAAACTGTTCAGTAGTCTTTTATCATTTCAAAATTCGTAAATAACTGGCAAATTATTTAAAGAACACCAAAGGTCCTTATGAGAAAATGTAGCTTAATAGTGCAGCTTAAGATACAATCAATTAAAACTACGTATTTGTTAGCATGAAAAGAAATATGGGTATTTTGGTTGAGGGTGGCTCAATTCTCCTTGACTCACCCTAGGTACAGAATTTCTTTGACCATACGGCTCTTGTCCACTCCGAATGTTTTTTTCTGCCCATTTGCCAGTGGGAAATAATGGCGGTATTGGGCACCTCCACCGTGTCACGCTTGGCCGGTGTCTGGTCAAGGTTTTTTGAGGTGAAGTTGCTATTTGACTCTTGTCTCTCCCAGAATGAAATCCTTGATCAGCCCATGTATCTACTTGTCCTGATCTTTGCCTCAAAACAGGCAAAGCATAAGTATCTATTAGGTACGAAGAATTGTAGCTACCAATAACATGTCTGTCTACTGCCTAACATAGTACCTATTATTGATCAGTATACCTACCTACACTGACCAACTGCGTAGAAGTGCGTCGTCGCCCTGACTCCATGACTCATACACGCAATTTCAAATTATAAGTAAGTATTAATAACATTGTAGGACGTTCACATTCATAAGTACAATGATATTGTTCAGTACATTCTAATATTGACCCCTAAAGTTCCGGTGGTTTTGTCAAAAGCAGTTCCGGTCAAGAAAATATACATAAATAAATAAATAAATAGGTAATACAACTACGTCTAATGTCTTTCTATTAGATATAGAAGTTTATTCTTAGATATTACTAAAAATCGAAAGAGCACAAAGATCAATCTTAATACTAGGATCTTCTGTTTTCTGGACCGCACGATTTCCCACCTGAGCTACTAGTATAATAATATTGGTGGCGAAATTTATCTTCGTATTCTTTTTATATAGCAGTTTTTCATTTCTCTCTCTCTTTGTCTTACGAATTTTCGATCAGGGTCTCGTGTTTTACGAATTTTCGAACAGGGTCACGTGATTGTTTAACATTTCTTACCCAAAAAAAGTGCACAACGCCTCACTTCAAAACTTTCAAAACTTGATTTTGGGCGTCCTGCTCAAAGTACCTACTTATTGATAGGACGCTTCCTGAAAGGGCAGAAAATCTGACAAACCTTTTGGATCCAGGGTGTTTGCTACCAATCTCTTAGTAGAATAACAAGATAGTAATATTTTTCACGTGGCCAGCAAATGTTAAGTTATGTATGACTACGTAGCGTAATGTCACAAAGTACCAAAAGTACAAAAGGTAACCTTAACACAAAGCGCGCTGTGGCAAGCAACGCACATAGAGACATATGACAAATGTCTCTACTCTAGATCAGGGGCTCCCAAACTTCATAACAGAGGATGTGGGGGGGGGGGGGGTGGGTACAATTATTCTATGAGATCTTGTACATTTACTAAATAACCAGTTATGATAGCCAAATGGAGTTAAGCAACGTGTTTTCTTCTTCTGACCTAACCTAACCTAACGGTTATTTTTTCAAAATACCCAAAAAAAGTTAATTCGCGGAACCCGGATGACTACTCTACGAAGCCCCTGGGTTGCTCGGAAACCGCTTTGGGAAACGCTACTCTAGACACCTTCCGAACAACGTGGTCTGTAATTCCATATTTGCGAACGTAATTTATAATTATGTCGCTCGTAGCTGCAGAGAGGTAGGTATGTGTGAAGGTTACTTTCTGTACTCTCGATATTTCGTGGATTACCACAACATATCGATAGTACAGAAAGTAAAGAAACCTTTTTAGAGCACGTAGTACAAGGGCACTTCTATACATTAGTTTAGAAGTGCCCTTGTACTACGTGCCCCAAAAACACGGCAGTTACACAAGGAGGTTCATTCACGTACAAGACACAACAAACATTATTTCTAATAGTCTTTTACAATTTTTAACAAGGTAACTACTCATTCATCTATCAGTTTTTAAGTATAAAAACACCAAGGTCTAATGTTGTATGAAATTAATTTACATTTGAGTTTACGATTACTACTGCGTTAGCGTTATGTTTTATATTACTTCTTTACTATTATAGCCTAATCATTAATTAGCCTTACTAATTATTTTAGTACGTCCAACGTAAGCATAAATAAAAGATAGTAAATAAACATGATTAAATAACTATTTACCTACTACGCCTACGTAAATAGATGAAATGGTTATTGGTTAACTATTTTTCTAATCAAATTTCACCTACGACTTAACGATGGTTTATCAAAATAAACAAATGTTAATTCAAAATTCTTTAGTCACTTGGAAACAAAACAACACTTGTGGTAGGTACGTCATGGTTCTACATGACATGTACATGTAAAGTCAAAGACATAATAAGAGTGGTACCTTTCTTAAAATGTCTTTGTTGTAAGTAATGCCAAGACCGCAAACAGAATGAAACTCGCGCTCACTTCTTTCCAATTGTCAATTTTTACAATGTTTTACCCGACTGTAAGGAAGGGTTATGTTTTTCGCGAGTATCTTGTACGTATGTCTGTATGTTTGTAATATTCTTTCTTACTACAAGCAAATTCTGGCTTAAAAGGCGATTTCATATGCAATCTAGATAAGTGAAGCAGTGTAGTCTAATTCTGTGGAAAATATAACAAATAAAATCGATTTTCTAGTCATGTTAAATAACTTCGCGTAATTAAAATATATACAGTGTTGGTTTTCATTTAATTAACAAAGTTATCAAGTAGATAAATTAAAATTGTAAGTCATTACAGGCCTAATTAAATATGATGTTGAACGAAGCTAATTATATTAGATCAAAGCAGTCAACGTGGGCGAAGCTTTTACAGGGAAAACTGATAAATGTTTCTATAAGAGCTTATGTCGAGCTTAAACAACATTTAGTCAATAAAACGCTAGTTGCCATGAAAGTTTTGAGGAGCTACTGTTTGTTGTGATATGTGCGCGGCGCATGCGTGTTGGCGCACTCTCTGGTCACCTCGCGCAGTGGCGACTGCCGGCCAACGACCACTTATCATCGAAGGTTCGTCGTGAGCGCGCCTCCTTGCCGAGCGCGAAAAACAGCCGCTAATATTAGCATGCGAGAGCGCGCGCTCAACTGTTCATTTCGTCCGTTTTGCTGAACGTTCAGCGACGCCATACGCCTAGGTTTTCCGGGCGAGGTCGTTCAGGGCGGGCGGCGCGCGCCGATGCGCCCCGGGCACCCTACCTCACAGTCTCAATACAATATCTACCATACATACAACAGGACGTATCCCGACAAGTGAACAATATCCCTCAAATATTATTATCTTCAGTGAAGTGCAGTATTGAACTATTGTGCCAAGAGGATTTAAATTTCGCTGGAACCCGTAATTCACGACTGAAATGTGAAGATTTCGTGTTCTGTTGACAGTTTCGTGCACATCACAACAGGTAATAAAAATGTTTTGTTTTTGTACCTATGCTTTATTTGCTTTTGTTACTTGTACTGGTTGCTGAAACGAGTGTAGATATTCGTACTTTTTTAATTTGTGTTTATTGGTGTTGAATATTGAAAATGAAAAGAGCAATGGTCAGGTGAATGATGACTTTTAATTTCTGGTTAAATTTCTTGCGTTTCTGAAATGAGTCTACACACACTTCAAAGGTTAATTAGCCTTCTGAATTCAGTCTCCACCGTTACCGTGATGAATTGGTCTTCGTTCTCAATGTGTAGATATATTTATACTTAAATTTTTGATGCTCTGTTTTTCTCAGTATTAGAGATATAATTAGGTACTTACATCAAAGAGAAGAGTGATTGTAATATTTTGACATAAAGTTGAAGAAAAATTTGCATATAACAAAAATTAGATAGATACGGACTTATGTAGGTGCCTGCTACATGTTTTGGGAAGAAATTATTTTAAAGTTAGTGTTGTATTAAATACTAAAATCACTTTCCATCTATCTCTCCATAATTGTTTTGGCTGCTGCAGCTGGTCTTAAATGTACTTGTTCACTTTAAACTGTTGCTTTAGCCTTATCAATATATACTTCGATATTGAGTTCTTAAGAAATAGCATTAAACAAGCAGTATCCCTTGATGCTTGTAGGTAAACATGGAAAGTGTCGTCACGGCCGGATACAGAATTTTATTCTGGGATGGTAATTGGTACTTACAATGGGCAAAGAAATTTAGTACAAAAACATACGTCTGGTGGGGGGGGGGGGACAGGTGCCCCCACTCCGGATCCGCCTGAGTGTCGTGATGACCCACGCAATAACAAAAATCTTCCAGAATCCTGAAAAGTATTTGTTGCCTCGTTTGAATATTTCTTGCGGAAAATCTTTTTCGTTTGCTAATACATGTTTCCTTTCTGGAATCAGGAATAGCAGCATGGATAAAAATCGTGCGCGTGCGTGTGTTTCTATTTATTGTTACCTACTAGTTTCGTTTTTTTTTAAATAGGTAATCCGGTTGAAAAATTTACTGAATTTTTAGGAGAATATATACTATGGGTATTAATTGCGTGAATAATTTATGGTAAAATACCTTGTTTGTTTCCCGACGCTTCGCAACTATTGCAACGGCCGTGGTCACGGGTAGACTTAAGACCCGTAATATATATATTTTCATAATGTGTACAAATAGCGAAAGAAGCTACGGAACCCTAAAAAATATGATTTTTTAGGGTTCCGTAGCGAAAATGGCAAAACAGAACTCATAGTTTCACCATGTCCGTCCGTCCGCAGTTTAGCTCAGAGGCTGTGCATATTTACCTTACCGCATTGTTTACCTTAAAATTGCTTGACATTTCGACCAGGTTGCACCGGTCGTGGTCACAAGCGGACTTTGTCGCTTTGACCACGACCGGTGCAACCTGGTCGAAACGTCAAGCAATTTTAAGGTAAACAATGCGCGTTAATTCCCGTATAATAAATAGTTATAATCATGCAACGCGAAAGTTTAAATGTTAGTATGTATCTATCATAGAAACCATGAATTACTTCATCTATACTATAATGTTATAAAGCTAAAGAGTTTGTTTGATTGTTTGTTTGTTTGAACGCGGTAATCTCAGGAACTATTGATCCGAATTGAAAAATTATTTCACTGGGGGATAGCCCATTTAACGAGGAAGGCTTATAGGCTAAAACCATCACGCTACGACCAATAGAAATGTTGAAAAAACGCGGAAAAATTACGCAGACGAAGTTGCGCGGGACAGCTAGTTTACTATATTGGTATAATGAAATTTCTAATATACATCATGAAAATATTTATAAATTTTCATTTATTTATTTGTCGCATCACATAGTTACCGATTTATACCTTATTTATTTTAAAATAAATTATTGTTTTGAGTACTTCCTATAACCCAAAACAGTAAAAATATGATATTGAAAGAGCCAATAATTCTGATTTTTAAATGCCAGCCTTTAAAGTGTTCCAGTAGATAGGTAAATAGGTATATGTATTACAAAGGTGATACAAAACCAGCTAAGTACACATTGAACAGCGTTTTTATGCAATTGTTTATCTATCACGCTACTTATTATCAATGGCGTAAGTAACACTTGTTGAAGCTTAGTTTGTCGCTAATATTATGTAGGTAGATACAATGTTTCGATTCTGATATTTAAGTTAACTGTTCAAATATATCCACCAAACATATCACACAAAGTTTTATCCACCCAGGATAAAACTTTGTGTGATGAGCATGATGGTTTATTCTGTGTCTGGGTGTTATTTATCTATAGTATGTATGTATTTAGAAATATATAAGTATGTTTATCGTTTGTCTGGTTTCCATAGTACAAGCTCTGCTTAGTTTGGGATCAGATAGCGTTGTGTGAGTTGTCCCAAGATATATATATGCCTCAAACTATTATTTAAAGGTATTTAAAATTGCTTTTCGAATCATGAAAAGTTAGTTAATGTCAGTCTAATTTTAAGATGATGGCAATTTTACCGATTTTTTTACTTTCTTTCGTGTCATATGTTAATTGCACAAAGATTTGATCCCATCAACTTGTATCCGTATCACAATTAACAGATCTGGACCGAGAGCCTATTTTAAAATCCTTGCGAAACGAAATAAGATTTACAGAAAAATTAGTAAGAAATAGTAAAAACTTAAAGCAAAGGGTCATGATTTTTTTAAACGTGAATTAAAATTGTTGTGGTTAAGTAACTGGGGCCCTAAATCCAAACGCGTACATAAAGTGGCGTAGCTTAAATCTCAGAAAATACTATGTCATTTTTAGGATTCCGTAGCCAAAATGGCAAAACGGAACCTAGAGGAACCTCACTTGACTCTAACAAAAATTTGCACTTTAAGGATAGGATTAATATTTCATCAAACGGATCCCTAAATCTAAAAATGGTCCTAACAACCCCTAAATGTTTTTGTTTCCTAGGGTAGGTGAGAAAAAAAATACATCCCTACTTTACATATAGGTACTACTTTACATACAACTAACTACTCTAAAATACAATTAATTTCTAAATTTTATTCTTTCACTTTGTCGGCTTATGTAATATGTGTATCCATGCAAAATTACAGTCTTCTAGCACTAACATTCTCTGAGCTAAGCTGTGGACGGACGGACGGACACGGCGAAACTGTACGGGTTCCGTTTTGCCATTTAGGCTATGGCTACCCTAAAAACAACATTTTGTATTAATCGAAATAAACAGCTTCACTAATAGGTCCTTCTTGAAATCGCTTCATACCCCCATTATGTACCTAGAAATTTGTACGGAACCCTCGGTGGGCGACTTCGACTCGCACTTGTACGGCTTTTTAAGACATTTCATATTTGAAAAAATCCGTACCTATAGCAGTTTGAACATTACTAGGGGGTCAATCACGTATTTAAAGCAGTGCAGTTGCGGTTAAGTTTCGATTAAAACGGCCATTTTTGTATTCTTGTAACATTGGTATCGATCTCAAATACGCTTGCGTCAAGTATGCGTCTCGATAGCGCATAACGACATTTCTAGTACGGCGCGCAAGCGTTTTTAAGATTAATCCCAAAGCTACTAGAATACAAAAACGCTGTTTTAATCGAAACTTAACTGCAACTGAACTGCAACTGCACTGCTTTTTATACGTGAATTGACCCGTAACTTTGGCTTTGTTGTATCTTTTTGATATTTGTATCGTTTTAGTACTAAAGAGCTTTGCGAATAAAATGACGATGTTTTTATTTATAAACAATGTGTAACACGGCCCCATTATTCATATTTTGAAGCGATTGCTCGTATTGGCACATCTCCAATGCGAGTATCTTTTGAATCATACACCGGGAATCGACAGCCATTCAAATATTCTGAGAACAAGAATGTGACCGGTAGGTATATTACGATTTGGCTGAATATAGAGAAGAGGCAATATCTGTATGCCAATTTTGCTAGATTATTTTTATGTGACTGATGCAAGCGCAGTATTAATTTGTCACGATAAAGTAAATGGAAATGACACACCAATAATTATTGTCGGTTAGTCTTTGCTCAATTGATAATCCTACCTCAAACTTCAAGCCATTTTCACATCCAATTTCATCTAAATCAACCCAGTATAGGGAGATTCGTACCAACAAACAAAAACAACTCTTCAGCTTTATTTTATTTGTACCTACATGTAAAGATATAGAAGTATAGAGAGCGCTCTTATATACGCCTTGCATTAAGCACAAATGTCTGAATGTACCACACAAACTTTGTGTGATAAGCACGATGGTTTATTCTGTGTCTGGGTGTTATTTATCTATAATAATATGTATTTAGATATATATAAGTATGTTTATCAGTTGTCTGGTTTCAATAGTACAAGCTCTGCTTAGTTTGGGATCAGATAGCGTTGTGTGAGTTGTCCCAAGATATTATTATTATTATAAATCAAAATTGGAAACGGATTTTGGTGCTGTACCTACACACATCAAAAGTGTCTAGGGATCAAGCATTTTTATGCGGATTTCTTGAGATTGAGATGTGGCTTTGTAATAAATTTATGATTTTATAAATTTATATGGATCCTTTTTGGTGCATTTCATAATTTGAATCAGGAACTGTGAATCAAATTCGAGTAAAAGATGAAAATCAGCTGTCAATATTTTCCCTATAAAAACATACAACGCATTGAAGACATTATTAGTGCTACTGTTTCCCTACTACTGATTAAAACCAACGTTATTATGGAGCGGCGACGTCATTTAAGCAGGGAAGAAATGCTCAGAGCCGTGGGAATGATAGAAGCTGGTTCCCGGCAACGTACTGTGGCTTTAGCTCTGAATACAAGTCAGAGTGTTATCAGTCGACTTTGGACACGTTACCGAAGCACTGGTACCGTGGCTGAGCGCCATGGAGGACGGTATCGCTGCACCACACGGAGACAAGACCGATACATTCAAATCTTAACTCGAAGAGGTCCAACAATAACCGCCATGATGTTAGCCGTGAGGCTTCACCACTCTTCAGGGAACTTAATTAGCGACCAAACAGTCAGAAACCGCTTGCATGAAGTGAACCTTCATTCCCGAAGACCGCTACGGGTACCACCTATAGCAATGCACAATCGTAGGATTCGATATCAATGGGCTCTTGAACACAGAAATTGGGCAGAAGAACAATGGCGTTTCGTGTGCTTTTCTGATGAGTCTCGTTTTGGTATGAGACCGGATACAAGACGTATACGACACTGGAGAACCCCTGGACGCCAACAGCGATTAAAATCCTGCCAGGAAGTCCATCCTTATAGTGGTGGAACCATCATGGTATGGGCGGGTATTTGGATCGGCGGAAGAACTGAGTTGATTTGGATCAGAGGCAACCTCAACGCTCAAATTTATGCTGAGACGATTGTATCAGACGTCATCGTTCCTCTACAAGTGCAAATCGGTCCCTTATTTCAGTTAATGCATGATAATGCACGACCGCACACCGCAAGAGTTGTAAGACAGACTCTCGCCGCAGCTAACATCAATGTCCTGCCCTGGCCTGCTCAGTCGCCAGACTTGAACCCGATTGAGCATGCATGGGATATGCTACAGAGAAGAGCTCTGCCGAATATGGAGGGTATCCAGTCGCAAGAAGACCTTTTTTTGTTGTTGCAACGAACATGGGCGGCCATTCCACAGCGTGATTTGGATGAACTCATTTTGAGTATGCCAAACCGATGTTCTTGTGTTGTTAGTGTTCGCGGTAGAAACACGGATTATTAATTGTTTAAGTTACCCAATAAAATTTTAAAGAAAACTGTTATTTCAGTCTTTTTTTCGAACTTTAATGTTAGTGGTTCAAATGTCAAAAATCCCTTTATTAGGAAAATGGCAAATTTCATTATTAATGCAAAGGTGACTTGGTTTATCGTTACTGTGACAAACGAAAACACTTTATTTGATGAATCCTTAAAGAAATAAAAAAAAAAAAAATCAATCAGGAGAAAAGTTATTGCAAAAATATATGTTGATCCCTAGACACTTTTGATGTGTGTATTTACTATCATTCAGATCATTTCTTACGAATGGTTTATATGTATGATGAGGGAGAAAATCCGTGTGAAGTCGATTATATTGTTTTTCAATATGAAATGTGTACGACGGATATTTTTGTTGATAGTATCCGCCCACTACTCCAATCAATAAAGTAAAAGTACATAGACGAACTAAGTAACTACGTCTAGATACCCTTCCACAGACAGTCTATTTAATGTTTGATCTGTGTCATCTATAAATACATTTAGTTCGGCGGAGACCTGTAGATTGCTCTGGATCGATCGACTTAAATTAAGTCTTCCGAAAACAGATATATTGGGTACATTTTCGTAGATATAACATCAATTACTTTGCTTTACGTTTTGGGCAAACTTATAAAAACAAGCGGGGTCGGACATTTAATTGTTTTTGTTTTTGTACGTGTGCTATGTTGTATTCATACTATAGATGAGTATACTCTTGTTTGCCGTAATCGGAATAAGACTAACCGATAATAGGACTGCTTGAACAAGAATCAATACACGAAATCAAAATCAAAATCAAAATCAAAATCAAATATTTTATTTGTAGATCATAGGTGTTACAGATGTTCAGTTATAGTAATATATGGATCGCTATGTCTTGCCGTCAGCGGCGTACAAATATATTAGGTACTCTAATAAAGAGAACGTACTTAAAACAATATTTAAATAGTTAACTATTTATACTTATACATATTAAATTTATATCTATACATATTAGAATTTGTCAGTTAAGAATTCATTAACTGTGTAATATGTTTTTGTGCAAAGTAATGTTAGTAACTTATTTCTGAAATCAGTTACATCTTCTATATCCCTGATAGACAGAGGTATCTTGTTATAGATCCTAGGGGCCATACCTAGAAAATATTTTGAAAATAGTGCGGTCGTATGTTGTATTGCACATATTTCTTTATTATGTCTAAGAGATTTCAGTGTTTGAAACATATGCAAGTTCGACTTTACAAATACTGCAGTTTCAAATATATATAAACAAGGGAAAGTAAGAATGTTATATTTTTTAAAAAGTGGAGCACAGCTATCTGTTGATTTGAGCTTAAACACTGCACGTAAACATTTTTTTTGGGCTTTGAAAGCTATCTCTCTGTCAGAAGAGTTACCCCAATGTACAATGCCGAATCGAAGAAGTGATGTAACGTAAGCTTTGTACGCGGTAAGGACTACTGTTTCACTAACTATTTTTGCTAAATTATATAGTGCATATGCATACTTATTTAGTTTCATACAAATAGTTTCTATATGTTTTTTCCAATTTAGATGACTATCAAGTTGGAGTCCTAGAAATCTAGCACTATTGGTTTCTGTTATTTTTTGACCTGCATATGTAATGTTAAGATTTAGGTTTTTTGTTTTTTGATAGAATGACATAACTTGTGTTTTTTCCAAATTAATTTTTAAATTATTCATGAGTAACCAGTTTATTACGCAGTGTATATAGTGATTAATATCGTCTTCGTATCTACATATGTTTTCGCATGGAATAATGAGCGTAATGTCATCAGCGAACAAGACAGTTTTACAATTGATGGATGTGGGCAAATCATTAATGTAAATGAGAAAGAGTAAGGGTCCAAGGACACTTCCTTGTGGTACCCCCCTCATAGTATAGCGGATGGATGATCTGTGTGTAACTTCTACTTTGGATGTGGAGCATATTTTATTAATAACTGTCATTTGTTTTCTATCCGTTAAATAAGATCTGATCAAGGTTAAACTGTTTCCTCTTATGCCGTATCTTTCTAGTTTGTCTAATAATATCTCATGATTAACGTGATCGAATGCCTTAGACATATCCATCAGTACTGCTTTAATAGGGTTTTTTTTATCAACATTACTAACTATTTCTGAAATCATTTCATAGACTGCTTTATTAATATTTCTATTTTTCCGAAAACCATATTGTTCACTGGCAAATATATTGTTTGTTTCAAAAAATGAGTTCAGTGAATTATAAATTACTTTTTCAAAGATTTTGGATAATATTGGGATAAGTGCTATAGGACGGTAATTGGAAATTGTTGTTGTGTCACCTTTTTTGTGAAGTGGCTTGATTATAGTTATTTTTAGTTGATCTGGAAAATAACCATGTTCAATACACAGGTTGATAATATAGCTCAATATTGGTGCAATTATATGTGATACTAATTTAATTATTTTAGTTGAGATCCCGTCGTAGCCTGTACTGTTAGTGTTTTTAAGATCATTAATAATTTTAAATATATCATATGGGTCTGTTGGTGACATGAACAGGGTTTTTGAGTGATGGCTAATATTTAATGTGGAATTACTATTACTTTGACTAACATTAGAATGAATTGAGTCTATATAATAATCATTAAACGCTGTAGCTATATCTCTGGGATCATTTATTTTATTATCACCAATAAGTAAATGTTTTATGGATTCAGAGGGAAAATTCATTTTACATCGATTAATTAATTTCCATGTAGCTTTTGTTTTATTTTGTGCATTATTTATATGATAATTGTTTTGTGATTTTTGTGTTAGAAATACAATTTTTTTAAATCGTTTTGAGTATTGCGTTAGCAATTGTTTATTTCGAATTGTAGGCGATCGTCTGTATTTCCACAATAAATATCTTTTCCGCTTACTACAGTTACGGATACCCTGAGATATCCATTGCGGAGATTTCCGAGTAGATATTTTTTTTTTCAACATTGGAAAACAAAGGTCATGGAATAGTTTAAACTGGTCATAAAATAAATTAAAAGCCATTTCAGGATCAGTGCTACTAAATACGTCAGTAAAACTTAAAAAACTAAGAGCGTCAACAAATTTAGACTTATTTTCAGGGCTATAGTCTCGTATTGATACATACCAATAGTCAATCAAGCATGTTTTCTTTACTGGACATTTAAAAATTTGAGCAGTATGATCAGATAAAGCAAACTCTAAAACAGTGGCAGTACCTCCTCTGACATTATGTATAATGTTATCTAAACATGTTCCACTTGATAAACGTGTAGGCTCTTTTATACTCAGCTTAAGATTATAGTTCACAAGAAGATTTAGAAATTCATGAGACAAATTTGTATTTTTTAGAATATCTATATTATAATCACCACATAATACCACTTTATTTTTTTTATTTCTAGCCAATAAGTTTAATATAATTTCCAATTTCTCAAAAAAAACAGATTTTGCTTCTTTAGTATGTTTGGGAGGCCTATAAATACAAATAATTATTATTTTATGATATTCCAGTTCAATTGCAGAGCATTCTATTACATTATGAACACAATACTTTTTCAAATCTATTACCTTGTAAACAAAACTGTGTCTTATTAATATACATGTGCCACCACTCCTAGCATTTCTGGTTGAGTAAGTTGCAAGTTTGTAATTAGGTATAAATAAATGTACTTTATCCTCATCTAACATATTATGCTCCGTAATACATATGATATCTACTACTTTTCCTGCGCGCAGAAACTCATCTAAATTTATACTAAGCAAGTGTGATTTTCCTATTAACCCATTAATATTTTGATGTAGTACCGTAAGATGATTATACAAGAAAAAAATCATCCGTCGATTTAAAAGAAGTGTAATTAGTTTGGGTGGATTGATCTTTATGTAATTTTATATTATAGTTCATGATATTATTGGCAATAGCATTACATTGACTATAATTATCTGGAAACGAACTGAGATAATTAATATACGCAATCAAGTTTGTAAAAATGCTATGAAGTGCTTTATTATTAATTCTTGCGTTATATTTTCTAAACATTTCATATGTGTATTCGAGACAATAATTTGAATCAAAAAGATAAGCATATTCAAACAATTCAGTATCTTGATACATTAGCTGATTAAACATTTCAATTCGTTTGTTAAAAATAGAAAAGTGGTTACCTAGCTTAAAATTAGGTGAGCAAATTACAATGTTAGTACATAAAATGTTTTTAAGCTGTTGCTTCATATATTGTATTAGAACTTTATAATTGTTAGAGATTTCAAAGTCTCTTTCCCCTATGTAAATGATACAATAATCTTCATTAGTAAAATTTTTAAGTTTCTTATCTAAATTTGCAAACAGCTGCTTTACACCACCATTTGGTATGATGTAATGGCAAAACTTAAAGTCCTTAAAAGTATTATTTCCTATATCTAATATCTTGTTATCATTATTACTTGAGATCATGTACAATTTTTTAAACTTATAATTTTGCTTATCAGCCAATTTACGTTGGTCGTTGCTGTTGCTACATGTTTGTTTATCAGAAATGACCCCTTTTGAATCTATTTGTTGAAAGTTTTGAACACATTTGTTTTGACTTTTTACTAAGTCAACCTTATGCGGTGACGACTCGGGCTCTGATAGACAGGAGCCTCTTGTCTTCTCTTCAGAGTTTATTATTTCTGTCGATGGGTTTGGGATCTTCTTCTTTAAATGTTCGTGAGTGTTGTGTTTTAAATTACAATTCTCGGTAGTCAACTGATTAATTTCCTCACGAGCTACGGACAATTCAAGTTGCAATTTTAGTATTTCGTTTTTTAATTCCTGTATTTCGTTGCTTTCCTCGATGGATGTGTTTGGTATACTACTTGTGCTGCCATCTAATGTCAAGTTGTGTGTACTACTAAATTCTTCACCTATTGCCTCGATTGATTGACTTTGCTTTTTGCGTAGAGTAATATTTTCGAAGAAATTCATTTTAATGAATTTAAAAGAACACAAATATAAATTTAATATTTTTCAAAAAGTGTTACACCTGTGCTCGAGATCAGAACGCAGGACTCACGATCTAGACGTCGCTCCCTTAGCCATTAGGCCACCTGATCATTAAGAAACAGTTTGAAATAGTAGTTCAATATGTAGCACAGCTTATGAGTTGAATATCAATAAAGTAATTTGGAATTTGGAGGTAATTTGAATTTTTAACAGACAAATATTTGCAAATCACTGTTTTTTTTTTTTTTTTAAGTATTTTCACTGATATGATATTAATTATGTTTATTGTTATAGCACTTGGTGTTTTTGGCACTGTTTTACACACACTAATCACGTTAGAGTTTTATAAATTGTTATTAAACTTGACATTAATAAGTTTTTACTACCACTTTTATTTTGTAGTGATTTTTATGTAATTCCTTGAGAGTTTCACTGGGATAACATTATCACATGGAATTTAGATGATGTTTTTCAGGTTGAACTGTTTGAATCACTTTTTACTGAAGATTTACTATTTTTAAAGATTAAATTTGGCGGAGCTTATGTTGATGGATGTTTCACGAGAAGATGAAAAATAGGCGATTAATTACTACTTTAGTCATACTTTTATTATAAAAGATATTTATAGGTGCCTAAATGAGGTCTTAAAAGACTTAAATAAATACTTATATTTGAACATACATTTTTTTTTAATAGTTAAACCTGTGATGATGGTAGAGCAGTTACATTGCGTTACTAGCTGAACCTTTAAATAAGTCAATAAGTGGATATAAATACTGATTGATTTGAAAAATAAAACAATAATGACAGTCTCTATATTATTTTATTTTTAACCTGCTTTAAAAAAGGAGGAGGTTCTCTATTCAATTGTATATTTTTTTTTTTAAATTTTTCTGTTACATCATTATCATAATCAGCCTTTATCGGTCCACTGCTGGACATACGCCTCACCCTCCCAATTAATCTTTGACACGCAGTCCTCTGCTTCCGTATCCAGGTCCTCCTAACGGCCTTTTTAGGTCCTTGTTCCATCTGGTCTTTAATAGTACATTTTCTTTGATTGATTTGAATCGACTTTGGTTTCTTTTTTCTCCCTATGTTTAAGCTTACACTTAGACCTAATACGCACGAGAGCTATTCTAACGTCCGTTAAAAACCGTTCAAATTTAAATAGAACAAATACATTCCTAAGTACACGTTCACACGTCAGCGTTATTTTAAACGCGACGCTTTTTACCAATTTCAAAAAGGAGGAGGTTCTCAATTCGGAGGTTGTTTTTATATGTTCGGGCATAACTCCGTCATATAAAGACGGAGATTCAAAATATTTTTTGTTCGAAAGAGGTTTATTTCGAAATGGTTTCATATAAATTTCATAAAGACGACGAGTTTCGGAGATAGCCAACGAAACTGTTCAATAAATGCCAGAATATCAGCCCAGATTGAAGTCGGTCAGATGTTTTTTTTTTAGTCATAATCGAGAACGTTATAAAAGCCGACGCCGGAACGCAACGCTTTTAAACTCACGTGCGAATTAGGCCTTACTATTGATCTGATCAACTGTTCAGAAATTTAGTTTTATTATTTACTTCTACTTCACTTCAGACTCCAGAGTCGCTTAATGCTTACCTACTTAAAATCATTCTTAGTCAAGCTTTTGTTTGTCAAATCTAAACGCCTTTGTAATTAAACTATTGACATGAGGCTTTATGAGGGTAGAACACTATATTTAATTTGTATCTGGTAGAATGCCAAAATGGCAAAAACAGAACCCTTATAGTTTCGTCATGTCCTTCTGTCTGTCCGCTACTTAGTTTGATAGCTAAATAATTAAATAAATAGTTTTTGAAGGCGCTCTCCATACATGTAACAGAAGCTGATTTTTTTTCAGCAAAGATCAATGTGTGGTACATCATTCGACAGGTCTTACAAAAACATTTTAAGGTTTCTAATAAACATTTTTGAATAAGTGAATATTTTTGCAAATAATCGCTCCAAAAGTTTAATAAAAGGGTTCCCCACCTTATCTTTTGAACCGTGTGACCAAAAAAATATGAATAAAGTTCACAAAGGTAGCGCCTAATAAATACTTTAAACTCAAATTATTTCGGACATGATCGGATATACATACTGTCATTGAGTTATGGCCGAAAAAACGGCGTAAGAGCTATGAACATACTCTCTTCTGCTGATGCAATTATTCAAGGCTGCGGAACCTATACTGAGCATGGTCCGACAATCTCTTGCCCGGTTTTGTTTTTTTTCAAATTTACTAAAGGTTCGGACGCTGTAGTTCCACAGAGTTTTTCATATATGATACAAGCTGACCCGCGCAACTTCGTCTGCGTAAATTTTCCATTTTTTCTTTTTTCTTCCTTTTTTTACAACATTTTTCATTGCTGCTCCGCTCCTATTGGTCGTAGCGTGATGTTATAACTGCAAAAACAGCCTTCCTCGATAAATGGGCTATCCAACAATAAAATATTTTTTCAATGCGGCCCAGTAGTTCCTGATATTATCGCGTTCAAACAAACTCTTAGGGATATGAAAAATAGATGTTGGCCTATTCTCATAGATACCGGATAAGCACAAAAAATTTCATCAAAATCGGTCAAGCCGTTTCGGAGGAGTATGGCAACGAAAACTGTGACACGAGAATTTTATATATTAGATGTTGTAGTACTCGTAAGCATCATAGTAAATATCTGCGGTTTGTATTACTATTATTTATGTAATAATAATAATATAAACAACATGAGTAATACTATCTACTTATAAAATTATGTGAATAATAAGTTCAATCACATAGGCTGTGTAACGGCGCTTACTTTTAAATTGACATTGAAATATACACCTTATGTCTATTATTAAAGGTGCACATTGCACAGCAAAACTTAGACTGGGTATGCTGTGCAAAAAAGCACTTTAAGCAGAAGTAGTTAGATATTATATTCAATAGCTAATTGTAAACTACACGTCGCTTTGTACTTTGTGTTTTCCTTTTCTTAGTTTATTAGGCACTCTTATGAGTCATATTATGTAGAGAACTTCTGTCATTGAAGGTCCAAAGGTACCTACTCGGTACTTTAGTTATAGTCATATACGTATTTATGAAAATACCCTGAAATATAGGTTAGTTATACGTACTTAATAAAAAAAATTACTTACGTCAAATCCTTTTATGTTTTATGAACCTTTTAGGTACCCACTAGCTTTTGGATCGGATTAATAAAAAAATTGTATCAAAGCTACTCAGCTAAATCGGCCGATTATCCCCGAGGACTAATGCGTTCAATAAAACTAGTTGATGCAATATTCCTTCTTCCTTTTTAGGGTTCCGTAGGCAAAGTGGCAAAACGGAAATCTCTGTCTGTCCCCGGGTAAGCTCAGAGACCCTTAGTACTAGAAAACTGTAATTTGGCATTGATATACATATTAGTTACTCCGATCAAGTGGTAGAACAAAATCATTTTTTTACATTTTTTTAGGGTACCTCCTCTACACGTAAAGAGGGGATGTGATTTTTTTCTCATCTGCACCATCGTAGGGGTGTCCGTGGATAGGTCTTTTGAAAATATTTAAGGGTTGTGAGGACCATTTATCGATTTAGCGTTTGTGAAATATTAAACATTAAATTGCAAATTTTTGAGATGTACAAAAACAGGGTAGTAGTACCTATATATAATGAAATTAAAAGGAAAACTATATAGTCAAGTAGGCTTTACAAGTTTACGAGTAATAACTGATCAAGTAACGTTGTGATCGCATTATTGTGCTCTGCATTGTGCATGGCCCGACATACACTTGCCCGGTTTTTGTTTCTATATATATATTATATACAGAAACAAAGCCTAATATCGTTTTAAGTCTAAAGTTCTTTTAACTCGTTAGCTACTGAAATCATCGTTACGTAGGTACAGCCAGTAGGCTTTCCGACCCAAGCCGGCTATACTGGTTTAGTTTTCGTCTTGGACGTTAAAAAAATCTTTTTTAGTGAATGAAGTAAGAATCGAGTGCGGCACTTTATTTAGAAACTATTTCATGTGTAAGTAATGGAAATCTTTTCTCGATTATTGAACGCAAAATGTCATAAATAACGTACAAGATTTATTACTCATACATACAGTAAAGTAGAATTATGTACGTACTTTACTACTTATTTTAGTTTCCGCAACGTACACAAATTAATTACCTAACACCCAACCAATGAATATGTATTCTAACGCATATACCTACAAGTCCTGTGCTCGGTGAGTACGCCTGTACTAAGTACTGTAGGTAAGCTCTACGTCATTTTATAATGAATTCATCGAAAAACGCCATGGAAAACTTTAAGTTTACTTATGTGAATTATATCCATAAAAGTTTCCTTTCTATATATAATGATTAATCTATGGGTTTATAAGTCCCGTCTCTCCAGAAAGCCTGTTAGTTTAATGTGTGATGGTGTATTGGAACGGTCGAAGACTCGTAGTGTCCGATTGAATCTATTGAGTGAGTATCTTTAGTTTGTAAACTTTGTTACATGCATACAACTTTGAGTCGTTTTCAAAAGTATTGCTAACGCCACTTTTTACCTATATATAAGTGACAGTGATAGTATAAGAGTTACAGCGTCTTAAAACTGACTTTTGAATATTCAGCCGTTACAGTAACATAATTTTAAAGTTACAATAATTATTTTACATCCACTTTCATAAAGGTGTTTCAAAAGATTAGGGGTACTTGGAAAAAATATCCCAACTAGTAGGGATACATATCAACCCATATCTATCCCACTGCTGGGCACTGGTCTTCCTAGTGGAGCCTACTTATTATAAGTCCTGGGGGAAATTGCCATAATCGACACGCTTGGGGAGTGGGTTGGTGATCACAGCAAGGATGGACAGAGAATGCAGGACACTGTTGCCCGTCCTCCGGTGGGAATGGGGTCAATCAACAAGCAGGGATACGTGGAATAAAATTTCAAGTTTCAGTAGGTCATAAATATACGTAGGTACAGACCAGTAGGGATACTAGGAGTAGGGATATCTTATTTACCCTATCGGTGGCCCAGCAAAAATGTGTATGACAGTTGGGTAACAATTAGTGGGTTCGATTCCCACATAGGACAGAGATCTGTGAGATACAAAACTGTTAGTTCTAATTATAGTAATTTTATAGGCCAATTATAACATTTGGCATACTGTCTCAGGTTCGATTTCTGGGTCTAGACTTGAAATTTTTCTATCTTCCAAAAATACAATTATTCTGAGTACACTTTGTACCTATTTATTAATTGTATACTTACTAAGTATTAATTTTAATTGTTTAATTGTACCCTAAATCAGAAGATATATTTTTGGAAATGGTAAAAAAATCACACATGTTATTTAACATAATACATATACTAATCACTTAACAATAATTTATTTTCTTTGTTTACTTCGATACAAAGATCTGATTTTACCTTCATTTGCCTTCATTACCAAGGGTATACCTCGAAAATTGATTGAAACAACATCAAACGAAATCGGAAGTATTCTTACGTTACGTTCAATAATGGCTATTTACAATTTGTATTGAAAAGCTTTGATACTATACATAAATAATGGCTACCGACTTGCTGCAGCGACCAAATGATTAAAACGAGCAGGAATGTCGATTATTTTTTCATTGTTATACAGTCAATATTTATTCGGAAGTCCGTATTATTTAGCACGTTGCTTTATTAGGCTTGTGTGATTGAAACAAAATTATTGAAGTTCGCATAGTACGGAAATTGTACAGTAAGCAAATAAAACTAAACGCATTCAAAGTAAGTACTAAGCGAAAAATGAATTAAACTTTTCGGTGTTAACTTCCTAACCTAATTTATTTCAACGTTGAGTCATTGAGTACCATTCGCCATAAGTAAATAAGATAACAATAAAATAAAGATAATTACTCGAGAACCTCATATTGACTGCAATTTAGAACGATGTTAAACAACAGACCTGAACACGAAGCTATTTTCATGTGCTAAGTTAACCAAGAGCATTGTCTAATTTACTTTCAAATTCCATCTATACCAGTTTAGCCGTTTGGGTATGATTGAGTTACAAACATTGAAATATGGCGGATTTCCATGGGCATAGGGAATCAGTTACCATCAGGTGAGCCACCTGTCGTTTGCCCCCTATCTCATAAAAAAAATACGAATCTAAACCTATAAGATAACGAGTGTATTAGGTTAGTTAGCGACCAAGGTCTGGCCCTCCCACATCGAACCAAGTGTTCACAAAAAGTTTTAGCAAAGCATACATTAAAATGACAAATACCCAAATAATTAACAATTATTATTCGTTAGCTGCTTTACAAGTCTGTTTTGCTGACTGATACCATACCAACAATGTTGATACAGTCAGCAGCAGAAGATACATAAGTCATAGCTCTTTGTATCTGACAATATTTATCTATTAGTATTAAAGGTTTCGGCAAGTCCAACTCGGTGGAAACGTGAAGCAATCCATGCTGCAAGCGTATATTTACATAGCATTATATCGAATTGAATGAAAAACGAAAAGATGTTAGAGCACCAGGGATTTGAAAATTGCATTAGCTAAGCGTTGTATTTTGTTGACGGTACTCGTTATTCGAATGATTCATTGTAATGTTTATAGGCAGAACGTGAATTAATTCTGTTCACAGATCTGTATCAACCAATATACTTCAGAATTTTGACCTTCCACTTTTATTACAATTTTTACACCCAAGTTGATCTAGCTAGGCATCACAAACTAGCTATAAATTCGAGTTACGAGTCATAAGCTCTCATGATACGAATATAAACGAATTCGTACCATCTGCTTGATCTATACTATAAAAAACAATGACTAATATTAACATGACACATACTAAAGCTAAAGTAAATTTGACTGCTTCAGCACATGAATAAGTTCAGTAGCGCACGACTATTGTGCAAAAGGTTGTGGATTCGATTCCCGATATGAAAGTTTCAGTTGATTGGTTCCGAGTTTGAAGTGTACCTACCTTGTTAGTTAGTTTTATGTTTTCCAATCGCAATACATTACTCAATCCTATCCAAAAAGAGAATTTCTATTCGAAAATGTATCTATACTAATATTATAAAGCTGAAGAGTTTGTTTGTTTGTTTGAATGCGGTAATCTCAGGAACTACTGGTCGGAATTGAAAAATTCTTTCACTGAAGGCTATAGGCTATATAACATCATGCTACAACCAATAGGAGTGGAACAGCAATGAGAAATGTTGCAAAAACGGGGAAAATTTACGCAGACGAAGTTGCGTGGGACAGCTAGTGTATGTTATACGTACACTTGATACCTACATATAATAGGTAGATAGATAGAGGTAATAGAAATATATTTGAAGAAACAGGAGAAAACTCAAGTTGGGTCGTTTTTAATAGAATGAAAAACGTCAAATGACTTTTGATGCCCATATTGTGCCAATTTTATAGCTACTCTTAGTTTTTTCAATAAAAGAAAATGGGTCCTTATGTAGCTGGGTTTTCTTAGGAGGCAGGACCTTATATATAAATATTTTATTATTTAAAGTGAAAGGGTCTCTGAGTATGTGCGAAGTACTTTTTAAATAATAGCTTTGTGAGACGTTTTTGTATTGTTCTCTAGTCGTTAAATATTTAAAGGTTCACATCTAGCTAGCGCGCTAGAGAGTGCTATGTTGAATAAAACATTTTGTTTCAATTCTTTTTTTTAAGAGGTACTAGGTATCAAAACTGAGTTCATTTAATGCTGCAGGTACTTGGAACTAGATACACTGAAATCTTTTACATTTTATCGGCATACATCTTAGCTACATATTCCTAAAAATATATATTCAAATGTTCAGTTTCCTAGTGCAATTAGTGGTGAATCGAATTACCATAATATTTAATAATGAATTTGCAATAAGTGTAGAGATTTAATAGTCTGATAAATTGGCTGTGTGGCCCAGCTGAGTGCCGGTGTAATGTTTTAACCATTTTTTCACTATTCCGTTTTTTTTAATATACAAACCGTCCTTTCATACAAACTTAACAATTCTAAACATAAAATGAATTATAAACTGCAATACCCATTGAGGTAATAAATAATTAATACTTTTACTGAATAAGAGTTATACCCGACTGGAGCCAAATTTTCCAATGCGATGGCTTTCAGCGAAGCGGCGTTGTACTCTTGACCCAGTTGGCTGAAAGTAGGGCAGGTACGCGCATTGCCGGGACCCGGTCGCCCTGGCTCTGCCCCAGCCAACGCTACCGAACGAAATGCATACCATAAACAATATACTGGAGTGACGAAAATGGCGGTAAACTGTTAAGTCATTTTTTTCCTCTTCTCTCCGATATTATTCGGTAGGGATTATGGCTCACATATTCTGTGCATACGCCAGTTTTAAGCATAATTTAATTTCTTTCTAGTTTTCAACCGACTTCAAAAAGGAGGAGGTTCTCAATTCAACCGATTACGCAATGACGCCTGGACCGATTTAAAAAAATATTTTTGTGTTGGAAAGGGTGGATACTTCCAAGTTGGTCCCAATGTCATCAGATCACGATCTGATGATGGGATCATGGAGAAATCGAGGGAACTCTTCAGATATTAAAGGCACAACTGTATATTTAGGTATATTTCATAGTGTTTCGTGCATTTACGCTTAAAAAGCAACAATTGGTGAAGTGGAACTGCTGATGAAAACCACAAATGACGAGTGGACCTATTCAATATTTCACAGTTTACGATTCAGTTACTCTAATATGGTATTGAGTAGCACTTTATTCTCATCATACTACTATTACACAATGTAATAGAGCTAATAGTGAACTCCTCAAAAATTAACAGCCCTGCATCGGGGCAAGCAATAGTTTGTGAAAGGATTTGAGCAGTTGACATAAACCTACTTAAGTGAATTACAAACCAACCCACTAAAAAGCGAGAAATAAAAAACCATGACATGGTAGTCTTTATGTTTTATTCGGCACCAACTTCAAAATGTTTCATTTTTTGTTATTCTAGGTATATTATGTTTTGCTTTTTAGTTGCCTTGTATTTATTTTTGAAGTCGGTAATATTTTTTTGTAAAAATGTTTTTCTTTGTTGAATCCCAAAGTCTCGTTCTTGTTCAGTTAACACGTATTTAAAGTATATTTTACACTGTTATACATGTTAAACACAGAGTTGTAAAAATAGATAGATGCCATTTTACAACTTCGTCAAAATTTCTGTTTTTCGGCATTTTATTGCATTCTAGAAAGCACTTTCCTTAGGTTTTGTCAGTGATACGTGTTTATTGTACACTAACTGCAAGCACACAAATATTCGGCATAATTATTTTTAGATTTTACAAAAATAGTGACAGATCAATTTGCCGCATTTTCACAACTCAGCTCCGCTTTACAAGAAGAAGCAAAATCGATTAGTTTTTTGTCTTTGTTAATTATAAATTAAACACAAGTCACTGGTAGAAATTAGCTATAAATGCTGCCGTTAACAATATAAAATATTGGTTTAGTTAACTATCACAGATTGCTTATTCAAGTTAAGGTCAAATAACAAAGTTAAGTAGCAATGTTGGCTAGCACGTATTTGCTTGCTTAAATAATGGCGTTCAATAAAATAGTACGTAGCGTTGTGGTGAGGAAAATAATATTGATTTAATAACTCTTATATGAATACAAAAGCGGTTATGAAAGGACTGAAGCTGATAAGTTTTAATTAGTATTTTACGCACTATTTGTTCTCATAAAAATGATAATATGTTTTACAATAGGGACCTACTTATTTCTTACATACATAAAACAAAAAGGGTAGATATCTAGGTACTTACTCATACATAGTGAATTGATTTAGTCTTTGCCTTAGCAGGTACATTTTCAAAGACCATTTTTATGGTCTTTGCTAGGTACTGTAGTTACCTACGATTACTTATTCTGTGCTACGACTAAGTACAATGGGCACTAAGGCTGTTTTAGGCGGTTTAAAGTTTATTGTTTATTCTTTTATTATGGAAATTTAATCGTGAATCTATTCACTTCATCTTTCGATAGTAACCAATTCTTCCTAGATTAATATGGTTCAAATTGTCTGTTCTGTTGGTGTATTGGTTAGTGACCCTGACTGTTACTGTCTTGTTTTTGTGTGAAGCCAGAAGTTGTGAGTTCGATTCCCACACACCCCTTTATGTGAAATATCGATCGATATATCGTGCGTTTCGAGTCTGAGCGTAAAGTCCCCCGCGACACATGACTTGTACACTAGTACGAAAATTATCTTTAAAAAAAATTACATAAACGAACGTAGGCACTTAATTATTCCTTGTAAAATCAGCGTCTCGCAAAAAAATATTTTATAATATCAAGATACATACATATCAATATCATAAATAAATGAAGTAATGTTTAAAAAAAAATAGAATCTGCTACATTTTTCCAAAGTGACATTCACGGCGGAAGACATAAAATTTGAAAGATCTATTGAACTCAATGCCTAAGAACAATGAACATTTATGAATAACCATAGACATTATGCAGATGTTATCCTTTGTAATATTTAAATGTTCCTTCATAAGAGTGACTTTACCTTCTACAAACGATGTGTCAGGTCTCATCTATAATTTCAAGGTCAAACTTTAAAAGGTGTTATTACGAAATCCACAACCTTTTAAACAAATAACATTCAGTTACTCTGAAAATAGAGTTATTATTTGTAATGCAGTGTGAATTGTGTAAATATTATGCTAAATGTACTATTTGATCTTGATTAACAGTACACTAGGTCAAATTAAAAGGTGTTTTTTTACAATGTAATATGAGAATTTTGTAATATGAGTCTAATTTTAAGACTATCAAGTTTGATAGCACATATAACGGTATTTAATGTAGTCCGACCCTTGACTTATTTACGGTCTAAATATAGGAAGTTTGCGGCTATAAGGCGTTTTATTTTTAACTAGCTATCCCGCGGATCTTCGTCTGCGTAAATTTTCCAACATTTCTCGTTGCTGCTCTGCTCCTATTGGTCGTAGCGTGATGTTATAAGCCTTCCTCGATAAATGGGCTATCCAACATTGAAAGAATTATTTAATTCGGATGAGGAGTTCCTGAGATTACCGTGTTCAAACAAACAAAGAAACTCTTCAGCTTTATAATGTTAGTATAGAGAAAAAATAGTTTAGTGCTACTATAGATGATAGAATCGAGCTTTTAAGAGAAAACGTAAGCTTTTAATGGCTTTCGGTTACCGCGTGACTAAGTATTGATTCGAGCTACTGTCTGTCTGGAAGTTACAGCAAAGGTGACCGGCGGCGATGGCCTGATTCACAATGTGTACTGTCTACACTAATTAGAGAATTAGTGTGTGTAAATACACATTGTGAATCAGGCCTTCAATGCACACAATGCACACATACTATTTGAAGAGACAAATAGTGTGCATAAAAACTGACAGACACGAAAAAAAAACTTTTTCAAAAACACTATTTAGCTTCAAAATGACTGAATGGTTTTTCTTTTCTTCAAACAAAGCTAAGAATGTTCTCAATTAATCAGGCTTTCTATTAAAACAACTGTATCAAAATCTGCTTATTCGTTTGGGCGCTACGTTACCACAAACAGGCACACCACCCGGCAACCTGTCTTCAATAAAAAGCTACCGTGACCCCTCTGCTTTCAGTAGAGCTGTATCTATGCTATCTGTCTAAAATATGAATGGAAAGCAGCGAGCGGAGTACACATTGCAAAGTTCAGACACCGTGTAATGCATTTTGGAATAAAAGCCCCCCAGGAGAGTCAATCTCGTTACTGCTCTAACGGTTGGTTGGACGGTTTCCATATAATCACAGCTGTATAAGAGTAGGTACATCTACCTATATTGTTTATATTTTTTACTTAAATTAAACAATATGAAGACTAAGTAATTAATTATTTTAATATAAAGAGTGGAGTGCCGACTTCGTTGCATTTGCATATTGGCTGGCGTAGATATGTACCTAAGATTTAGGAATCTAGACATTATATTTGATTATATAATGTCTAGATGGAGCATTCCTTCAGTAAGCCTATAAAAAAATGAAGTTACTTTTTTTGACGTTTGACACTGTTTGAAAATGGCGCGTTAGAATAACTATGGCTAGAACATCTGTTAAGAGTCTTCTTACCTCTCAAAAAGTACGTCCATTTGACCTTACTTTTTGACAGTTCTTTGCTTTGCTTCAATTTTTGCTTCAATTAGGTATCTAGACATTAAATCTTCTTCAATCAAAGACTACACTTTAACACTGTTGGATACCTAAAACTCTTACTTCTATGTCCTTGTGACTCTACCCTTTCCTAAGATTGACACTGTTTATAGTTTCAGTGTCTTTTTGGAGGTTTACTTATTATCGTCACTATTTGCACCCACAAGTATTTCATTTACCGTGAATATTCGGTTCTCATTAAGAACGACTGTATCGTCGCAAACGCATACTGAGTCGATTCACAGTACATCCATTTCCGCATGTCACAGTCGACTCCGTGTTCTATTTCAGAGACACAACTCCACTCTGCTATGTGTCTTCTACAATATTATACGATTCAAAGATTATTTGATTCATGCTCTACATTTTAAGAAATGCTGTTTTTTTCAGTTTAAATTGTTTGTAACTAAAAAAAGCCAACACATAATTTTAACTCCATTCTGTCTATATATTTACGCATAATAGCATTTAACCTCGTTAGTTATTTTGCAAGCATAAATTATTTTAGAGTGACAAAGGCCTTCTTTACATATCAACCCATAAGATGGCCCACTGCTGGGCACGGGTCTCCCCAGTAGAACCTACTAGTATGTAGATCCTGGGGGTAATTGCCATAATCGCCACGCTTGGCGAGCGGGTTGGCGATCGCAGTAAGGCTTTAAGTACGCAGAGGACGCTGCTGCCCGTCCTCCGGGGTGAAATCCCTTAGTCGCCTTGACGACACCCACGGGTAGAGATGGGGTGGTACTATTCTTAAGCCGGCACCACACGGCATAGCCGGCACCACACGGCATCGGCCTTCTTTAATTTTGTTTAATAATTAAAAATTAATTGCCGTTTTAGGGACGGATTCTCTCTTAAAACGTCATGGTGGAAAAACCTATTAGTCGATCAGCAGATAAGGTGTAAATAATGCTTTTTAGGAAGGGCCGAGGCGGGATCATTCGGGTGGACTCTTTCTAGTAACCTCATGGTATCTATTACAAAGGAAGTGATTAAACCGTAGCTGAAAAATAATGTTCCAAATGTCGATGATTATAATAAGATAGTTAATTACACTAATTGTCGAGCCTTGAATGCGATGCAAGGCTTCCACTCTCTGACGCTCACTGGGTTTATCGTACAAACTCATAAGTTGGGCAATTTGTAGGATCCATGCATGGACGGTACTGAGGGCGCTAGCCGACCGTGTCAAAAATATTATAAACCTCTTTGTTTTTACTTTCATAATAGAGTAAGTACCTATTGATTAAATAAAAAAATGCTGTGAATATGGCGTCGTTAGTTTTACAGTTAAACTGAAAAATTATAAAGCCTATGTCACTGTCACAATTGGGTAGTGGACGACAATAAAAGTAAATTATTTGATACTTAACAGCTAGTAGTAGATCTTAAAATGCTCTGAAAATAACTGTTTTTTTTTACATTTTAACATGTTTTTGAATTAAAAAGCATGAAAACGAATACTAAAAGTAATGATTTGGCGATAGGAACTTATGACGTCGTAGGTTGTTAATTCTTGTTATTCCACATTTCTATAGAGCTTAGCGTTTTGACATTTAATAAAAGAAGACTAATTTGACTCTACAGTCAACATCCCTATTGAGACGAATTTTGGACGAATCCAATATTACAAAGTTTTATATTCTCGTTGGAATCCTCGTGCCAAAGAAATATACGTTCGAAAAACTTTAGGTACTTGGAGTCTGGTAAAAAATAGTACACATTACTAAACTTTGTCTGTGACTCTGCCCGCTTTGATTTGGCTTTTTATATTCCTACTTTATTAAATCAGGATGTAGTCAACCGAGTGCTAAATTCGTTCAGTGGTGTAGAAATAATTAAAAGTTACAAACAATTAGACTTTTTTAAAATATGCGTATATATCGTTTTAGGCACCTGTCTCACCAACGGCGAAAAAGCGAGTAGCGATTTTATCGTTCAAGAAACGTACACATATGTAGATTCTGTGTAAACAAAATAGATTTAGATATTAATAGAATAGTCGATCGCTGACCGTTCTCACTACCGGCGAGTCCTCGCTCTATACTGCATCTCTTTTCTTAACACGGACGGGATTTACAATTTACATCTATTGTACGTTTCATGGGCGATACGCTACTCGGTTCTCGCTCATTGCCGTTGGTGGGACAAGTACCTTATGATGACAAGTTTTGAATGTTTGTTTGTTCAAGTGTCAAGACCATAGAAATACAAAAATCTTTATTCATGAGTCATGAGTTCATGACAGTTAACAGATGTGTTGAGTATATACCTACTTCAGAAAAATAACTAAAGTAATATCATAAACAATGTGCTCAAAGCTGTCATGACAGATATCATACTAAGTTATTTATTTTTAAGAAATGTCAGATGAAGTAATTTATTTGAAGTCTACAAATGTATACCAGGGCCGTCTTAAGCCATTCCGGGGTCCTAGGACACATGAGAATATCAGGCCATGTTAAAAACTTTGATTATATAATGTCTAGATTCCTAATCCGGCATCTAAAATTGAAGCAAAGAACTGTCAAAAAGTACGGTCAAATGGACGTACTTGTTGAGAGGTAAGAAGACTAGCCATAGTTATTCTAGCGCGCCATTTTCAACGAGTGTCAAACGTCAAAAATAGTAGTTTCATTTTTTTATAGTCTTACTGAGATGCTCCATCCAGACATTATATAATCAAAGGTAAAAAAGTAAGAAACTATTAAAGTTTGCCTAATTTCCATCATGTGATTTTTTTTCTGAACAATGGTCAGGAACAATGTATGTTGAATAGAATAAGTACTGACCTTTCGGGGCCCCTGTGAAAATGGGCCCCCAGCCCGGGCCCCTTATGCCCTTATGGTAAAGACGGTATTGACTTGTAGCCTGGCTTTATAGGTAAAAACACATCTTCTTTTTATTTTTGACTCAATTATATTGTCATCAGCCGAATTTAAAAACCAATTTTTATCAGCGTCAATTGTATTTGCTGCACACTGCTACACTACCTGTCCCGGCAAATTTCGTACCGCCCGCCCCGGTAATCTTTTTCGTATTTTTTTTACGTAAGAACCAGACAGAGCATTAGAAAACTAAAAAAGAATTAACGAAATCGGTAAAGTCGTTTATAGCTCTCGTGATTAAGGGAAATAGGATAATTCATTTTTTTAAATATTGTAGATGTCTCATATTTTTACCTTTATTTTTACCAATTTTATTTAGGTAGTTCGCCGCCATTTTCTGTACTCAAATCACATTACTTTTGCAACAACTAAAGTTCGGATACATACATACATTTCAACAGAATTTATTATGATTTTCCAATAGAAATATTTCTCTTGGAAAATCATATTAGAAAAGCTGCGATAAAGATTCTCGACAACTTTGAAATCCTCTTATCATTATGCCGTACTTGAAGCAACGTACAAAACATATTACGAGCAAACAAGGTTTCTACAACGTAATAAAGAGATACTTAAGCTTCTATTCGAAGAAAATATTATATTGAAAGCCTTTTATATCAATTACGCGAATTGTTTGTAACATAATATCATAAGTGTAGCAGCCATCAGGCTGAAGTATACTTATCTCAAGCAGAAGCATTTAGATTATAAAAATATTTTCGTGGATTTTTTGAAAAAACAAATCTATTCCACAGGAACCCTACATTTTTCCAGGATAAAAGTAGCTGTGCTATTCCAGACGATAAGGCATCTTTGTGACAAATTTCATCTAATCTCTTGAGCCGTTTTGGCGCGAATGAATAACAAAACATCCATCCATCCAAAATTTGGCATTTATATTTGTTAGATTAATAACACCAGTAGCGCATGGTATGCTGAAGTTTTGTAATATTGCACGAATGGATTACTGTTTCTATATTTAGGGCAGAATCAGCCCAGCACCGTCGTAAAGCTATGCAAATGTACGAGTTTGTAGGTTAGCGAGAGCATCACAAATAACCTCAATCGTAAAATGTCCCTACCGTTTCAACACTAAATGCATTATATATTTTGAAGAAGGAAGCCGATCCGAGAATTCGGTTGCGCAACGACGGGAAAAGTGATTTTAACGGAGAAAATGTTTTGAGTCGAAATACAGAGACTTATTGAGTTTCCGAAATTGTATGTTTTCAGTTTTATATAAATGTAAGATTGTTAGAAATGTACCTTTATAAAATGTAATTTTAATCATGGTACCGGGCGGCGTTTGTAATGGAAATTTTCGTTGTGTATTTGAAATTGTTGCTTGTTTTTTTTCAACATGTTATATTAGTTTCTGTGTAGTAGTTTTGACTGCCTTTGTGGCGCGGTGGGAATGTGTCCGATCCGACTGCTAAGCAAGAGGTCGTGGGTTCGATTCTCACACGGGACACCGGGACACCGTGTGATCCACAAATTGTTGTTCCGAGTCTGGGTGTACTTTGTGTCCGTGACTTGTATGTTCGTTAAGTCCCCCGCGACACAGGGCTTGTACCCTATTGCGGGAGTCGTCTTTTTGAAAAAAAAAAGTTACTGTAAGTTAATGTAGAATCATTCTATTCCAAGTTTTGTCTGACGTTCATAAGCGTTGTATTTGTAACCTAAATGAATAAAGTATTTTGACTTTTTTTTTTAGTTATAATGTAGGAAAATAACAATTAAATTTCGGACTTTCTTTAGAGAACTTTGTCCTGAAAAAGTCAATCGGAGCCGTTCTTGCATCATAAAAAATATTTGTCATTGAGTAAATATAAAAACATCATTAGTTTATTATGTTCTGTACATACCTAGGTATATGTACCTATTATTTGTATTACAATACTAATGTATCCCACTACTTATGAGTACATCAAAGGATCTTATCTCAGTTAAACACTTTTATTGTTAGATAAACAAAACGTGTTCTATCACACGCTACTTATCTATTGATTCAAATGAGCTTTTCTAAATACATAAAATGTAAGTAGGTATATATAACACTTTAGACTCTTCACGGTGCCTACCATTAACAGTAGGGCTATTCGAGCAATGTCGTTTCAGGAATATAGCCTTTCCCACAAGTGGATTCATGCAAGAGTACTTGGCACCTATTACTTTTTATATCAACCCATATGATGTCTCACTGCTGGGCACGGGTCACCCCAGTAGGACCTAGTTTTATAGATTGAAGTAATTTTTATAGGCATTTCTTGCCAAAGACTTTACAAATACAATAATACCGGTTTAACTATGGAAGTCTCGGGTTCGATTCCTGAGTCTGGATTCAAATTTTTCTATCTTTCAAAAATGCAGTTATTTTAGTTTTATAGATTGCCGTGAGTAGCTGCTGAATATCGGCCGGACCGTGCCTTTACGTGTATGTTGCCTGTGCGCTACTATCGAAATAAGTAAAGTATAAGACATCTCTTCAAAGATCAACGACATATTCAAAGACAATTTCAAATTTAGCACGAATACGTGTTTATTTACAAAACACTTGCATCAAACGTTCAGAAGCATTTCATGTGTATTTTTGTTTACACTTTAGGGAATGCGGGAGATGACGCATAGCGCCCGTTTACGCACGTTTCGCGAAACGGACATTCTCGTCCTGTTACTGTTTCCATTGGCTTTAGAAAATCCATTGTCTCACTATTTTCATGGAAATACAAAAATGGAAATTGTGCGACATGCGTTTTTAGGGTTTCGTACTTCAAAAGGAAGAAACGGAACCCTTATGGGATCACTTTGTTATCCGTTCGGCTGTCTGTCTCGGGAACGCGTGTTTTGAGTTGAAATTAAAACCATACGCTCAGGTCTACAGTCTAAACTTCGAACCTAATGTAAAAAAAAATAAATTATAAAAATAAAAAAACCCGCCTGCACAAAAAAGATGGAAACAAGATCCCCTACATAATTATACAATTTCATGCAGTCGGAGGCACTGTACTAAGTTTGTCGAGATTCATTAATGCCTCCGACTGCATGAAATTGTATAATTATGTAGGGGATCTTGTTTCCATCTTTTTTGTGCAGGCGGGTTTTTTTATTTTTATAATTTATTTTTTTATTTAATACTTTTTAGTTGTTGTAGGATGTAGGTAACCGATGTAGCAACTTACTTTTATCACAGCTATTGTCAAGTATTGAAAATTGAAAAAACAATGGTTGCAAACTAACTTTTTTAGTATAAAAGTCATAATCATGTTATACCTTTTTGAAATGCTTAAGATGAGCTCTTTAATTTGATACCCATATTGCAGTATTCGAAACAATTTTTTTTTCACACCTCTTTATTTTGACATCTCATAGCCGCCATGTTTGTTTTTTAAAAACGTCATCTATCTAAGAACACTTGGGCAATTAAGACGAATCTAACGACGTGTGAATTGTATAAATCCGTTCAGTGGATTGTGAGATATCAGGTAATAAAGAATATTACATACATACATACAAGATACGCGCGAAAAACATAACCCTTCTTTACAGTCGGGTAAAAAGATACGGCAGTTTATGCCGCTAAAAACGTATACAAGGTTATTTTTGGTATACTTAGTGCAAAGCTCAGATACCCCAACCAGATTTTTACTTCAAGAAATCACATAAGAAAAAAAAAATGTAAATATTGAAAACCATTCAAGTTGTCTTGTGTTCTTCGCGCTATCGTGCTCATTGCGTCCCGTAGTACGTAATCCATGGTTATTATTGAAAAATAAGTAATGATCACATTTCACATCACATTTTGAACAGGAATTAGACTGTTAGAATGATTAATGAATGAATTAATGATTGATTAATTAATTAATTGAAAAATATTATATGGTCCAAAAACTACCCCAATGGATTGTTACTGATTCTGAGTAAACTACTTTCAGGTTTGCACTATTCCAAGAATAACATTGTTTAACGACGCTCTCAGGAGAATAACAATTTATAGGGTATTTTCTGATGACTTAGAACAAGTTGTAGTATAACACGGTATTGTGTTATACTACAAGTATAGGGAGAAATCTAAAAACTATACATTTGTTATCATGTTATTAAAATATTCTTTATTTACGTAATCAGTTAATTATCGAGGTTTTTCGCTGTCATAAAATTCAAGCGTGACAGACGCCTCGCATAACCGCAATGGTTATGGGACAAACGATCCCACTAATTTTCCATCAAAATCAGTGGGATCGTTTATATGTAGTGGGATAGATTACAGAAGCTAACTTTCATACGTATTCTGCCCGTGCACAGGAGTGGATCTAGAACTTTGTTCCGGGGGAGGGGACTCGACCGGTTGAATCTTTTTATTTTCTTTTTTTCTTATGACGACTCCCGCACTAGGGTACAAGCCCTGTGTCGCGGGGGACTTTACAAACATACAAGTCACGGACACAAAGTACACCCAGACTCGGAACAACAATTTGTGGATCACACAAAGTGGTGTCCCGTGTGGGAATCGAACCCACAACCTCTTGCCCACATTTGATTCCACCGGTCGAGTGAGTCGCTCGCATGACAGGGAGAAGGGGTAGCATTTGATTCAATACCGGTATACCACCTACCACTACTGAGGGCGGGGCAATTACCTGCTAAAGCATTCCTATAAAGTGTAAAAAATCTGAAATTCCCCAAAATAAAGGTGATTCAGTCGTCTTTGGGGGGCAAGACATAGACATCGGTTATGGGCACGGAATTAAAGACCACTTTGTTCGGAAGGCGTTCCGAAATTATTTCGTGGCCGTGAGCAGTATCTACAGGTTGATTTTTCATTTACCTATACAGGGTGTAACAGAAAGGTGTGGTCATATTCAAGGGTTGGTATGTGCCCATGATACTGAGTGCATATACTTAACTTTATCAAAATCGGAGTACACTAAAAAATATTTATTATTTTTTCTTTCGTTTATTTATGAATGAAAAAGTCATAAGTTAAAAAAATATGACTTAAAAAGTTTTATGCCATAATAATCTAGTCGAATTTTGTACTAGGGGAGGTATAATTCTTATGCCATAGATACGCCTTTCACTACTGAATTTTGACAAAAACAATATGCTATAACTATGTAATAATAATGCAACCAGCTATGCCACCATGTCTGGTGCAATACTGATAATATACCCTATCCGCTGCTGAAATTTGACCACACTTTTCTGTTACACCCTGTATATAACCTCCCGCTCGTGGGAGGTTATTAGTATATTAAAAATCACTCTGTATGTGTGCGTTTTTCAATGTGTTGTATGTATCTCGGTATTTTATGCTTCAAATGAGAAATTTAAGGGTAGATTACGCGAAATAGGGATTGGCTCTCTCAAAAATTTATATAGGAAACCTAAATATTAGGACACATAAAAAATTGTGTCACTAGTCAAAGAGTTTTTCTAGTAGATGAAATAAAGAAATTTAAGGATATATCTTAATATGATCCCGCAAATAAATCTTGAAGTTGCGGAAAAATGCAAAAACGAGCATTTTCGTATTATCATAGTCATGGCGTTCGTAATCTAACATACATATGTACGAACGAATATTCTACTTTATTTTGACCTGCGCTTCTGCACACTGTGAAGTAATGGTTGTGTGCGGAAGAGCGAGGCCGGCGATCGTGTCGCTGTGTACGTAGCGCTAAATAAATCATTCTCTCAGTGTAATGCCCCCTTAATAACAAACGATACTTTAATTAACCTTTTGACTAACAGACTAGTTGCTTTTATTGGAAGCAAAATTAATTAAAACACAAAATGCGCAGGTAGCTTTTGGGATTAAAATACGAATATAGCCTTTGGCATCGCAAAATCAAGCCGTGTTGTTGCGAAAACACCCCAAACGTTGACATTTAAATTTAGATTGAATTGCTGAAAGCACTCGTATAAATATTGTAAGGATTCTGGAAATAATTGAATCATTTACCTCCTACGTATACTTAAGTATAAAGAAACCCTTGAAGTAAAAGTTTCAATATTTATTCAAGAAGTTTCAATTACGGAGCTAATTGAAGTGGCACGTTTCTCGAGAACTGAAGGGTAGATACCTAGCTAAGTTGTTTATAAGTAATAACTAACTAGAGCAAGCAATTCATACAATAAGATTCTAGACGCCATCTTTATTTATGTAAAAGGCACAAATTGGCTCGCAGTATACATACATATGTATGTAGGTACTACTAGCCAATTTGTGCCTTTTGAAAATGTGGATGTTTCGATATTTTATTATAAGTATTGGGACGAAGAAAGAAGGGTCTACGGATGTAAATTTTTTGCAGTATGGATAGAATTCGACGTCTTAATTAAGTTAATGTTTAATATTGAGACTTTGGTTATAAAATGGTAACATTTATAGAAGACTCTTATAGACATAGCTCCAGAAGCTACAGAATTTCGGCATGTTTTCCGAACAAAGTGGTCCGAAATCTTTTCCTTGAACGATGTTTACATGTGCTCGAGCAACGTATATATGGAAGTTACCTTCTGTACTCTCGGTATTTTGTGTTTTGGTCCCATGGGGGGTTTCCATTAATTACGTGGGGCGTTTGGAGAGGGGAGGGTGGGGGACAATCTCACCAAACCACTTTGGGGAGAGGGGTCTAGGCAAGTATCACGTTATTTTTATTCACATGAAATCGTCTTAAATATCGAGTCGATATCTCACAAGTCAAAATTCGTCAAAAGCACTTCACATAATTTACGAACGCCCCCTTGATATAGGCAGGTAGTTGTTCCACGTGTATTCAATTGAAAGCTATAGATAGGTCGATGCCGTGGAGAGAAAATCAATACGGCTTTCCTTTGCTATTATAAAGTAAATTCTATGAGAAGTGAAAGGAAGTCCCCCGCCTGTTGAACTAGATATTATTATAAGTATAATTCTGTAACATGCCCGAGACGCATTGTATGTCCAAGTTTATTATAGGATATCCCAGAGGGTCCCGGTTTTTGCCTTTACGGCTATCGCTGGATGATAGTTTAGATTCTTGGATATAAATGTAATAATAATAATATCAGTTCAATTTTTTCAAAAGGTTTGATACAAATAGGTTATTAGGTAAGTCGCGTGTAAGGTAGTTAGTCGCGTGAATAATTTAAGGTAAAATACCTTGTTTATTGCCCGACGTTTCGACCGTATTGCGTTGCCGTTGTCGTAGTTATTTACGCGATTCTTACCCTTAATCTATACTAATATTATAAAGCTGAAGACTTTGTTTGTTGGTTTGAACGCGGTAATCTCAGGAACTACTAATCCGAGTTTCGAAATTCTTTCACTGTTAGATAGCCCATTTATCGAGGAAGGCTATAGGAGGCTATAGGAGCGGAGCAGCAATGTTGCAAAAACGGGGGAAATTTACGCATACCAAGTTGCGTGGGACAGCTAGTATATATATATATATATATATTCATAATGTGTACAAATCGCGAAAGTTTATCAACATTTGTAAACAAATAGGTACGATAAGGATCAACCAGACAAATTTCTTGATTATAATTCCTCGAGTAAGTAGGTATTTCATTTACATTTACTTTAAGTCGTAGCACTTACATCGGCTAGCATCGTATTGCCATTGGATCAATAGGATAGTACGAGTTTTTACGAGGGCTGAACTTCACCTTTGAAGGCGCTAGCTTCTATATACCTAGGTACGCACAAACAAAAGCACTGCATGAAATTAACGAGCGAGGGTCGCAACCACTGCAAAGGCCGGTATTCTATAAAGAGTTTGAAGTTATATACAATAGTAATTTTCATGTACAGACAAGGCGAAACAGGTGTAACTAAATATCAAACAAACTCCCATTCAGTTGAAATTTACAGTTACGAATAAAACCAATGTTTGCTTAATGTTGAGGTGCGCGTGTACATATTTGTTAAAACCAGACACAACTGCCCTTGGTAGTATATTTAACACATAAGATGATTCGTAATACAAACTGAGTAATAACGATTCTTTATGGCACTGATCTGTATATACAGGATATAATAAGCTACGCTAACAGCACGTTAACTACTGCTACTTAGCATCTCGCACAAGGAAGAATTTCAAAGGAATAATATATAATGTATGTCTATTGCGGCTTATTAGATGTTTATTCACAAGGCCTGCTTTATTGCCGTTACCTATTATAGAAGGTATTCCCCTCACCCTTGACCATATCATTTGCCACCCTGAAAAAGTCCTTGTTTGCCTATTCGATTTCGTCTTTTTTACTTGTCTAGACCTATTTTGGTCATGACTCCAGGACTCCTAGATGAGGTATCCGAGAATTTTCACTCTCGATTCAATCTATATTGTTAGGTACATTAAATTGTTTGCTAACCTAAATTTTTACTCATTCCAGGTAGTGCAAACGAAGAACCGCAACAATGACGATAGTTACCAATCCAGCACGTACTAGCTCGGAGGATGAAATCGAGTCAGGGCGAGAGAGCGTGGTCGGAGAATATGGCGCGCTCGAGCTTGATGATCACGCCAGGCTCTATGACAATGAGAAGCAGAGCGACATCGTCTTCGAAGTCGGCATTAACGGTGATACTTGGCGCTATCCTGGACATCGCCGCGTGCTCGCTGCCACCAGTCCCGTATTCGCAGCCCTGCTCTCCTGCAAGACTGACGTCATCGTCGTTGATTACATCGATCGAAGGGGCTTCGAGCAATTATTGCGCTATCATTACTGCGAGCCAACACAACTCAACTCCGTGGGAACTGCAAGGTGTGCTTTGGATGCTGCCTATAAGTTCCTATGCCCACCACTGGCAGAGCGCTGCGCTCGAAGACTCGATGAAATGCTTGATGCAGGAGTCGCGCTAGAAATTTTACGCGACTTACGATTCCTTTGTGCAAGACTACCTGGTGCAGCTTCAGCACCACCTCTGACAGCTCTCTCCGATGATACAGCTGCTCGCTTGCTAGCCCAGTGCTCGCGCTGGTGCGACTCTTTAGCGCACAATGCTCTTCTAGTACTAGATGACAACGCAGATACAGCTCTAACTGATGAAAGACTCGAAGAACTTACATACGAGGATTTAATGCTTATAGTGAAACGGGATACTATACGAGTGTCGAGTGAGCTCGTCCTAGTTGAAGCTCTATCTCGATGGAGCACAGCTATTTGCAAACGCACTAAGCGCGAGTTGACCTCCGCCAACAAGAGGGCGGCCCTCGGAGAACTGGCGTACTGCCCACGGTATTTGTTGCTGTCAGGTGAAGATTTAGATCGCGCTCTGGGAATGGAGCTACTGGAGCCGATGGAACGCGCTTTAGTAACCGCGCGCGCTCGTAAGCTATCGGCACCTGTGCCTGTAGGATCCGAACAGGAGGCATTGCTTCGACGCTGGGCTCGTCCGCGGCCTGCTGAGCCGGCTGCTCTGCCCGTCCATCTAAGTCCACGTTCTGAACCACCAACTGAGGAGCCTCAACCTAGTAAATTATGTGCGCGTCGCCCCAAGCGCCCGAAACAACCGAGCTTTGGGCCTGATGACAAACAAAAGAAGCGTGGTTGCTGCGCGTGTTTCGGTGAGGGCCTTCTTCGAGCTTTCATTTGTTTGTTCGACTGAGAATCAGTCCCGGCTACCTATTTGTAAGGTAGCCACAATGATGTGTAAGATGCAAATCTACGCAACATTGTACAAAAACTTTTGACTGACTGTTATGTACTGAAGTGAAAGAAACAGTAAAATATATTTATAAAAAATTAGCATTCTTTCTTGGTCTATCTGACTTTCTTGTAATTCAATGTGAATGTGTAAGTGTTTAAGATTTACAAGTACATCTTATACTGGAATCTATTTATCAAGTACACTTAGTGATTTGGATAGACGTGGAAATGTAAGGAAAGAAAGAATGCCTTCTTTTGTATTTTTTTACGAATCGAAATTAAAACTATTCGTATTAAATACCAAATTAGTATTTTAACACATCCAGTACGACTCTAACCTAACTCAATTTAAATATTTTCCTGCAGCTGCATTTAATTTTTAAGTATATCGTCCATTTTTGAAGTCTGTGTTCATTTTTTAATTAATTTGCTATTTATATGAGTACCTAGATATAATTTTTTAGTGTGTGATCTAGAATGAATTGACGTACCTATTATCTGCGTCTTATATGTCAATGTAGTAGGCTACTTAGTAATTTGTGATATTTATATTATACATAGTTATTTTTTAATTATAAATCTCTTTATTTTACATGATTGATTATATATGAAATTGTTTGACAATTTGCATTTATAAAAGTTTAAGTCAAAATGATTGGTGCACAAAATGCCGTTGTTCGATTATGTTTTATTACATGTTGTATAATTTTTGTTGCATTTATTAATAATTGTGTGGGATGATGGATATGAAGTAACAGGTTAATTAAAATTATTATTAACAATTTAATCAATTTATTAAGATAGGTAATAATTATTTTACATTTGCTTAATTCAACAAGGCATGTTGTGATAATTTCGAAAACCCATGATTTTGTTGCAGGCAGTTATTTCGTGGCTAGTATCAAACGATCTCTAGATTAGGCTAAACTAAATCATTGTTTTGGAAGACCTTGTTATTAAGTTATTACTTTTTAGTTAATTATAGGCGAATTGTTTAGTAGAATTCTTCCATAATTTAGTGAAATAGTTACCTAAATATTCACTAGTCGTATACCAAGTACATAAATGTCAAGGATTATATGTGTATAGGAATAAGTTTGAAACGTTCGTTCGGAGAACGAATACTTCAGTAATTAATATTACGTAGCTTAAATTATAATCAAATTTAAATGGTGCCATATTGAATGTGGTTATTATAAAAATAGTAATTAATTTTTTCGATGTTTTCAATTAATTAATAAATATGAATTTTTAGAGAGTTACTCTCATCATTCACTACATGTTTAGCGATTTAAATAAAAAGCTTTTTATGTAATAAAATTACTTATTCAAGGTATATGTATGTCCGTGCGTTTTAAACGGTTAATGTCAGAAAAAAAAATTGTAATAGAACACTTAATCGGTGATGTACGTAAAGTTAATTTATTGTAATCATGAATTAATTGTTGTGTTCGGCTTAGAGCTGGGAATACAATAAAACCATTCTGAAACAAATATATGATGTTAAATAAATACAGATTTTCATTTCAACACTTCTACCTAATTGATAAGGCAAATATGTAGAATGTATATATTCTTTGCACATATATTAGGATTAAGCAATCTACTAAGTGAGATTGAGTTTTTTAGCTGCTTCTTCTCATGTATCTTATTGGAACTGCCGCCTAAGTTAATTCTTTTTCTCATATCTGCCATTGATTTGGTTTTATGAAATATATATTTTTTAATGAGACTACAAGTCACGGACTCAAAGTACACCCGGGCACGGAACAACAATTTGTGGATCTCACAAAGTAGGGTTCCGTGTGGGAATCGAACCCACAACCTCGTGCGTAGCAGTCGGACACACTCCCACCGCGCCACAGAGGCAGTCACTGAGTTGAGTTTGAGTTTACAATGCATGCTTGACTAAGCATATAATATATAGTTTGTTACATATAATAGTATACCTACCTATAGTAATCCGTGGCTTAGTTCAAAATATAAGCTAAGTATGCAAGTTTGATTACGTTAGGTGTTTAACAGACTAGGCACAATATGCAGTGCAGTGCATTCGTCACACCTTTAGTAAAAGAGACCAACAGCTCAAAATGTTTTTTTTTGTATATAGCATAGAGTGAATACGTTGCGAAGACGATGCTTTTAGTCCAACAGCCATCTCGAGTATGATCCACAATATTATTTAACTACTTCGGTGACGCAGTCAAAGTGTGGACGACTGCTGCGACTGCTGTCACAGAATAAGTAATAGTGCTGCTGTCCAAAACGCGCGTGGTTCGATTTCCTCAAGAACACCATTTTGTGTGATCCAGAAGTTGTTGTTCCGAGTCTGGGTAAATACTTTCTGTAGTAAATTCTATGTTTTTAAAGTCCCCACGACACAGCCTGTATAAGTGTAGGTACATATAGTGCAGGAGTTGGCTTTAATAAAATGAAATGAAAGCTGAAAGTTATTTTTGGTCACAAAATATTGGTAGGTAATTTCTGCACCTATTCGTGTTTGTTTTATTCTCTTTTGAAATACGTTTCACATTAACATAGGTAGATAATTCTGTTGCTGAAGAAAGCTCATGACATACCATGCGTTTCAAATTAGTTGATAACTGTCATGATGACATTTTGATTGGCATTACGACTGCAACTTCATTGTATGACGTAAGGTCAGCAATAAAATGATTCGTAAAAAGGTGTCATTAGTATTACCACAGAAGTAACCTACTCTAATGAATTAAACATAATCACTTTATTTTACTATTTTAGTTAAAAAAAATACTACATCTGACTGAAAGACCACAAAAACGTTGAATATTCTTATATTTTGCCTTTTTACTTATTTCTGTTTGGTATTTATTAAATAATAAAGAATGCTAATAATATTTTTATAAAGAATAATGTTAGGTACATAGTTCAAAGAAAATAAATATTACGTCCGTTCCATTACCATACACATACGTACTTTACCCGACTTGGGAGTTTTTGTTGCTAGCGGTACAATTTTGACAAGTATAGAGTGAAGTTGTCGCGGTAGCGATCATCTTCTCATTTGAAACGCATAGTAGTTGATTCAATTTCATGAAAACCGAGTTAGGTTTCTACCTAACTCGGTTTTTATAGGTTGGTAAGTACCTCTGAAATGAACTTTGTGGCGAGTTTCCATATCATATGCTTAGATTAACAGTGGCGCAACCATGATTTTGTTTGGGAGTGAGGGAATGACAAGGCAGAACTTAGAAAATTAGTTTATAATAATTTTTGTATATCAATGATGATAGTCTATTAAAAAGGAACCTCGAATCAACTATTGCAACGTAAGGCCAACTGACTAGAAGACTGAAAAATTGAAGGTTGGAAAATTGAAGGATTGGTCAAAATTGCTTATGAAACTAATTTGGATACCCCTATGTTCATTAATGTGAGTAAGTCGGTATCATTGAAGCCGCGTATCGACTATGCGCTCCTGGAGCGCGCGCCATGAACGACCGCGCCGAGAGTGCGTTCCGCGGAACGCGTTCTAAATTTTTAAAGTATATCAACTAAGCGCTCCTGGCGCGCGTGGCAACTGTTCCAGTGTGCGACCATTCATCATGGAAACCAGTCGTGTACGAGCAGCAGCCGCTTTTATAATTATTCACAGTATCATAAAGAAGAAAAAGGAGAAACGAAAAGTGCGTTGGTGGATGAAAGAGCTGTACCGAAAAAGAATGCAGTACGGAGTGACACTTATCAGAGATATGCAGTTCGAAGTGGTAGAAGACACAATAAAAAACTTCACAAGAATGTCAACAGAAGATTTCTATTACTTGAGAAACTTGATAGAGCCAAAGGTGGAAAAAATTGACACCCGCTTTCGCGAAGCTATTACGGTGACTGAAAGACTTGCTATAACTTTAAGATTTCTTGCTACTGGAGACTCGTATACTAGCTTGCAGTACCTGTTTAGAGTTTCAAAGCAGTCTATATCTAGGATAGTCCCTGAAGTTTGTGATGCTATCAGTGAGGTTTTAAAAGATTGGGTAAAGGTAAGTAAAACACAATTTTATATTAATTTGTATTATAGTTCTTAATTAAGTATTATAATAATTATTTAACTTTATAAATTTAATTATCTTGAGTTGACGTACTGGCCAAAGAATCATTGTTTGAATTTGAGAGATTTTGAGGTTCTTGTGGTGTGCTATACCCATAATGTTGACTGTATCTGCCTAAATCGGCTTCAAAAATAATATTATTTATTGCCTGTTTGACATATATTAGAGTATGGCTGTCATACTTTCTCAATTCATTTGCAATATGCTGGCCGTAACTGAAATATGAATCAGTAGCTTGAGACGTTTCCGTTAATATTTTAAACGCTTCTGTCAACATTTTATCGTCGTCATCTTCATGCTTCCTTTTCTTCGAGGTCTTTTTTGTAGTTTTTTGAACAGTATCATTACATTGTTCTTGGGTATTACACACTTCTGAATTTTTTCGGGAAGACTCGCCTTCATTTTGTAATGTAGAGGCCTGAAATATGAATGTGCATTTAATTTTAATTGTATTTTATAACTATTTGTAATTTTACAGATTCCCACTACCGAGAAAGAATGGTTGGAAATTGCTCAAGAATTTCAAGAAAAATGGGATTTTCCTCATGCTATAGGTGCCATGGATGGAAAACACGTAATGATACAAGCACCTGGTAACAGCGGCACGGAATATTATAACTACAAACACTTTTTTAGTATTGTACTGTTCGCTCTCGTAGATGCGGACTACTGTTTTAGATACGTTGACATTGGTTCTCAGGGGAGACTTTCGGACGGGGGGATCTTTAAACGCACTTCATTATACAAAAGACTCGAAGAAAAGTCCATGAAAATACCTCTGTCATCGATACTTCAAGTACCATATACCCTCAAAGTTCCATACGTTATTCTGGCAGACAAAGCATTTGCACTAAACGAATACACAATGAAACCGTTCCAAGGGGAGCCAGAGAGGGGATCTCTAGAAAGAATATTTAACTATCGGCTATCAAGAGGGCGTAGAGTAGTGGAAAATGCTTTCGGAATTGCAAGCTCGGTTTTCAGGGTTTTAAGGAAACCTATGTTATTATCACCCAGTAAAGCTACAAAAGTAGTTTTAGCTGTTATACATTTGCACAATTTTTTGCGAAAGAAGTCTAGCCAGAATTACACACCACATGGATCTTTAGATACGGAAACAGAAACTGGAATCACACCAGGTAGTTGGCGAAATGAGGGTGAACATTCATCATTTCTCCCTCTCACTCATGCGCCACGTAGAAGTGGGAATGATGCAAAGGAAATACGTTTACATCTCGCTCAACATTTTGCAACCAATGGAGCAATACCTTGGCAAAATCGATATTAAAAATTAGTAGTAACATTATTTACCTGCGTATCGCTTGACTCATTATTCCCACTGTCTTGCAAAGTGTCTGTTGTAATTGTAATGTTTGGTGCACACTTGTCTTGCATGAAGTTGAAGTCTTCAAATCCAAACCATTTTGAAACGTAAATACTGTCCCGACCTGTCAACAATCAACAAATAAATTTTAAATGTAAAGATGTGAATTTTTATTTAACAATCATCATTAAACAAAGTTTAGTTAGTCCTAGTTTAGTTAATTTCTCCGAAAAGTTACCATGCAAATACAATATGTTAATCTTTATATAAAATAATTACCAGAGCCAGTGATTTCACTTTTAGATATTCTCCACTTTTCTCTTCTGTACGATGATAGAAGTACAGTCATTTTTTTCTTTAGCTCCGGCATAGGTACTCCCATTTCATGACTAATTTCTCTCCAAGCATCTTCTCTTAGCGACTTATTGTGATACGATTTACTTTTACTATTCCATAGCACATCTTTTGTACCATACAATTGTATTAACTTACGGCAACTTTGGTTATCCATAATAGGAGCGCAACAAACACAAAAAAATACAACGCGTCCGTCTCAATTGGCGCGCGCGCCGCGACTGATGCGCGGTAAAAAACCGACACCCGTTCGGAACGGACCGCTCCGCGTTCGAGCGCTCCAACGAACACATTGGCGCGCGTTCCAAGTGGTATCCATTTTGCGCGGCTGGAGCGCGCGCCAATGTTCGTTCTCTTGGAGCGCATAGTCGATACGCAGCTTTAGAGGGACTACAAAAAAAGAGGTGGTACGAAGTTCGCCGGGACAGCTAGTAGATATATAAATTTAAAGACAGAAATTTAAATTTATAAAACTACTAGTTGTAGCTCTGTGAACTTCGTACCGCCACTTTTTTTTGTAAATCGGGTTCAATTGTGAATCTAATTCACTAGAACACACAAAAAAATATTAAAATCGGTCCAGCCGTTTAGAAGGAGTTCAGTGACGTAGACACGTACGCACGTATCTTACATAGGTAATGATAAAGTTGACAATAAGCACCTAATTGGTAGGTAAGTATTGATTTAAGGCCTTGGTCATGGAGTGTTGGAATTTTAAGGAAAGAATTTGCATCGGATGTCAAAGTCATATATTTTGATGTCTAAATTAGGAAATATACTTGAATAGTACCTACTTTTTAATTAGGTACGTGTACACAGTGTAATTATTATCATAATAATTCAGTTACCGTAGAACCAGATTCCGCATCATCGTAATATCTTGTACATGTACTATTGTCATCTTCTGAGAAATTATTATCAATTTTCTGCACCTTGTCTGATATTTCTTTTAATGATCCTTCGAAAATCTCTAGGTCTTTACGCATTGACAAGAGTTTATCTTGCATTACGATAAGCAAGTCAACTTTCTTGTCGATCATATCGAACTTCGATTTTATGGTATCTCGAGCAGCATGTGTTTTCTCGATTTGGCTATCGAGTCTGGTCATGATCAAACTTTTGAGTTCTTCGAATTTTTTAGACAATAGTCCCAGTTGCTTGTTTCTTTTACTGGTGCTTCCAGTGTTAGTGGATAAGGTTCTATATTTGTAACCTGCACTTCGAGCTGAGTAAACACTTTTGTGAAATATTTCTGACATGGTTCGGTAATGTGAAGGTTATAATTTTATTTAGTGGCTGGTGACCTTCCTCGGCTTCAAATGGCGGCAAGATTTTCATCCAAAAACACCATTCAAACTTCCGACGTCCTGGTAACTTTTCTGAAAATTTTCTTTCAGAAAAATGTTGCCCTGACGATTACAAATGGGTTGGTAAGTACACCAACAGCCGAATTAGTCAAGCCGTTCTTTTGTGATGATCTACCACAGGGCGGTGAATGTGGCGATTCATCTTATTTCCTTAGGTAAATATGTTAAGGCATTTTGTTATTATATTTTTATCATTGGCATATTCTACCAATTGTTGTAATTATTACTATATTACCTAAATCGGATTCTTCATTTTATTTTGGACTAACAATTTAATTAGATAAATAGAAGGAAATTAGACAACTGTTGTCAATCATAAAGACAATATGCCAATATGTATCAAAGAGAATCACACTATGATTTTCCGTAGTATTGTAGTATTAGTTTACTTTTTGCCTATGATGTGAATTTCGATAGTAATCAATCCAAACTTTTGCAAGCTGCAATAATAATAATTCTAGGTATATCTATACTTCTACTTCTATATTAAGTACTTGGTTGACCGAGCCTCGCGCGGTTTTTTTTTTACGACATTTTCTAAATATGAACACTAGCTAGATTGATTTATCATCCCCGAAACCACCTGCATACTTAATTTCATGAAAATCACTGGAGCCGTTACCGAGATTCAGATTATATATATACAAGAATTGCTCGTTTATAAGTACTGGGTGGCGCAAAAGTACTGACACTAAAGAAAATACTTTTTTTTTTTATATGACATTTTCTGTCATTCTGTTGTTGAAAATTGTGTAGTGAACAAATGTAAAATACACTGAAAATAAACATGGACCGTTTTACTCCCCAAGAACGTGGAATAATTGTGCGTGTTGTGAACACAACGTGAATTTCGTCGACGATTTCCCCACCGTCCGGCACCGATTGGTCGCACAATTCGACGCTTTGCCACACGCCTTGAAGCAACTGGCTCAACATTGGATAGACCTAAGTCTGGGAGACCAAGAACAGGCCGTTCAGCTGAAAATATCGATGCTGTGCGCGAAGATGTGGAAGAGTGTCCAGAAACATCAACGAGGCGACGTGCCACGCAATTGGGCATTTCCAGACGGACCCTGCAGCGTATTTTGGTGAAAGACTTAAAGATGTTCCCGTATAAAACTCAAATGACTCATCAGCTGCTGCCTGCTGACCACCGAGCTCGTCTAGATTACTGCCAGCGCGTCATAAATCTCAACCTTGAAGAGGATGATTTTCCTTCAAAATTGGTTATGAGTGACGAAGCGCATTTCCATCTCTCAGGGCATGTCAATAAGCAGAATACTCGGTTCTGGGGCACTGATAATCCGCGCATTATTCAAGAAACACCTCTACACCCACTAAAAGTTACTGTATGGTGTGGCATCTGTGTTGACAGAGTGATCGGACCCTATTTTTTCGAAGACGCTGGAGGCAATGCGATAACTGTCACTGGAGAACGCTACAGAACCATGTTACGTGAGTTTTTGATACCCAGTTTGGACGAATTGGGGCTGGAGCACATCTGGTTTCAACAAGACGGCGCTACGGCACACACAGCGCGCGACACTATGGACTTAGTGAGGGACGCTTTTCCAGGCCGAGTTATCTCTCGTTTTGGCGATTTGCCTTGGCCTGCAAGATCACCCGATCTGACCAGTCCAGACTTCTTTCTTTGGGGTTTTTTGAAATCTCGGGTGTATGTGAACAAGCCACAGACTTTCGCAGCTCTAAAAGAAAACATTCGTCAAGAAATAACGAACATATCGCAGGAAGTGTTACGGCAAGTTATGCAAAATGTCATAAATAGGGCTCAAATGTGTATCAACTCTGGAGGTCACCATATAAAAGACATCATCTTTAAATCCTAATGGTACGAAATTTAATGGCACAAATATACATTTAAAAAAATCTAAATCTAGTTTTCTAATTTAGAAAAAATGTTATAGCTGAACCAAATAGGGTCTTTACTTTTGCGCCACCCAGTATAAGATATTTTAAAGAGGTACATACAGTGTGTGAGTTTATAAGTTCCTTTGTGAAGTTGTAATATTATCTCTGGATCAACTAAACCGAGTTGGAAAAAAAATATCAATAAATTATATTTTTATTTTTAATAGCCACGTTATTTGTGGGTGTCATAGGCTACATAACATTACGGTACGATTCAAAATTGATGCAAACGAAGTTGCGCAGGTCAGCTAGTCCATTATAAATGTGAAACTAACTTTGTCTGTTTGTCTGTTGCCTTTCACGCTTAAACCGCTGAACCGATTTATAGAAAATTTGTTATGGGGAATTATTTTATTATTATTTTGTTATTAGTTTGAATCACGGGGAAGGACATACCTAGGAAAATTTTATCGCGATAACCGACATCCGCACGGGCGGAGCCGCGTTTTAAAGATAGTTTTAAATAATGTCATTGTAGTAGATAATCAAAAATATTAGATACCTTTATAAAGACTCGAATTTATTCAAATATTGACATGACTGAAAATATATCAAGTGAAACGCATGATCTTTTAAAACAGCTCTTGTAACGCCATCTGGCGCTACGCTGTATCATTACCATGTAGAGTCGCAGCATAAAGTCTTCGAAATGTTTTAAGTAAGTTTCTATATCTTGTATTGGTACAGTCATTCTCCGCTAGAGGGCATTTCACGTAGTATTTAACTTTGTTTTCCCATGGTTTATTTTTTACCCTTCTATTATGTATTGGGTCAGGATTTCATCTCCTCATATGCATTGTTCTTTAGGAGTAGATAAGTCAAATATCCTTTAATATGATGATTTAGAACTAGACTTGTTAAAATATTTTTGATAGTGGTGCAGAAGTACAAGTAAAGTTCCATTAAATCTATAGCCGTTTCGGAGATTAGCGGGCAGGCAGGCAATCAGGCAGACATATAATTAATACTTACTGATTTAGGAGTAGGTATCTTAGGTGCATAGGTATACCTAAGCACCTATAGGCTGTTTATACCCGACTGCAAGGAAGGGTTATGTTTTTCGCGCGTATCTTGTATGTATGCATGTATGTAATATTCTTTATTACCTCATATCTTTCGAACTACTACACGGATTTAAGCAATTATGACGTCGTTTGATTTGTCTTGACCGCTTAGGTGTTCTTAGATATGTGACATTTGAAAAAACCAATCATGGCGGCTGTGAGATGTCAAAAACAAGAGAAAAAAATGTCAGAAAACAAATTAAAGGGTTCATTGTAAGCATTTGAAAAAGGTTTATCATGCTTATGACTGTAATACTAAAAAAGTCAATTAGCAACCATTATTTTTTCAATAGCTGTGATAAAAGTAGTTGTTATATCGGTTACATCCTAAAACCACTAAAAAGTATTGAATAAAAAAGTAAATATTGAAAATAAAAACCGGCCTTCGCAAAAAAGATGCAAGCAAGATCCCCTACATATTAAGTAGGTAATATCATGTTGTCGGAGGCACAATACTAACATCATCGAGATTATTTTTAATGTCTCCGACTGCATGATATTACATATTATGTAGGGGATCTTGTTTGCATCTTTTTTGCGCAGACGGAATTTGTTTTTCTATCAATATGATTTATTGTAAAAGCTACTCTCATTATTTGACAATACAAAGTACAAACTGACTTCTGGTTATGATACTAATATCAAAGTCTCATTTATAAATTAATTGTTAAAATGCTCTAAATTTAATGTGTCGAAAATTAATATTTGCACTTAAATAGAAGTCTATTGTAGAAAAAATGGTTGGACAAGTAATGTGGCATTTTCAATTGACTAAACAAAGGAACGGTCAGTTTGAATAGGTCCTATTCATGAACCACTCGAAACGGCATAAAAACTTGGTTAAAAACAATAATTCAGTTTAGTTTAAAGCTTACAAAGGGATACGAGACCCCTGCGAAGATTTTTTTTCAGAGCTTTGTAAGGGAACATAAAGGAACCAACAGGTTGAGTCTCCATTATTCCGAGATAAATTTATTTTTGATGAAGTGCAAAAGTCGGTGCTGGTCTTTTGACAGTATTTCGGTAAAATTTGTGATTTTGGGACAAAGAGGACACAATCGGCCGTGAAGGGCTCTGCACATATGGGCTCAATATGCCTATTGTGTACTGCGACCTGCTTGTGATTCATGAATGTTGGTGTGAGAATCGGTTCTTACATGGTTTTTATAACAGCATAGTTCACATGGACGATGATTTGCCTAAATCGTTTTTATTCAGCGTATTATGTAGTTGCGTTATTTAATTATGGTGCTCTGCTGTACTGTTTTACTTAACAGGTTTTGTTGTTAAGTTTGGTAAATATTCTTCAAGTTTTATTTTTGTTTTTACTTGCCTATCCGTGTGAAAATTTCATCCCAAATTATCCAAGAAATTTAAAACTTATTAAACACCTAATTTCTCAGTTCACATTATCCATATTTCTGACTTTTATTAAATTTGATATTCGCGTAATAAATGAACCTGTCAAAAATTACATCAGATTTGTTGTAAGTTTAGGAAATTTTATTTTTTTAATTTGAAATGCAGACAAGGAACCTAGACATTATGTAATCCTCCAATATTCTTTTTAACTTTTAGCTCGACTTCCTCTTTTTCTTTTGTCGTCACGTTTTTGCCATTCTGTGATGATCTTTGCTCGGATTTAGCAGCGGTCGCTCCTTCAAGCTAATTTATACTTACACAGATTCCATAAGAGTGCGGTTTCGAGTCTCGCCCGAACGAACTTTTCCTTCACCCTATGACTGAATAATGTTTCTATGTACTATTTTATTTTATTTTCTTATGCTTTATTTCAACATGTTTGTCTTCTCCCACCTCCTCCGACTCCGATTCCGACTCTGACAAATCAAATTTTAAAACTCTGACTCCAACTTCGGTTTTATCGGAACCGAAGTCGGAGTCGAAGATTTAAAATTTCCTCCGTAACATCCCTAATCTGGACCACATTAATATTTATTTAAAACCAACTAACTACTAACACTAAATAGAAGAAGAAATCAGTTTCATAAGAGTTGTAGAATAATGAAGGGTAAGCTAAAGTCAAACATTAGTGTTTCGAAATTAAATTCATATTCAATACTGGTGTTTAAAAAGGCACAAAAGATTTGGTTGACAGTCAGAATCGTTTGAATTAGTGGCTTTTACAAGCCGTTCATACAATAAGTACCAATTTGAACAGTTCGATAGCAATTATCCGTAGCTATTTGTTGGGCACACCCACTTGGCGTGTAACGTGTATTGTCGCCGACAGTAAATTTAACGGGCCGCCGCGTCTCCAGGTACCTGACGATCTACCAGTGTTGCTAACTTAATTGCAAGCAAAAGAGCCAAATGATAAAAAAGGCCAGATTTTAGATATGTGGGCGGTTATGGCAGAATACGACGCTTAAGAAAATGATTTTCTAATTAGTCATTTAGTATATATGCAGTCAAAATTCCGCCATAAATCCACGCGTTTACATGAAACTAGACGAAATGAAAAACTAGTATTTGACAGTACCATATCTAATTAAGTGTAATATCTGCAGCAATGTAGAGACGTAGGATTTTGTATGACAACGGCTGTATGTTTTAAACCTATTAATGAGTGTATTATATAAACAAATAATAATTTGTAATGTAATCTAATAATTTGGTAGTTAACAAACTATTTTAGATGACGATTTACGATCGTGCTTTCACAGAAAAACAATTTTCACTCCATTTTAGTATTCTTGGTTTTTAAAATAAAAGATTTTGTGTAAATAGTTTACAAAAAAAACATTAAAACTTTTACGTTGGCAACACTCTACAAGGCACAATAGCTGAATACCGTGGTTCTCAAGCCACTCCATCTATTATAAACTACACAATAACTTACTCACTATTCCAAAACTAAGCGCCACCTTAGAATATTGTCATTTTTTATACCAAACGTAGTTTCGTAGTAAGATTTGACAGGTTTCGGTGACGCCAACGCGCCCTCAGGTAACATTTTTTTTGAAGGGTCTTCCCCAAATCCCTGAACACTGCATTGGGAGTCAGGTAGGTGAATTAAATAAGATTGATTTGCGTAAAAGACGTGTGTACATATTTTTGCTATAGTTCATTAATTATATAAAGGCATTGGCTGTCCTTTTGGTCTAGTGGTTAGTGACCCTGACTTAGGTCGTGTTCGATTTTCACTCATGATTGCCTGGGTGTACTTTATCTATAACTAGTTGTCACGTGAATTTTCCGATGTTTTTAGTTTAGTTAGGACGGAAAAAAGTCCAACAAATCAAATATCATGAAAATCACATAAATAAAATACAGACATAATAATAATAAGTGTTGCCCAAATGCCAGAACAAGACGAGACTTAGCCAGTCTTGATCTTGGTCTTGCGCCAATACACCTGCTCTTGGTATTGCGCTCCCAGAATTGGTCTTGGTCTTGCAGCAAGAGTCTCGCAAGTCTCGCAATAACCTATCAGCCTATTGCTATTTATTAAATATTACTTTAAATCTTAGAACAACGTAACAGAGTAGTTACATTTTGAGCTTGACATAACCGTAGTAAAGACCAAATTAATAAATGTCTAAACATTTAATGAGAAATTCGAAAAATCAACTGATACCAGGTGGGGTTTGAATTGTTATAGATCGCTAAGGGTGCAAACTTTGAACCCACACACTAAGCGATCCATGCCGATGCTCTAACAAACTGAGCTACCTACCGTGTCCCACGAGAGTCAGTCTGAATGTAATTTCAGTTATATTTCACTTTTTATTTAGTGTTTATAAAAAACTATCACTAAAATTAAAAATGAATAAAGTGAATAATAGTAAGTATGTCATTATTATACCCATATCGTTAATATTATAATAATTACTTACTAGAATAAATTATTATTATTATGGTATATCTACCTATCGTTACCAATATCCAATTACAATATTCCTTGCGGGATTAGCAAAATGTGTTCCGTGTCCATACTGAGCACCCAGAAACTTATTTTATTCTTTGGAACATGTATTCTGTGGCGGCAATCAAACAGTCTCAAACATTGTTTGTGCGGCGGCGCGGCGATTACGATTGTATGCGATATCAATAGAAGCCGCCGGCACGTGTATCTTGACCTTGCACTTCCGAATAGCTGCAAAATTTCTTTGATAGGCCAGTATCCGACTTTTGATGATGCTGACAACAAGGCGCCGCGCACTATCAAAGTGCCGGTGATCAAAACTAGGGATGCACTTTATTTCTCCTAAAGGATATTTTTGATCGCTATGTATGTTTGGTCCAAATTTCCAAATCTTTTTTTAATATTTTTTTTCGTCTCATAGAGTCCCTAAGGGAATACCCCGAACTCCTATACTCCCTGAAATAACACTCAGTCCTAACTGCAAGACGCAAGAGTCTCGCAGGCTTAGTCTTGTTCTAGCTCAAATCTTGCAAGGTCGGTCTTGGTCTTGGTCTTGCTAAAATTAGGCGGTCTTGGTCTTGCGAAAATGCAAGAATAATACCAAGACCAATTTTTTTCAATGTTTGAGTTTACCAAAGTAGTAAACATACACCAAATTTGGTGTATGTTTACTCATAACGCGAATGTCAAATGTCAAAGTCTTCTATTTATCAGCAACGAATACTAACTATTACAACGTTGGTAGGTACTAACAGTGAGAGAAAACGCTGAATCTAGACCGGGAAATCTCGAAATCCAGGGTCAGTCAATAAATCTTCATAAAACTTTTGAAATGCTTTTTTTACAGTGAATAGAATAATGTGTAATAAAGTATTTTGTGAGATCTCAATTTTTTTTTTAAATCCCAAACATGTATATAAAATTCATTGTCCTCACTGACTGACTGATGGATCAACGCACAGCCTAAACCGCTGATCGTAGAGATGCGAATTTTTCAAGACAGGAAGAGACTTTTGAAAATTCTAAAAATTCTAAAGTATAAAATTAGTTTAAATTCTATTTTTCATCAAATGTACTTACCTGGATAAACTAATACTGTTTGTGTATGTTTTCAGATTAATCGTAAACTTGCTGCACTAGTGATTTGTAAAATAAATAAAATAAGTGTGTGTATAAAAAGCGGCATTCATTTGCACATTTATTTAGGATAGATATCCAAAAAACATCAGCTCAGAATTAAATACAAGGCCTATGTTGATTGCGTTCTGTTTATTCAATTAAGGGATAATTACTTGATTTTTATAAGTAGTGGCCGGTTGTTAATACGTATTAATTAATCTACCTTTTTAGTACAGTGTTTTGTCACTAACATCGATTTTACAGAAGGGAAGCTTTACTTCAAGTACTTTGCTCGATCAACGCACATGGACATTGGTAGCGGACACGGAATCTTGAAATACCTTAGAAACAAAGTGGTTCTAGTTTCCCTGTATGAGAATGATGGTGAATGGAGTAGGTAGATTTAGAATCAATTAGAATCAATGACGTCATATGCCATGTTAACATGGATTTACCTTACCCTGATTTTTAAATTATTATCAAATCGTCCATAATAAATAGTATAAAAATGTAAAAATCACAAATGTTTAAAAACAATGTTTGTGTAAGAGTATTTACTATTGAATCGTAACGTCATAGCAATTTGAAAGGTATTATAATGTGACTGAGATTTTTTTTTAAAGACGACTCCCGCTGTAGGGTGCAAAGTCCTGTGTCGCGGGGGACTTTGCAAAGTAGCAGTCGGACACACTCCCATCGCACCTCAGAGGCGGTCAATTTTAAAAACATTAGACGAAAGTGAATCCTTAAATTCTGGGATTTGAGATGAGGTGATTGGTATGTTCATGTTATGCCTCGGTTGACGAATCCTGCTGAATGGCACTACCTATGCCGATCGCTAAATGACTATGTGTGCTTATTGGTGTATAGATACCCAATCGATAAATGCTCACAAAGTAAAGCTTCTTTTAATATGCTCTCTTGTTTGCAGCTTTTGTTTTCTATTTTTTTTACATTGGAGGTGAGACTTTATTTCTACATTACCTACTAAAAATAAATTGAAATTATGACAGAAATTGTTGATTTTTATAACGCCTTCCTTCTGTTATATAGTTTTGTAGGTCTCTGTTAATGCTTACCTAATCAACAACGACGCCTTACTACCGCCATATTACCTACTATTTATCTATTTACACTATACCTTAATTGTACTTAAAAATATATCATTCCCATTTTAAAGCTACACATGATTTTAAAACTAACATAATTCTTGTGGGGAATTCCAGATGCACATTCTTACGCTGCATGTCTAGTGTCTGATTCGACTAAACATTCCGAGATAGTAATTCGACACCACTTTGCCACGGAATTAAAAAAAAAGTAAATAATGTTGATGGTGCACCCCAGGAGTTAACTTTTTGTGATACCCGCACTATTCTGTTGGGGCTACCATCATTTGTATCTAAAATACCAACAAAAAACAGCATTTTATTTTTTAGGTAGGAATTGTTTTTAAATTTTAACGATTTTTACACAAATTATAACATTATCGGGACTTATTTAAAGTTAGGTATGAACCTCGGGATAATAAAACCCTTATAGTTATAATATTTTACCCGATTAAGTCCCGTTAATATTAACGGGACTTAAATAAAAAAATATTTATTTGTTTTGCGTTTATTGTTTGTGCGTTACTTGCGATTTTTTTTTTCTGTTTCTTTTTGAATTGAAAACTTCTTTAGCGGTGTTGCGTCCTTTTTGGGATGAGTAAAACTGTTAAACTCGAGTCAGGACACGTGACCTGATCAAAAATTCGTAAGATGAAGGGAAAGCAATGAAAAACTGCTACAATATAATTAAAATACGAAGGTAAACCCAAAAGACCCGAATCCGAGTAACGATTATTTTTTACCCTTTTTTATTTTAATTTTGGATTTTGGTTTTTTGAATTGTGATTTATTATTTAACATTTTTTTTATTATTATGCCAATAATATCGATTATTATTCAGATTTCATCAGTATGTAATATAATGATCCAGTTTTCACTTTTTCCGGCACTCCTGAAGTGCAACCCTTAGTTTTTTTTATTGTATTTATAATGAATATAGGTTTTACGTTGGACGACGTTAGTTATTGGAGATAGTATTTTCAGATTACAGAAACGTGGTTGTTGCGTTGCTGTCATTGACATTGAACAAGTAGGAACGTTTCGCCTACCTTACCTTATCTTTTCGTGTGGATTGTAGTACCTACAGTAACTCATAAACAAAGTCACCACTCACCATGAGGCTAGCCATATCTTGATTGGTCTTTGTAATAGTACAAAAGTGTTTAGTAAGGCATGTATAGAATGATACTTACTACTAGAAAGCAACAAGCTTATTGAACGAAAACAACTTTTAAAACTGAACATGGGTAAAACTTGTGGCACATGACAAGTAAAGACCTGGCTTAGAGTAGCTTTTACTTAATAATGAAAAAGTTGACTTTTTAATTGTGGTGGATTTAAGACCCGTAGTATCTACAGTATAACTTTACAGTTTCGAGTCTGTTTAAGTGTTGTATAATTTTTATACGTTAATTGTAAGTTTAAAAAGTATAGAGAGATTGTACAAAATGCAGGCTTATTAGAAACACAAATCAGTTCAATGTATAGTCGACCAAGAAGTTGCTTAACCAATTCAGTGTACAATTTGTAATGTACCCATATTTGAGGGTAAATGTGAGTGATGGCAACACTTGTCTGCGTTGATCGGTTTTATTGGCGTCAGTGCTCAGGGGCCACGTACACCCATAAAACGTGTTCTTTTTATTTTTTATTCAATACATTGTCCGCCACTAGAATGAGATTAAAACAGCCCGAATGTGACTAATCAAAAGATCCCGAAGGCCCGAAATTAGAACGTATGTGTTATTTCTTCTATAAAATATACTAGCTTTCGCCTGCGGCTCCGTCCGGCTGGATGTCAGTTATCGCGATAAAAACTATCCTATGTTCTCTCCCATCAAACTATCTCCGTACCTAATTTCATCTAAGTCGATCCTGCGGTTTAAGCGTGAAAACGTAAGACAGACAGAGTTACTTTCACAATCTTATATTAGTTTGGATTGTTCGGTATATTTACATATATCATGTTAAATACGACAGTGATCGTTTGCATTGTCTAGCTTCTATGAAAAATATTAAATATTGTAGCCTGAGAATTGTCTAGCTCTTTTGTTTAGTTATTTTCGTACGGTCATTGAGTTTACGATTAGCTATCGAGTGTCAGTTTTTATTATGAGAGAAAGAAGAAGCGTGAGAGTGCTGGTTTCAATAAAAAATAATATTAATTATTTTGAATGAGCTTCTGAATTAATTTTATTGCGAGCCTTCTCATTACAATTTCGTCATTTATTTGTTAAAATTATGGTAGGTAAATATAGTACCTACCAATTGAAAGAATATCCTATGTTCCAAATTTATTAATAAACTAAAAAAAAAACGAAAAACAGGTTGTGAACTTTTATATTTATAATTACATATTTATTTAGTCAAATTAGTCAGCGAATGAACCTGCTATTTGCACGCAAGTGTTAGAGCCAAACAGGAACACATATCAAGTTCACGGGTTTTTAGTTATTACAAAACAATATCATCATAAACTTACTTAGTCTATGATAGGTTGTTTGTAATCATTGAAGACAATAAATACTTTTGATATGGACGTTGGGTTTTTTATTTGTTTAAGATTTGAAAGGGCCTCAGTAAGTGCTAAAAGGGTTTTCACTATATTAACTGTCAAGTAAGAGACGCATCTATGCTTCATCGGCGAGTAAACAATAGCGCCGGATCGCCGCTCCGGCGCCACCGCTATTACCTCACATCAATGGAAACATCTTCTTTCAGATAAACGAACACAAAATGTGCATAACTCAAAGTATATATTTGTTTTTGTGTAAGCGCTGCCAAGATCGAAGTATTCATTGCAAGATAAAACTCTAAGCTAAGTAGATAGAGTATTCCGGGAGTCGCTAGACGATGGCGCATTCATCCGAGTCGGGCCGCGCTGTCGCAGACAATGCGCGATGTTAATTCCTGCCGTAAATGCTCTAATTGGTCGTTTTTCAGCAGCGAGAAGGCGCAGAGGATGGCCGGCAGCCGACGGCGAGCAAAAAGTGGGGCCGCCGCGGAATGTGCTCGGTTGAATAACCAGAGTCTGTTCGACGATGCTACTAGTTATAAACAAAGAGCCTGTTGCGTAAAAATACGTTATCCCGAGCGTACCATATCGACGTGATTTATTTTTCGTGCCACCACCGCTTCGCTGTGTGCATACGCACTTTCAACTGAGTGGGCTTATTTACGTTGGCGCTCGTTTATTTTTTTCTCAGATTATCGGAGCTGCGCCAAGAATGTCGAAATCATTCAGGCCAGTAAGTGGGCAGAGGAATTCGCCATTCATATTGACGGTGCTTTTAGAATAACAAAATATGTACTTCAGAACTGGCGAATTAGATTTTTTTGAGTAATTGTCAGTCTGAGTGACCTAATTAACGTTGAATTTTATTTTCTCACTGAAATGAAATGTGTTCGATGACTAAAATTAATAATGACTAAAAAGGTAGCGATAGATATAAACTCTGTCTGATAGTCGACAAGCATTTAAGTACTATAGGTACGGACGTCAGCAATACTGGCAATACCAAGGAATTGGTTAATAAAACGAGTGTGGTGAGATCACAGTCGAAAATGAAGTTTAGTATTATTTAACGGATCATTTAATCGTGTTTGATCTTGGCTGGTAAAAATAAACAACTATCCATGGACACCGGAAACGAAACATTCTTTCACATCATTATATACTTACTTACCTACCTACTCCATGAACTAAATATCTAAAGAAACATAAATTGTTGTGAATTCACGTTTACGCTATTTTAATACAGAATCAACGAAGCCATTATATAATCCAGTTTTATTTAAAGACGCTCGTTATTTTTAAGGTAAACCTATAAAATAATACTGTTTATATTAGGTAAACTAATTTGTGTATTTTATTATAGGTAATTAAAAAATATATTGTAACATTAATATGCTGTTATTTACTGTTTTGTTATGTTAGAAAAGTGAACGTTAATTTCCATTTTTGAAAGTTTCTTAACAATTGATTGATTTCTAAGATTGTCTCTAAAATAGAAAGTAATTAGCGAGAATGATGATTTAGATGTTTATGAGCCTTTAAGTAATAGCTAGTTACCAAATTGAACATTTTAAAGTAACACGAAGTTTTTTGTTCTGAGTAAAGTTAATCTGTGACTATAGGCCTACTGATGTTGATTATAAGCTGTAATCAGCCGGAGTTTCTCGTATCTTTTTGGACTGATGGTCCTCATAGTAATATCAACTCTCTTGGAGGCGCAGCGGTAGTATTATAGGCGTACTCAGGATCTTTTTTCGGAACGGGCTTTCGTTATTTCGAGGGGATTTTACACCTAAACACTAGATCCAGTGTCACATTTCTCATTGTCCCCATTGAACGGGGTGAGTCTAAATTCTGTGTGTATATCTCTGAATGCTCCAGCAGTAATCAGCCGCCATATTAGCTTGACAATGACCTTGGCATTGCTCTTCCATTGTGCGAATGTAAATGTGGCAGCGTTTTCCCTGTTCTCCTTCATTTTCCGGAATACAGTCAAACGACCGGTCTATCGATGTATTTGGCTACTAGAACTATACATTTGACATCAGCTCCATATAAAATAATGTTAAAATTCTACCTCTAAATCATTGTACCTACATAATGTGAGTATAAAAATAGAAGTGACAACTGTGACATTGTCAGTTTCCTCATTGATATCATTCTGTATTTTCCATCATTACTATTTCTAATATACAATTAAACCACAACCTCTAACCGCAATTGTAATTGTTAATCTCAAAAAGTCAATGTAGTTAGTTAATTATTAATAAACTATAATAAAGCTGTCACCACCGGCTTCGCCCAGAAGGATAATTTTATCCCCTTAAGGGTTGATGTTAGCTTTGGAACAAAATTCTGATACAGCGTTTCTTCATTTATAATCAGGCGCGGATCTAGAACTTGGTTCTGCCCCCCTCTGGTATTCGCGGCTGTTTATAATCAAAAAGTCAAATAAAAATTTCACAATCTAACTTCAAAATTGACAGAGTTTTTTACAAACATGCACATGCAACCCCTATTTTACCCCAAAAGGGGACAAATTACTAAAAATCCTTTCTTAGTTGATGCCTACAACATAAAAGGCATTAATATTAAATAACAAACTAATCCGTAGTTATTTCACAAACGGCTGAAAAAATTACAACAAAGTAAAATTGAAACCTAAAAAAACCAAAACCTTGAGAAACATACCTCAAAAAATACTGGTTTCTGGGCTGCGATTGCATTGGAGAGACAGATAAAATACTATAAACATCCTTAAATTAGGTTAGTTTTTATTTTTTTAAATTTGAAAAATATTTCATCCTTTTTTAAAAAAAGCAAGCTTAAGTGAAAAATAGTTAAAAAAAACAATATATACACACAAGTCTTTCCTTATACGGCATTCACATCTTTACTTTCGCCTATCTTCTTTTAAATGTCGTTTATTTAGGCCTTAAAGTCCTGTCTTGTAAAGTTTCCCAATTCACAAGAGCCACGTATATCTAAAAATGTTCAACAGATAAGTTAAAAGTTCCTCTGTCAAACAAAAACTTACATTAAGTCAAGGATACTAAAGAATAATGCAACATTTTTGAAACAATTTTCCGTGTCCACGTGGCTATGGAGTTTACACACAGCCTCACAGAATACCTAATGGATATATCTGTAAAGGCAACCTACCTTCTACATGTATACCTACAGATATATAGGTACAATATGTAAGTGGGTATTGTTCGATATTTGTAGTACAAATACTGCGTGGTATTGTGAGCGGGCATTGAGCACGGAGCACGGGTGCGGCGCGGGCGCAAGCTCGCAGTTGCAGGTCATTATCCTTAGCCTCTCCTGCGTCCATAGTGGCTACAGTAAAATTGTAGTACTCGTATTTACGCGTGCCCGCGACTCACAGAGTACACACTACACAATGCGTGTTTACAACTTATTCGAGTAAATCATTGGAGCTTAACATACTGGGAATTGATTACGCGGACTACCTACCGACAATGTTATTATTGTTCACTCATTTGTTATACGGCGAAATACGATAGGTATACACGAGCTCTTATTTAAAATCACACAGCAATATTTACATAAATGAGTATAAAGTTTTTTTTACATCTCCACTCGCCAGCATAATTAAGATAGTTAGTAATAAAATATACATTAGTACGCTAATAGGTAGTTTAGAGATAAAAGTTTGTTAGCCTGATATGATGCCCGCTACTGAGGTTGGCTTATTGTACCCAGATGGTCGTAGTCATAAGTGATGCTATTTTTAGAAATAAATTACACATGATTGTTCCTAGTGCGAAAGACTGTACAATTGTTGAAAAAGGATTATACTGTACAATAAACTGCCCAATAGAAGTTTGCTTCTAACACTGAAATGAAATTGTGTCACCAAACCAAATGGAGCATTGCATTTGTCATCGTTACATTTAACTTACAGGTAATCAACAAAACAGTAGGTAACAAATCCAACCAATGAAACTCAATAATGAAATCCTGAACACCGGAAGCTAAACCACTTTAATCTCTATATTTTATCAAAAGATAATTATCAGCAGTAATACAGTGGATAATTTTACCGCATAATAGTGAGTAAGAGAATTTTGTTGAAATTAATTGGCATAGCCAAGGTTGCTCGGGTCGATGTCCCTGTGTTGTGGGCTGCGCTAACGCAGCGCCATCGCTGCTACAGTTGGTAGATATGTACGAGTACAGAAATTGCAACGTCATACTTAGGCCGCGTGGTCTACAGTCTACACCCAAACAATGTAGGTTGGCAATATTTTTTTCTCTGGTAAATGAAGCATATTTTTTCAACTAAGGGGACTTAATTTTTGCTTCTGTGTGAACAGAAGCAAAAATTAAGGTTGTGAAAAGAAACCATTTTGTTCCTTTTCTTTTCTTGTCTTGTTTTTGAGTTGATGACAACCAATTTTTGGCAGTGCCCAGTAGGTATCTATTGTACCCTTTATTTGCACAAAGACGGTAGATATTACTGAGTTTTGTAGACTACCTATCTATTTCACGGATTTTTACACACGAAGCTGTGAAAATGTTGACAGCTTAGTTTGCCTCCGTTTTCACCACGTCAAAAAATGTTTTATTGGTTTTTAGAAAATGCGGTTAAAAATTTGCTTTTTAAAGTCGAAAGAGATCATCGTGTAGTAGTATACGATAGATGAACTCTAAATTACTTAAAGTATTCCTTAGCAATTTAGGCATAGTGATCGAAAACCAGTTTGAAATTAAGAAGTAACCTTCAGATTTTTAAGAAGGTCGTTATACTTATTGGATATTCATAACAGTTATAAGTTACGATGAAAACTTTTTTGAACTTAATTCTTGTAACTAAATTTGATGTTTTCGTCTTTCATCTTCTCAAACTTTTTATGTAAATGAAGCTCCTTACTTATAAGTATAGCAAAATTCATTTTTATTCGGCCTATGATAAATGGATTGAGTTATAAAAATTCAAATTGACAAGAAAAGTCGCTGGCAGCGGATCTGATAAAGATGGTTATGTAAAACGTAGGTACCTTGGAGGATTTAAAAGATAAGTAAATAAGCATTCACCTTTTAGCATTTTCATTACAATTTCAAGAAATTATCTCCAAGATCAACAACAAAGAAAGACAAGATGAGGATGATAAAATGAATAAACGCAAAAAGATTTCAATATGCCATGAATCAGAATTCAATAAAGTAATTCTTAGACATCAAACCCCTATAATAGTATCTACCTATTCGTGTAATTACCCGAATGTAAAGCAACGTGTTCACCTTTATTTACGTGCCTTGACTTACAAAAATATTCATAGCCTTTACGTTGGTGCCAATAACAATCAAATGGCATTAGTATTAGCAATTTTAATGGAAATATAAATCGATCATTGTCAGAGCTGACCGCGCAGCCACCGCTCGCTTCGAGCGGGGCGGGACGAGGCGGCTACCGCGCTACGCGCTGCGCCCGCGCCTCTCGCTTCGCTATAATTGTCAGCAATCATTTGTTTATTGGCGCTTAAGCTTCATCATTTCGCACTACGCTCATTAAGGATGCTATTTTAAGAAAGCCTCGTCTCTACGTCTGTCCTACTTCGCTACTATTGATATAGAAGCGAGTTAACTATTATTAGGATCTTTGATAAATTATGATCTGTTGCGCTATGTAATTCGTGTAAGTAGACTCTTTGAGGTACTTTGTTTTCGAGTAGATTATAACAAGATGTTATTTCGGTATTTACTTATGTACAATTATTTTAAACTTTATATTTTTGTAGCCACATTCAATGTTTATTGCTACTTAAATTCGGCCTTAATTACGTGGAATAACAGGTTCTGAGGATAAGGAAATTGGTGGATTTAGTTCAGAACACAGCTAAATAAGTTTTGGAGGAAGTGGAGTACTACGAATTCCTCCCACAAATAAATGAAGCCTTTCAGTCTTTCATAATAGGTACCTCCTTTCCGGAACTAGATCACAGATTGATTCAAATTGATTCTGTTTCTGAAGGTAAGATAGATCGAGCTTCTCTGTGACCTAGCTGATGAAACGATCAATTCTTGCTGCTTATGCTTGAAGAAATGTTTGACCATATGCTTAATAAAATACCATCATTATTATTTGTTACAATTATAGCTTCATCGCGCACTCGATTAATGAAGTTAGTCGAATGTCACGATTACGACTGATGTTAGATTTAATTATTATTATTTTTTACAAAAATAGAAACTGTCCTATTACATAAATACTGTGAGGTAAGGTGTGATGTAACAGCTATCAATCGGATGGCTAGAGTTGAAACACCTATTTCTATTTATCCAGGCTATTAGGTGCGCTAAGAATTTATTAGGCGAGTGACCGATCGCCGACCCGGAACTAGCTTCAATAAAGAAAAATTGTTTCTTATGAAGGTTCATATGAATTATTATTTCTAGCCATTCAAAAGCTTGTGAGATCGATCGTTTGAAAAATCCTGTAATTTTTTTACTAACTCAAAACTGTCTGTAAAATTATCTTTAAAAAATTAAGTTGGCTCTATCGTATAAGTATTTTTTTTTGTCTCTGGTTTCCATAAAAGGTAAGACAAATTCATGCACATTCCTTCGCACCAACAAAACTAAAATTATGATTAAAATTACCTTGCATACTCCGTGCTTATTTTAAACCCTGGGAAGTTATCATTATCATCTAGTCACTTTTATGAAGGAAGAGCAAATAACTACCTTCCCTTTTATAAACATACTTACATAACAACTTTTATAAGCGACGACTTATGTAGTACCTACGTTAAATTGTTTTAGTTATATAATATCGCTTTTTTATATTACATTGTTAGTGATATCATTAATGTGTCTCACCATTTTAAATTCAACCGTTTAATCTCAATTTGGTGGTAAGCGTTGTGCACGAAATTGGCCACGGACGTTGAGTGCGCGTGATTCGCTCAACTCGTGTGGGTAGAACAAGGACTGGCTTGTGTTGTGATGTGACCCATTAATCGAACAAACGCAGTGAACCTGTTCTCTCATGCTACTACGGCACTTCCCCATTTTGCTCTACCTATACATTTTTTTAAAATTTTAATGAATATGAACGTAGACATATCAGGTCTATATACGGACGAATCTGATACTTTTATTATTTTACTAGCTGTCCCGCGCAACTTAGTATGCGTAAATTTTCCCCGTTTTTGCAACATTTCTCGTCGCTGCTCCGCTCCTATTAGTCGTAGCGCGATGTTATATAACCTATAGCCTTCCTTGATAAATGTGCTATCCAACAAAAAAAGAATTATTCAAATCGGACCAGTAGTTCCTGAGATTAGCGCGTTTAAACAAACAAACAAACAAACAAACTAACAAACAAACAAACTCTTCCGCTTTATAATATTAGTAAAGATTAATAATAAAATAAACAGAAGTTTAGCTCTAGCTTTGGTTATTCTTAGGGTACCTTAGTAAAGTCTGAATCTTGTCCGTCTTAAATGAAATCCTTTTATACCTTTTATACCTTATATAGATACTTTCTTAACTTTTCACGTTCCAATTGGAAAATGAATAACTTGATTATTTTTGTGAGGAAAGATTTTTAAGTTTGATTTAATAACTTTTAATTGCAAAGCTATATAAACTGGTTCCAAGCCTCTTATTTTTCTTACTTTCAGTTGATGGTAGGTTTTTCAATTAATTCCTGCCAGCAATATTTACAACAAATTTTACGTGAAGTGGGTCTGCATTCCTGCAGACCGCTGAGAGTTCCACTTATAGCACCCCGCAATCGCAGGGCCTGTTTATATTGGGCGAGGTGGGCATGGTGGAAACACAGATTATATTTTTTTTTATATTTACAATAAAAACTTTTAAAATGCCTCATTTTTTGCCATTTAATCAACTTAGGTAATTTGGCCCCAATTTGAAAAAATTGCAATTTTTCTTGATTTTTACAAAATCAAAGTACTTTATTCACTTAGGTTACAAAATGTAACGCTTATGATTCAGAAAAATGCCAGACAAAATTTGGAATAGAATGATTCCACATTTAATGCCAAGTTCGCAAGAGTAAAGCCGTGAGATTAGAACTTAGCAATAAAAACTCACTTAATACATAAACTTACTCATTTAATCCAATAAAAAGCCACTTTTTTTAAAAAGCTAATGTTTACAATATATTTTATATATACAGTTATGCCAGTAAGGTAAGATAAGATAAGATTTTTTTATTTGTTACATGATTATACACGTCAAAAGCATGCAAGATGGGCAATAATTTTATGAACAAATCATATTTAGCCATTGCGGCGTGCAATTATTCAATATAATAACATATTAAAATTACACCTAATTTCATTAACTCAGACGTTTTACTACAGTTACATTAAATTACATACCACTAAATAACTTTAATAATATAAATGTATTAATACATATTTCATCAATTTACATATTTAACTGTTATAGGTAATTACATAGATTGCTTTTTATGAAAATTGACAGTTCGATTAGCAAATAATAAAAAAAACGGAAATATAAAATATAAATAACAATTATATGAGGTCAATTTTATCACGAAAAAGTCATCGATACTAAAAATAATAATATATGAATAAAATGCTTTGTTTGACTTTTTCAATATTTTACCCTTTCCACAGTTTTAGAATTTTATTATAATTTTTATTATTTTTATTTAGCATGGTTTTTGGTGAATGAGTTTACTTGTATCTCGTCTACTGCGAATAACTACATCAGACTTTAAAGGGATTAAATTAGGATTGGTATTTACAAAATATGCAGTTTCTAAAATGTATAGAGGAGGTAGTGTTAAGGTTTTAAAACTTTTAAAGTATGGTTTGCAACTATCAGAAACTTTTAACTGAGACATGATCCTTAGGTAGCGCTTTTGAGCTTTAAATACTTATGTACTATGTCTAATAATATATGTATAAATTGTAAGTTTCTTTATTTTTACAGGATATTGTGATAGTACTGTCATTAGCAAAGAGCGTAGTGTATTGGTTAATAATACTGTTAGGGACGTCGTTAATATATACATAATGAAAAGCAAGGGTCCTAAAACATTGCCCTGAGGCACACCGTATTTGAGAACACGTACTGAAGATCTGTCTCTTTTTGCTTTTTGCGTGTGTTTTTTGTAGTTATTTCAATTTATTGTCTTCTCCCACTAATATAATAATTTATCAAATTGAGGATATTACCGCATACACCGTACGCTTCCAATTTCTTAGTCAAAATATCATGTCGTACACAGTCGAAAGCTTGCGTCTTCTTCTCTTCTAATTATTTCAGTTACTCGAATTCTAATTATTATTACTTTGTTAGTGTTTATGGATGTAGGAAAATCCTTAATCTATAGTATAATCATTTCTTTGAACGTATGATATTCACTCGTGTTTAGATTTTCACAAGTAATGTCAAAAATGTTACTTTGGACAATATGGCCCACTAGGTCAACGGCTAACATAGCCTGGCCAAATTGGGCGCCTGGGCCATATTGACCTCAATCATTGCTGTAAGAATAGATTGTTGGTATTAAAATTATGTATTCAATAGTATATCATTTTCCTTTTTTAGATACTGGCCCCGCTATCACATTTATCCCAAAGAATAATGAAAGCGCTGGTAAAGATTGGCTTACATCAGATTTAGAAAGACAACCGGAGCTTTCTAGATATCAGAAGTGTGCCATAATACCCGATATTTCACTATATAAACTCTATGTAGAAAATCGTATAGGGTCATATTAATAGTTTTGTTATTGCGGAATCCCTTATGTTCGTTACCTAGTATATTGTTTTTTTTTAAAATAAGGGTATAGTTTATATATTGTTTATCGATTATAGTGTTTTTCAAATATTTTAAATATTATAATTTTTTTTTTTTTTTGTAACAGAACTTATGACTATAATAATTCAATTTTGACTGGTCTGTTGGTCTAGTGGTTAGTAACCCTGGCAGCGAAGCCAGAGGTCGTGGGTTCGATCCCCAGCCCGGATAAAACTTTGTGTGATGAGCATGATGATTTATTCTGTGTTTGGGTGTTATTTATCTATAACATGAATGTATTAGGAATATATATATGTATATATATATATATATATGTATGTTTATCAGTTGTCTGGTTTCCATAGTACAATCTCTGCTTAGTTTGGGATCAGATAGCGTTATGTGAGTTGCCCCAAGGTATCAGATAATATGTAGCATCAACGCGGACGAAACCGCGGGCAGAAACGTTGTCAGTGATATTGGCCGCTAGTATTATATTTGTTCTTTACTCTCCTTTTTAAATAATGGTTTTACTATTGATGTTTTTATTGCTTCTGGAAAAATGCCTGTGTCAATACTCAGGTTCAAAACATGACACTATTTGTTTTTTTTTAGAGACTTTATTATTTTGAACACTTCTATTGGAAGACATGGGGCCAAAAAGAAAGAGTTCAATCTGTTTGTAATAGTAGAGGTAACTTTTACACCAGCATTTAATATTGGGGTTATCTTATCAAAGAAATATGAATTAAATGCATTGGGTTATTAGACTGGGATTAGTCACAGTATTATTTTTAATTTTAATTTTTATGTTACATTTTGCTTTATTAATTATTTTCCAGGTTGTTTTAGATTTGTTAACTGCAGTTTTCATTCTATAATTGTTTTGTGCTTTCTGTGTAAGTTTAGTAATTTTTTTGAGACGTTTCGAATAATTAATGACAGTCATTTTGTTAATTTGGCTTCGTTTATGTCGGTGCGGCTCGCTATAGCAGGTGACGTTTCCTTTTACTGCAAACTTTAATTTCGCGGGATATCCACTTAGGTATTATAATAAACAACTATGGCTATTTCAGGGAAGCGCTACTTGTAGTAGAATGTGAGAGTTTCGAAAAAAATATTATAAGCTTTAGTTAGGTTTTAGGAGTTAGGTTTATCAGTTTACCATTACACCATGAAATTCACGCAAGCAATAATTATAGTACGTAAAGTAGGTACTTAGGTGTAATCAAGTTTTAAATGAATTTAGCCTCCTATGGTTTAGATGGGAGCATCAACTTACAAAAAATACAGAAGAGAGTAAAGGCAACATGCGATTCGATTATTGTAAGAAAAACTACTTAATCTACAAATCATTATCAAGACTTGTATAATTTTCAACACAAACTATTATTTCAATTTCAATTTATTTCATAACAATGTTACATTGTTATGAAATAAATTGAAATTGAAATAATTGTACAATTTTCAACACAATGTAACATTACCCGGGTGTACATTTAGTTTAATGCTAAATTCGCAAAGCAATACTGGGTCCTTATTCGCGTTCTTTTTCTCTGTATTCGCGGCAAGCCCGAACAGCATTTCTAAGCGCAGCTCTCTTTTTACCATTAAGTCAAGATTTTGACAGTTCGCACGGGCTTATCGCGAAAACAGAAATAAAGAACGTGAATAAGGATCCTAGTCGAAGAAACAGACTCTCGGTCGACTCTATGTGTTTTTTAGGGTTCCGGAGCCAAAATAGCAAAAACGGAAACCTTATAGTTTCGTCATGTCCATCTGTCTGTCTGTCTGTCGGTACGTCCGTATGTCACAGGCATTTTACTCAAAGACTATTGATGAAATTCGGTGAAAAGGTGTATCGTAGTAGCCGCTACTTATTTTGATAGCTAAATAATAAAAATAAATATTTTTATGTGGGGCACTCCATACATGTAACAAAAGCTGATTTTTTTTGTAGTAAACATCAACGCGTGGTCCATCATTCGACAGGTCTTTCAAAAACATTTTAAGGTTTATAATAAACTTTTTTAATTGAGTGAATATTTTTGGAACTAATCGCTCCGAAAGTTGCATAAATTGTGTCCTCGTTAACTTTTGAACCGTGTGACCAAAAAATAGCAAAGGTAGCGCTTAATAACTACATTAAACTAACATTATTTTGGACATAATCGGATATACCGTCATTGAGTTATTGCTGAAAAACTGTGCACACTGCAAATATACATCTTATTACAAAATATACTCCCATAACTTGCAAAAAGTACACTCTCACGCGAGAAAGAAAATATAACACGAACTTGCTTATAGTTTATAGGCACAATTTAATATTTAAACAACTTTTATACGCGTTCACAGAAAGTGTGAACGATTTTAGCGAGATCCTTTTATAGCGTTTCTCACGCTGATTGTGAGCGGCATGCGGCATAACATCGCGTGATCGAGCATGTGAGGCTTCCCGTGTTCCCTACAATCTCATGGGAATTCCCAACGATCGTTCCTTCATTATACCCTCTTACTACATCAACTGTAGCAGCTAAATAGACAATTCATTAACTATATTGTTGTAAGCATTTTATTAAAATGAATATGAATTGTCGACTTGACTAATGACTTTACTTTAATTTTATTTTATGCTCGCCCCGGGTATAGCTACTACAGGCGTACTAATGATAAAAATGAGACCAAATATACGGTACGCGTACGACCTTGAAATTAAATATTTACTTTCATACAAATCCTGTTATGTTCTTCTACAAACCTTGTCTCTGATAATTACAAATACAACAAAAAATTAACCTTCGCCAGTTGTGCTTCTCAATAGAAGCGAAGAGTCTCACTGTGCCCTCCCTTTTTTAAAAACTTGACTTACCATTCGTAAGCTTTAACAAAACAAGCTCCTTTTATAGATTTACGACCTCTGAAGCTATAACATGCTTAAACAGATTCGTAGTATACTTTAATGTACAAATAATAGTACTAAACTGCTCGGCATTCGCAACATGCTCGCCCGTACCATAAATAGAAGCAGTTTTGTCATCACATAATAAAACAAACGAAGGATTGCAGACGACGAAAAAAAAGTATGGTACAAGTGCCGGCGGCGCGTTCAGTACTGCTTTTATTATTTCACGAGCAAGGCGTTTTCTTTTTAAAATTCAATGAAAAATCATACGCACACGCACTCTGTCTAAAAACATGCATTCCACCTTACCTTTAAAGATGTGTGTTCCCAGAATATGAGCGCGTGGAATGCAGCTGTGCAAACTACTTCATTAGGGGACCGTAGTCATAGAAATAAATCCCTTGGCCGCCGATATTTTATATTTAGTATACTCATTTGTAATCAATGTATGCCAGAAATCAGTCAAATTCAAATGGGAATGGATGGGACTTATTATATGCAGAAACAGATAGTGGGCACAGATCATCACGCAGTGAATGCCTGTTGATGGACATCGTCATCGAGGCAGAACAAGGATACAGGATAAGCGGGCGTGGCGATCTGGATGCTTTTAAAAATACTTAGAAGGAGATAGTCCAGACTGTTAGGTTAGGAAGCGTGTGAGGGAAATTTTTAGATTACCGGGACAGTACGGGGTTAAATTTAGTCCTGAATTTCGTCCAAGATGATCTACGTTCGAGTAGTATTATAATATAATTAATTGAAGTAATTTTTTTATAAAAAAATTACTTCAATATTCGGCCTGCGACATCATAATTTGTTAAACTGCTCTCTGTAACGAAGCAATAACAAAAGCCGTGATAGTTCTTTAACTACCGACTAGATGGCGCATGCGAGGGCCCAAACTCGCGAGCATCAAGGGATAGAAAAATTTGAGGTCTAGTAACATAGTCTAGATAGGTGGTTCGCTTCTGGCCCCGGTTTGGCTACGGAAGTCTCGGGTTCGACTCCTGGGTCTGGACTTCAAATTTTACTATCTTTCAAAAATGCAATTATTGTATTTGTAAAATATAATTAATTTCTAAGTAGGTACTAACAGTATTTGTCAGCGGCTTTGTTCGAGTGAATGTCGAAGCTTATTCGTCTTGTTAACTCAAGCAATTTGTTCTCAGAAATTGAACGTTGATATATTTCTGCCAAGTGGTTCTAAAACGATTAGTTTAACGTTTTAAAGTTTGAGTTTTGGAGTTGAATGAAAAGATTTTTGGTGTTTAATAGCATTATTCTAAATTCACTTGTGGTTTTTTCTATCCACATATATAACATGAAAATCAACTGCTTTTCATTAGTCTCCTTAAAGGTGCTGCTTGGTCGTACGCAAAGGAAATATTTTGTCGTATTTTCTTAATTTGTACATCAGTGCGAAGCCGGAAAGGACAGATAGTTTATAATAATTACCCCTATTGGTGTATTATAAGGATATATATATCTCTCCCTTCAGCGACTTACGTTTGAGGTAATGTAAAGATTATTTTCTTCCTACGGTCGCCACACTTGTTGAAGGTTTTAATATACCTTGATTTTTGTAGCCGACCTACACCCGCAAATACATAATCTTATCCTAACACGCATTTTGGTATCAGTCAAGTTTTTTCTTTGTTTACTGAGTATCAGCCTACCGTGTTTGATAACCACGTCATGCAACCGTTTTGGATATTGCAACATGTTTTATAATATGCCCATTCGTTGCATCAGCTTTTGTAAAAGAAACAATTAGATACTAGAGGTCCTGTATTTAGACTCGTTGGTTGTATGCGTCATGCTTGGTAACGAAAGTTTATGTAAAGACATGAGTCAGGTTTTGTAAAGACATGAGGCAAATTTTTATTTTATTATTATGTATTAATTTGACGTTTTCAAACAATCATTGACTTGGTTTTACGAAATAAAGATTTTTGAGGTTTGAAGTTTTGGTAAATGCAGCTTAATTTTTTCTTCAACGACTGTTTGGATCCAAAATACTTTTTGCAAAACTAAACTGTCAAAACTGTACCAATTTTGAGGAAACTTCATAAAAAATATAGTATTTACATAAAAATAGAACATAGGCTATAAAAATCAAAAATGAAATGCGAAACCACGTGGGAAAATCTAGTCTTATTGTTTCCTTTGTTATGTAAAAAGGATAAGGTGGTCACGCGGGTAGAGCCGCGGGCTAAAGCTATTCTTTTGAATTTATGAATATTAAATTTTTTACGTAGATACTTGTACCTAAAGTAATCGGCGTTTGCAATTTAGTCGCGCCGTCGCTCGTTTTATTATTTTGAGTGTAATCGTGTTAGTCAGAAAACAAAACGTATTTCAAGTCCAACTAAACTGCGTAGAATGAATGGATAAGGATAAGGACATACCTACCTACTTTTCTTATCCAATGATTAATGAATGAATGTTTTCCGGTAAAAAACAATCAAATGCAGTTTTGTCTGTGTGCGTTACTAGATTCTACGATTTGGGGATTTCCCGCTCTATCTTATTCTCCAACTTCCCCATTGGTTTGCGAATTAAACTTAGCCTATCTATATGTCTCAGAGACACCATTTTTTTTTGTACGCCTAAGTCCCACAGACCCAAGGTTTGTTGTTAAGAGTTAAATGGTAATGTAGAATCAAACGTCATTTCTGTCAACGACAACCCAAGCGCAGCTTTTACTTTTTAAGGCATAAATAATATATTTTTGACTCTATTGCGTAAGATAAATGTTTATCAATAAAATATAAGTACCTACATATAGAAACATTATTTATTAATTATAGTTTGCTTCAACGATGAAGGCAAACATCATGTAGACCGTGGAAACATAATATCCGTCGATTAGAATCGATTCATTATAGAATCGATTCAAGTTCAATATTGAGATGTAGGTTGTGTTATTATAAATTCTAATGGATTTGATATTGAAAATTTACATTTTGTATTAGTCATACATTGAGCCCAAGTTGTAGATTGTCGGATCAACGAGGCAGACGCAGGAATGTGCCCCATGACCGGTCAGGTGATCGCATTTCCCACGGCTTTAAAGGGCTAATTCTTGAACCATCAACTTTTTTAAATTTGTACTTTTTACCACTGGCCGCTTGGAATTGGGATATCTCAAACATAATATTAAAAAGTAATTTTTTTGTCTATGTATTTCAATTCAAGAATTAGCGTTCACTCTTTTTGCTAATTTGTTTTTAAGCGTCTTTACGCATTAACGCTATCATAGTCTATTAGCGACATGTCGTTATAAGTCTTTTACAAATTAGCCAAAAAATAAGTAAGTATACACCTTAAGTCATAATATTTTAAGTAAATTTTTAAACACTTATTCACATATCTGTTTACTACTTCATACAAAACATATGTAACTATTATACCTGTTGAAACTATATTAAATGGCGTTAAATTACATAAAAATCCATTCATCATTTCATTCATAGTACTAAAATATACCTGCCTTCAAGCATTATATAACAGAGGTAGTCATGTAATGAAACTGAATCAATTACTCCGAGTATGGCGGACAGCACTTTACCGCGAAAAGCAAAAAGTAATCAGCGCTATTAAATTCATACCGTGTGCGCTCACCTTTACATTGAATGCTTTCAAATCGCACAAACAATCGAGTGTACGCATCGAATACCTTTTTCAAATATTTCTTTTTCTCATTTCGCCGTTTCCTTTTCTGGCTTAGTGCCACATGTTTTATTGATGGCCAGTTCATTGATATGGCTGGCTCGTTCAGGCGGTGGGTGAGTGGCCACTTATATGAGCCATAAAAGGCCTAGCCTTGGCCATATGGGGAAGCCGTCACACAGAGAATGCATTCATGCGCGCGCGCGTATCAGATCGACGGGTTACAAAACAAAGTGACGGGCGAATTTGTTTTACAGATTATACTCGTACTTACCTACGTGATGCGTTATAGGATTGTTTGTTTGATTTATGTTTTAGAATAATGTTCCTGTTTGAATATAGTCTTAATTACATCTAAGTTCACTTGATTCTTCATCAATCGACGAGTTAAATCGGTCTCGGCAGGTTCTGCCAACATCGCAAAAATTCATATATGCAATGTTGTAAACTCAATTTATAGTTGTGTTAAATAGTCGAACTGAGCTGTCATCATCATAGCAGCGTCATAGCTCCGGATTTAAAACAAGCAAAATTTGTAAAATCGAGTTTTAGTAACAAGTAGTAAGAGTAGGTGTAAATAAGTAAACAAAAAAAAATGGGCAAGAGCATGTCGCACCATGCTCAGTCTAGGGTTCTGCTGCCTTGAATAATTCCATCAGCAGAAGAGCGTATGTTCAACTTACGCCCTTTTGTTGAGAAACGCAGTTTTTCGGCTATAATTCAATGACGGTATATCGGATCATGTTCGAAATCATTTTAGTTTAAAGTGTTTATTATGAGCTAACTTTGCGATTTTTTTTATATTTTTTGGTCACACGGATCAAAAGTGCCTCTGTGGCGCGGTGGGAGTGTATCCGACTGCTACGCAAGAGGTCGTGGGTTCGATCCCCACCTATAATAAAACTTTGTGTGATAAACACGATGGTTTATTCTGTGTCTGGGTGTTATTTATCTATAATATGTATGTATTTAGAAATATATAAGTATGTTTATCAGTTGTCTGGTTTCCATAGTACAAGCTTTGCTTAGTTTGGGATCAGATAGCGTTGTGTGAGTTGTCCCAAGATATTATTATTATTATTAAAGTTAAGGGGGGGGGGGGGACAAATTTATTTAACTTTTGGAGCTATTATTTTTAAAAATATTCACTTTCAAAAAAGTTTATTATGAACCATAACATGTTTTTAAACAACCTATCGAGTGATGTGCCACAAGTTGAAGTTTGCTGAAAAAAAAATCAGCTTCTGCTACAAGACAGTAGTACTCAATATTCATTGAGTCTAACATGCCTGTGACATACGGACAGACAGACAGGCAGACGGACATGACGAAACTATAAGGGTTTCGTTTTTGCCATTTTGGCTACGGAGCCCTTAAAACTGGTAAACAATCAATCATGGCATTGTAGCCAGTCTACAATGTCGTCTACTCCAAAATAAGAAGAACACTCTACCTAAGTATTTCGATCTATGGTTAAATAATAAGTGCTATAAATAGTAGTTAGTTGTTCAATTGTACCTACATTCAAGTTCGCATAGCTCAAAATGTAGGTCTTAATTAAGAATCGCATCTTTTTCAGTGCTGTGGGAACTTCAGTCTATTTACCCTTACGTAACAAAGCGTCAGCATCTATGCTGGCATTCGCAGCCTCGGCTTGCTCTTCGAAGGCCCCCTGCCTCGGGTACTACGGCTGATATCTATGGTGCCAGCGCTTTGTTGCAGCGTGAGTAAGCTACCCTCTCACCATGAAATCGAAATCACACCCTCGGAGTGTGACATAGGTACAAGTAGCAAAAACGGGGCTAAAAATTGCTGAAATTTACTGAAAATTGACTATACCTTTCAGCTATATACAGGATGTAACAGAAAGGTGTGATCATATTCAAGGGTTGGTATGTGCCCATGATACTGAGAAGTACGCTAAAAAAATATTGATTAGTTTTTCATTCGTTTATTTATGAATGAAAAAGTTATTAATTAAAAGAAGTATGACCTAAAAAGGTCTATGCCATAATAATTCAATCGTATTTAGTACCAGAGGAGGTATAATTCTTATGCCATACCTACGCCTTTCACCACCACTGAATTTTGACAAAAAGAATATGCTTTAACTATGTAATAATAATGCAACCAGCTATGGCACCATGGTAGGTGCAATACTGATAACATACCCTATCCGCTGCTGAAATTTGACCACACCTTTCTGTTACAACCTGTATAGGTACACATAGAGTTATCAATTAAATCAATGTTTGCCCGCAAGGTCGGTATATAGTCTAATGATTTACATTCTAAATTATGGATAAAATTGCTTTTCGAGAAAACGATGAATTTTACGATTCCTCGGAGTACCTACATGCTATTATTGTCTACCTTTTGGAAATTTATTGGGGCCGCAATATATTTGCTAGAATTTTATGTACAAATGAAACTGTGTATTTTTGCGTGTATTTACCTAAATATACTACTACCGTGTTTTTTTCACATAGCCAACATCAACCATTAAGTCGAAAGGGGGGGGGGGGCACTTGACTCTAACAAAAAATTGCACTGTAAAGCTTAATATTTCACAAACGGATCCCTAAATAATAAGAAGGGGTTGTCTTCACAATCCCTTCTTATTCCCTGACAATTTCTTAAATAAAAAACGGGGCAAGTGCATGTCGGGCCACACTTAATGTAGGGATCCGTAGTCCCTCTCCCCCCCATCCGAATAATGCGGCTTAAGAAGTTGGTTTTATGTTGATAAGTTTCATCCAATTCAATCTTGTTTAGTGTGTACTATCTATAACCGCATAACTTCGTCTGCGTCTATTTTCCCCGTTTTTGCTATATTTTTCAATAATGATCCACTCCTATGATTATGTTGGATAGCCCATTTATCGAGATAGCCTTTCTCGATTAATGAGAAAGGCTATCTCGATAAATGGGCTATCCAACATTAAAAGTTTTTTTTTAAATCGAACCAGTACAAGTTCAACCTATTGTATTATCGCGTTAAACCAAACAAACTCTGCAGTTTTATATTAAGTATCTATAGATCATTTTACGGGCGACTTAGGTATATTCGGTACCAAAGAAAAATTAACCCGCAGCACAGTTTGGCGGCTGATATATTATTAAAAACTGGCAGTAACCTCTTTTACTCACAAATGTTACGCTTGCATATTTAAAGGCTGCTCAATTTGTAGTCTATGCACTTCTTAAGGGCCAATGAATGTGTGTGGTCAATATAGTTTTATGACAAATTTAAATATATTATGTATTCAAACGCTTTCCTCTTTCAAATTCAGGTATTTTGTTCACAAGTCACAACATCTGCGTAGTAAATAACTATTTTACAACATCTAAAGAATCAAAGTTAACCGACTGGGATTTTATAACACCATTCCTGAGAAGTGCTACGCTTGAAGCCATCAGGCATCCTTAATTGTTGGGTACGGCCATGTTTAAAGTATTTTGAATGGAGTTTGTACGAAAAATTCGTTACTTCTCACTTGGTCGACTGTTACTCATAAACTTGTAAAGCCTACTTAGCTGTGATAGTTTTTGATTATTTTCACATAGGGGGGACACTTGACTCTAACAAAAATTTGCACTTTAAGAATTAATATTTCACAAACGGGTCCCTAAATCGAAAAAATACATTCACAACCTATAATATTTCTAAAAATCTATCTAATGATACCCCGTACGATGTGGTAGATGCGAAAAAAATTGCCGTTGTCGCCAAATAGGACTGACCTATTGGTCTAGTGGTTAGTGACCCTGACTACTAAGCCCCTTCGACTCCCTCGTGAGCTCGATCTCCAACCAGGGAAAAAACTTTGTGATCACACAAAGTTTTATCCAACAGGCCAGTCCTATTGTGCTCATCAGAGCACGATGGTTTATTCTGTGTCTGCCCACGCCTTCGTACACGTGGATTCCGTTCCCGCGGGATAATTAATCTATACTAATATTATAAAGCGGAAGAGTTTGTTTGTTTCTTTAAACGCGCTAATCTCAGAAACTACTGGTCTGATTTGAAAAATTATTTTTTTGTTGGATAGCCCATTTATCGAGGAAGGCTATAGGCTATATAACATCGCGCTACGACTAATAGGAGCGGAGCGGCGACGAGAAATGTTGCAAAAACGGGGAAAATTTACGCATACGAAGTTGCGCGGGACAGCTAGTTATACATATAAATCTTCATTTTGAATCACTCTATCTATTGCTGAAAACCGCTTTAAAATCCGTTGCGTAATTCAAAAGATCTAAACGCACAGACAGCGAGAGCAACTTTATTTTACACTATATATAGATATGTATGTACCTATTTAGAAATATATAAGTATGTTTATTAGTTGTCTGGATGCCATAGTACAAGCTCTGCTTAATTTGGGATCAGATGACGGCGTGTGAGTTGTCCCAAGATATCATATTCGCCTACGTATTTTTCCTTAATTGTCTAATATTTTAAGAGTGCTCATAAATAGCAAATAAGCCGGTTATATTAGACCAGCAACAAATATCAAATCTTAGAAATAAATCTCTAAAATAGAGCAGCTCAAACAAATCAGCTACATTCTACATTACATTTCTTAACTAAGATTATCATAGTTTCAATTTTATACATAAATATTATCTTTCAACACCGCAGTACGCATTTAGAATGTAGAAACGTCTGAGTTACTGGTGTTTATGTATTACAAATGTTTCCCAAATGATGCCTAATAATTTACATAACATAAACGTACAAGTGGTGTGAGTAAGTTAGTATGGAAAGTTGTAGTACACGAGAGGCAAGCCGGGCTAAGCGAGCTTGGACTACGAACTATACCTACCTACAAGTAAAACGTACACTAGACGAAATAGTATACACATCATAAGCAGACCACAGAAGGTACTCCATACAAAACGCGCAATAGCACATAAACATCTTTCATAGACACGAAGTCACGCGCGGCGCCTTACGAACAAATATCTTAAGTGAGTCCTGTGAGTTTACAGGATAATACTCTGTCACTAATGACAAATAACCGTTGTTATTATTTTTCTTATTCTGACAACTTACCGTCCAAATGTCATAATCAAATAGAAGTCTTGTTAGTGTTAAAATTAAAAAGATAAGTGGGTCTTTAATTCCGTGTCCATAAATTATGTCTATGTTTGCGCTGCTATTGCGTGCGTTGTATGAAGGTAACCTTCTGTACTTTAAGTGTTATGTGTCCGAAGTGTAAAGAGTACACTAGACGAAATAGTATATGCGACGCACGTGCCGCTCAGCTGATAGAGCGAGAGGAAAGAGGGGGAACACACCCTCCTGTACCCGGCCGACGCCCGCCCGAGCCCCAAGTGACGGGAACTGATTATATCGATAAATAATGTTAAGTTATCACGATTCTTAAGTAGGTAACTGAATAATATTTTGTTCCACAAAGGTCTTTTAGAACCTACAAATTAGGTAGCGCTTTAGGAAGACGTACGATTGCTGCGTACTTTCTGTCCGTTACTTGCATATTTAACAAGTCTCCGCGACATAGAGTTTGCACCCTGGAGGGGGAGGTGTCTTTTGAGAATAAAACCCGTAATCGTAACGCACGAACATGATTAGAAGGTACTTACTAACCACTACTTAACCTTAAGCACCTCTAAATGTGCCTTCAGTCAGGCACATTTAGAGGGGCTTAAGGTTAAGCCCTCCCCTGTGCTTTTTACTGTTTACCTTGATAATCACTATACTTAGTAAGGTCAAGCCCTCCCTCAAACCGAAAACCTTACTTCCTGCTGCTGAAAGTTCTGATTCGTCACTGCAATTACTGTCACGATTAGAGCCAAAACAATTACATTATTATACCCATTATTTTGATCGCAAAAGTAGCCACCAAAGGAACATGTAGCTGACTTTTAGTTTTTTGGCGTGATAACGTATTATAAATCGATGACGGTGTGCACTGTCAAAAAGTGTCACGTAGCAACGGTCGCGTTATTGATTGGGTGCTAAGCAGTCACGTAGCAACGGTCACATTATTGATGGTTGCTAAGCAACGCAAATGGCGATTCCGCCTCCGTATGCTGATAGGCTGAAGTATTGTGCAAGTAAAGCTCTCACAGGCATGGTTGTTTATTACAATGTCATCAATGTTTTGGTGATTGCAGCGCCATGTTATACAATTGGAAATTTAAAAAAAATACTGTCACGGGCATGGCAGTTTATTACAATGTCTTCAATTTCTTTTCTTTCGTTTTCTTATGACGTAAAATTATCGCCCGTAAACCGACTTCACAGACAACCAGTTTTTAACTACAGTGCAAATACTAGGCATCTGCTAATAATCTTGCCAATTTGTTGTGTGAACTTTAGAGATTATTCCAAGAAATTTTTTATGTACGACACAATGTTGTCAATACCGGTCACTCTACTGTTGAGCTTGTGAGTATACTCGTAGGTACTGCCTTTGGGTTTCTTGATTTTTAAGTAAGAAAAAAAGGATTACTGTCACTATACTTTTAATAATTACTTGCTGGAGTTTCAGGTCAGTAACTGATAACAGTGGTAACATTGATCTAGTGACAAATCAACGATCTAACAAATAGTGATCGTAAGAGTCAATTCATGACCCAGTCGGTGCACCACGGTCAAAGCGTCAAGCAATCCTAAAGGTAGGTATTAAATACTTCCCCAGCATGATTTGCATTAATTCCCGAGCCGAATAGTGTTCTAGGCGCACTTAACAGTAATTTGAAGTCTGGCTTTCAACACTGACACTCCAAAGAAAAAAAACTAGATTCATCATAAATATTAATGAAAAAACTCAAGCTAAAACTAAATTCCCCAACTAACATTTTACACAGACATAGCACTTTATTATCGCAATTACAGTGTCAACAGCTAAGCATCGATAGTAGAATCATCTATAGAGTCGGGGCACCGCCCTACTGACGCACGTGTTCCGCGGCCAAGGCTGCGTCGTGAAAGCTCTGTGTGTATATTCCGCCCACACTGCACACAGAAACACCGACTGTGCCTCCACACTCACACCAAAAACGCTATATGTACACAACCTTTAGCGCCCTGTTGTCAGGCTTCTACTCATACAGTCTGTATCAGTACGCAGGTCGTTCATGTGTGAGTGAAGTATGGATAGTTTACATGTGTGTTTGTCTCTTCGTAACTTGTTTGAACAAATTCTTAGAATCACTCTAATGCCAGTGCGGTTTATCTGGCTTGAATTTCGTTGATCGTTCTTCCTTGTCACTGGACATTGGATAGCGTAGTTACTAATGTATGAATAAGAATTCCTTGGCTACTAGGTTTCATTGTTGGTTATTAATCATGTTTTATTACTTTTTTATTGATTACGTAGAATGTTGTTGCTCTTGATAATGTCTTCTTCTTCTTTGAGTTTATGGCAATCTAGCCGTTTTAACGGATAATTTCTGCCAGTGTCAAGTATTTATGCGCTTATTACATGCACAAAGTCTCGTTCTTAGTCAGTTATGACGTATTCAAATAATTGTTTTACAAGTTAAACTCGAAGCTGTAAAAATAATGGCCGGTTAGTTTGCCGCCATTTTTACAATTCCCATGATAATGTCATCTTATGATTTTATGGGCCGAATTACCTGTCACTGTCACTTTAAAGTGAATAGTGGAGACAAAAGTACTTTTAAGTATTATATAAGTATCGCTTGAGTATTTTGGAGTATGATTTTTACACCAAAGGTTCGGTACAACAAATTCAGCAAGACCAAACTTATCATGGCCTTATTTCTTCGGCAATTGCCACAAACTCTAGATTAATAGTTAATTTTTAGTACCAGAATTCATAAAAGAAGACGATTGATTGGGCATTTTACTCAATTTTGATGTAAGTAATTGAAATAGCAGCCTTAGCGATTTTATTTAACAACATGGAATCTGGAAATGATACAAATTACAAATACCTGGCTGCTGCGTGAAGTTGAGGATATTGGAATACCGCTTAACGAGCCTTGAAAATGGAGATATTCAAGAGTTGGACTATTTATTTGCTAGACTTATTCTGAAGCCACAGTTATGATTTCTCAAAGGAGTTTTGCAGGTTTGATGAGGTTCATTGTTAGGTCTTAACGCAAAAATAGTGATAATAGCTCCAAAAAAAAAAACCCAATTTAAAACCGATTATGATACGGATTTTTTCGATTTGATTTCGAGAATGCCAATTTAATATTGTCATAGTTATTTTCTTGTTTGAAGATAATTGACTAAATCTTACATGTGTACGGCTGTTTGTAACTTAAAGTTGTTAACTGAAGAATCTGTAGATACTTTCTTTCTTTAAAACAAAGTTTATATAATTTCGGAGTCTTCCATTTCTTAAGACAAGGGAACTATTCTAATAAATTTTTGGATAAGTACAGGAAGTCCAATCCCGCACAAGATTTACAGGAATTATCATCATCATCATCAAATTTTTCACCAATCATTCGGTTTTATTGAATTACAGTACGCCTCCTATTCGAATTGACTATAGTCGTTTTTTGCGCGTCAAATAGCTGATCCATTGTCATCCAGAATTGATCTGACCAGTCCACAATACCTCTGCTCTCTTTCCTTTTAAATCGAACGACCTTGCTTCAAGAAATAGATTTTCAGATAAGCAGTCATGAAGTTCGTATCTATAGACAATTATTGTGTAAATTAATGAATGGCTCGAACTGATGTTGTCAGCAGTTTTATGTTTATTCGAAACCTTGTTTTTTTTTCGAAAAGTTAGAGTGGGCTTCCTGATCATATTAAACCATATTTACGGCTAAATACTCAAATGACACCCCGTTTTGAGTCGCCTTTAGGTCTCATGATATCACTGTCACATAAAGGTGAATAGTTGCAACAGAAATAGATACTTTTGAACAATAGTCCAAGTTAAACACCGTCTAACTATTCGGAGGTTATTTCAAAAAATATTACACTGAATTATTTTAAATTAACGCAAATAATACCTACATGCCTCGTTTCCGCTGACAACAATTCATTCGACATGTTTTGACTCGCACATAGATAATGATGTCATTTTTCCTTCCAACCATTCAATTAATTGTTGAATGATTGTAGATACTAGGTACCCAGTAGCGCGATAAATAGTTACTTAGCTGCGATTATATGTTGTATTCCTATTTCATTAGTTTTTGAATTTAATTTATAATAAGAATGATATTTAATTATTATAAGTAGGGCTGCCCTAATATTTGGATGTTTTATTATTACTACAAAATAAATACCTACATAAATAAATTATTTGGATATAGAATGTATGAGCAGAGAAACGCCTATGCCTACAATTTTTTCATAACTTAGATATTGACTTTAATAAAAATAGACTGATTTGAATTAATTTAAATACTCTATTAAGTCTAACTTAAAGTTAGGGGGGTAAAATTTGAAAAAAGGACAAAATTAACGTATTGTGAATATAAGTAGTTACCACTTACTTACAATATCTACTTATTTTCGGTACCCAATATGTAAGTAGGTACTGAAAATAAGTAGACATTAAAATAAAATAGAATAAGTATGACCATTTTTAAGTAGTTAGTAATATTAAAGATTCACGTTTTAGTTTGTGACTAAAATGTGTTAGGTATTTACTTTTTTTTAATACTCTTTTTATTAGGAAATACTCTCATAAGTGCTTAGTTTTTGAGTGAGGCAACCCTGATTTTTAGATCCTTACACTTATTTAAATGTGGCGGGGTTTTCTTATTATTCGAATTCATATTTATCAGGCAATTGTAATACCTATTATGTTTGAATATATTAGGTTAATAAGGAATTGGTATTCCCATTGAATCACGTCTTTAATGAAATGTTAAAAAAAAGGCAAATGAAAGAAGTGGCCATAAGTTTTTTATTGCCAAGTTCATTTTTTATTAACTCTACTTAAACACCATTTCAAATACGAAGTCCTTTTTGCCAGATCAGATCAGTTTAATTAGATTACTAGTGAAGTATCATTGTAGTTGCCATTGGGCGACATCGATTTTCGATTATCATTCTAAACGAATTTAAATCGAGTTAACAGAATATTAGCATTAGAAAAATAATCAAACCTTAATTTAATGTAAAAGTAACTCTGTCTGTATGTTACGATTTCACGCTTAAACAGCAGAACCGATTTAAATGAAATTTGGTACGGAGATAGTTTGAGTCCCGGAAAAAGGACATGGATAGTTTTATTGCAATAACCGACATCCTTGCGGGCGTTACGCTATTTGAAATCAAAATTTCGAATCTAAGTAATCATCTTATGTCAAAAGGGACTTCGTTTATGAAACGGCTTAGAGGTATTGCATTGCGAACTTGGCATGAAATGTAGAGTAATACATATCTTGAATCTACATTGCTACATTTTGTGAGTTGCATTTGAGTATTTCAATGTCAAGGTAAATCAGTCTTTTTTTGGGAAACATCAAAGTATAAAATTCAGGTTTGTGACGTCACAATTTTCTATGGTTTACCTTTACTTAACCGACTTTAAAAAGAAGGAGGTTCTCAATTCGGATGTTTGTATTTTTTTATTTATTTTTTATATCTCCGTCATATATAGACGGATATTCAAAATTCCCAAATGGTCCCATAAAAATTTTGTAAAGATCTGATGTTGTTCGTAAAAAGTTTTAGTGGGTATTTGTTTTAAATTCATAAATACTTTTAATTGTAGACGAATATATATTTTCTAAGCATTTTAAGACTTACGAATGTCTAATGACCCGATTATCGAATCGTAACCTAAGTGATTAAAAGCACATTGACTTTGATACAAAGCCTAGAAGCGAAAACATTTTCTCAAGGGACTATAATTAGGAACTGCAGTCACTAGTCACTCATAAGACACGTCCATTTTATCTTGGTCTTCCCTACAAGTCACGGGGCTTCATTTGTAACATAGAAAAGGGTGGTGCTGTAAGAGGTCCGGGAGATCTTGTAAAATGGTTCCGTATAGGAGGGAGTGGGTGTGCCCTTGTCGCCGCTTGCATCTGGGTTACCGGGGCGCCGTTGCATCCAGCCCCTACCGCCGAGATCTCGCGACCTGACCTATATTTCGACTAGGTATGCAAATAACGACTCTATTTTGTTGTTGATAATCGAAACCAAATATTTATAGCCTCAGTTTAGTAGGTCGTATATTTATAAAAAAAATTACAGGTGTTGTTTTGAATTGAGACTTAACATTGGTACTGAAGATAGGTTTGGTAAGAATGGTGACCTAATTATGTTTTAATGTAATTAAATATTAGTGATAATTTAGAAAAAAAAATTAAGTGTGAGTGGCACTATATCCTAGAGCTTACTAATTAAAAATATATATATTAATTACTTATTATTTGTTTGGCTTCTTTGCTAAATTCTTTATTTACCTACTGTAAATTTTCTGATATAAATCTTACCTTATTAAGAAATCTTCATACAATAGCTCTCGAGCAACGCACACATAGACATCGCTCATGGACTTGAAATCTCGGACCACTTTGTTCCGGAGGTGTTCCGAGGTTCCATGTCTGCAAAATTATGTTTATTTGTACGTTACTCGAGCGAAAGAATGCATTAAGCTTCTATACTCTCGGCGTTTTAAGTGTAACGGTGATTAAAAGTAAATAGGCGTTATGAGATGTTCTATGTTAAGGTTTCTGCACTTAGTCCTTAAAGTGGAGCATTGTATGTCAGCCATGGCGGCCGTTATTCCAACCAGCCCATCTCCCTTCAGAAGCAGTTCAGTCTTCCTGGTCTTCTTAAGTCATCCGCAAGAAATCTTGGTGTTCCAAGTGTTTCCTTGCTTATCCTTGGTTATAAGGTTTAGTGTAGGTACCTATTTATTTACCAAATGAAACGCCATAATAAATATTTCTGTAACATCTATACTAATATTACAAAGCTGAAGTTTGTTTGTTTGTTTGACCGCGATAATCTCAGAAACTACTGGTCCGAATTGAAAAATTATTTTGTTGTTGGATACCCCATTTATCGAGGAAGGCTATAAGTTATATAACATCACGCTTCGACCTATAGGAGCGGAGCAGCAATGAAAAATGTTGCAAAAATGGGAAAAAAATACGCAGACGAAGTTGCACGGGTCAGCTAGTTACTAATATAAGGGATTTACACTGATTTTTCCCGTACACTAACAACCTATCCTCCTAACACGTTCCTTTGCGCCACTGACCCTATTACGTCACAAACACGCCCAAATATGATCATGATCATTGTACAGCTTTGCATGTTTTAGTTAAAATAGGTACCACTTATTTGCAATTAACTTAAAAAGTCGAGCTGTACGATAGTGACAGGTATTAGCGTGTTTTGGGAACGTTAGAGGCATCATGTTGATATGGAATATGTCAGGCACTATTTACGATATTTAGCAGAATATACGGCAAAAACTAGGAGTTGAATTAACAGCAGCTCCCTAAACATGAAAACACAAGTTGTATAGAAGATAAATTAACTCTATGAAGCTATCATAAGCTTCATTAGGGTTATTGGTATTAAATACTTCTGAGAAAGCTATTTCTTTACATATCATATCAACCCATATGATGTCCCACTGCTGGGCACGGGTCTCCCCAATACCCTGGGGGTAATTGCCATAATCGCAACGCTTGGCGAGCGGGTTGGCGATCGCAGTAAGGCTTTAAAATACACAGAGGACGCTGCTGCCCGCCCACCGGTGGTAAATCCCTTAGTCGCCTTGACGACACCCACGGGAAGTGATGGGGTGGTACTATTCTTAAGCCGGTACCACACGGCTATTTCTTTAAGGTATTAGTCAGCCCATTATTAGAATAATGGGCTGACTGTCATCCAAACGACATTTTTTTTTACAAATAGGTACCGCTAGTAGTCACCAAGATTCTATTTGCTCTATACAGCCTGACAAGCCTTCGAAGGCCGTTAAATCAAATTCAAAAGAGACTAGAGACTGATCTCTCATTGGTGTTGCTTCTTGTACCAACTGAATAAAAAATAAGTCTGTATTTACCAAAAACATTTTTTTTGTAATATTTGGACCTATGCTATTTTTAACCTACTTCGCAAAAAGGGAGGTTCTCTGTTTGATCCTTATGTATGTATATATGTATGTTCGCGATTTTCTTAAAAGCTACTGATCTGATTTAGATTGGGTAACAGTTATTCGACAGCATATTTTTCTGTGTAGGTTTTAGTGTATAAAAGTCCTAGATTAGAAGACACTGGAGATAGGCTAAAATATATGAGTGAGTCACTAAAATTTCCACCAATCGGTGATGTGCTTGATCATCCTCTTGATTTTTAATTGAAGTATTTTATTATTCTAAAACAAGTTATTGGAGTTTAATCATTCAATTAATGAAACAGAGACACATTGACTCTCATTGAAAGTAATGAACAAAAGAACATTATCCAATCGTTCTAATGACCCAATTCGAGGGTATGAATGATACCCCCGCGGGTAAAAGGAGGAGGGTGCTGCCCCCTTGTGCGGGGCGACGGCGTATAGCCTGAGAGACGGCTCGGAGTGGAATGTGCCCCTGAAACTGCTCCGTTTACTATATTAGTAAGTTTATTTAGAAAGATGATCTGTATTCTGACGTTGGCAGTTGTAGGTAACACACGCACTGTGGGCAGAGGTGAAACAATGGCAAATACGGAGAATTTTACGAGTATTGGATGTGTTGTATAGCTACGTTATTTGTTCAATGATTGTGTCCTGTAACTTGTAGGTATAGAGTAATCGATATCCATGCACTCGGAAAACGTCTGCAAAGGTTTGTATCATTAAGCAGCGAGTGACCCATTAATACGGTCAGATTATAATCTGTGGCGTTGACTGCTTCTGTGGCGCGGTGGGAGTGTATCCGACTGCTACACAAGAGGTCGTGGGTTCGATCCCCACCCAGAATAAAACTTTGTGTGATGAGCACGATGGTTTATTCTGTGTCTGGGTGTATTTATCTATAATATGTATGTATTTAGAAATATATAAGTATGTTTATCAGTTGTCTGGTTTCCATAGTACAAGCTCTGCTTAGTTTGGGATCAGATAGCGTTGGATGAGTTGTCCAAGATATTATTATTATAAAAATAATCGTCACAGATACTGACTGGAGTCTAATCGACCACGAATTGATAAAATCGCACCTTTGCATCATTAGAATCACGCCTAAAAGCTCGATTTGATTTTACAAATTACAAATACTAAGTTTAGTTCAGCAGGCGTTTCCGTTGATCACCAGTGAACGTTTCATTAGCATCATGAATCTTGATGGATACGTTTAATGTAAAACTGTCACTTTAACTCGCCCGCGTTGTTGGCATTACGGCGAATCGGCGATTAACTGCTGCGAATGTCCCGACTGGTGCACCGATTAATCTTGCCATTACATGTTGAGATAGTTACCTATATACCTATTAAATGTGTGAATCAGGTATTTTTAAAATACTTATTAGATGGCAAAAGAGCTGTAAAAACTGGCGAATGGCACTAGACATATTAAGGTATCGTAGCGCTTAAATACAACAGGCACTTGTCTCATCAACAGCGAGAAAGCGAGTAAACATAAACCATCTTCATTTTATAAACGACAGCGCAATTTCGTATGCGTGAATTTCTAAGTTTTTGCAACATTTTTAATTGCTGCTCCGCTCCTACTGGTCGTATCGTGATGTTATATAGCCTTCCTCGATAAATGGGCTATCCAACAATAACTTATTTTTTTCAATTCTGACCATCACGTTCAAACAATCAAACAAACAAACTCTTCAGCTTTCTAATATTACTAACATTTCAACTTTCGCGTTGCATGATTATAACTATTTATTATAGGGGAATTAATGCGCATTGTTTACCTTAAAATTGCTTGACGTTTCGACCAGGTTGAACCGGCCGTGGTCAAAAGCGGACTGACCACTTGTGACCACGGCCGGTGCAACGTGGTCGAAACGTCGAGCAATGTTATGGTAAACAATGCGTGTTAATTCTTGTATAGTAAATAGTTTCACTCTTTTCTCAATCTAAATAGTAGACAGGACGCGTCATGCGGTAGGTTTAAACAAAACGGGATTTTTAAGTCTATTTCTGTTATACCTACGTTACGCAACGTCCAAAACTGTACAGTTAAATATATGCCCACCAACGCTAATCAATATTCTGCTCACGGACCCGTAATGGCCACCAAAATAACATACGCGAAAAATAGATCACCCTTTTACCGAGATAGCTAAATTAATACAGGTACAAATGTACTTAACGAAAATGTAGGTAGGTTTTTATAGATGAGCATGTCGCTAGCCTGGTTGTAAGTGCCCCGTTAGCATAATAGTACGGGTTCCCTAGAACAAATTTCAAAATGATACATATCAAGCTGGAATTGCCATGGTAGCTTCGTTTTGACGAGACGCCCAACTTTATGTATACCACAACTTTATATAGTGGTATGTTAGTGAAAAAAACAGGTGTTAAATACCAACCGCAAATAAAATTGTAATAAAAAAAAATTTTTTTGTGATGCAACTATTATGGCTTTTACTACAAGCTACGTGGTACTTAGCACAAGTAAAAGCCATAATCGTTGCATTATAAAAGTCATTTTTTAATAACAATTTTATTTGCGGTTGGTAGACTAACTGCGGCCTATGTTGATGTATGGGGATAACTGTTTTCCAACGGCAAAGTTAAGTTTGTCATATTTAACACCTGTTTTTTTCACTAACATACCACTATATAAAGTTGTGGTATACATAAAGTTGGGCGTCTCGTCAAAACGAAGCTACCATGGCAATTCCAGCTTGATATGTATCATTTTGAAATTTGTTCTAGGGAACCCGTACTATAACACTATTAGTGACACCCAAATCTTTGTTTAAAAAGATCAGAATGTCACTTCAGTGCGCCCCCTTCATTTGAGACATTAGGTCGTAAGCCTCATTTGCCTAGTAGGTAATTTCATTTGCTACAGTGCCCTTCAAACGAAACACAGTGATTTGTTATCATAAAGATTTCACGGAAGAATAATTTATACCTAGGTATGTATTCTTAAGAACTTAGACCAAACAATTCCAAGTTCATGTTTAAAAAACCGGCCAAGTACATGGGCCACGATGTTTTTGTTTCATACTACTAACAATGTTATACGTATTTTTCAATGGAATTTCTACGATTTTTTTTTACTTCTCACTTGGTCTGCTGTTACTTGTAAAGCCTAAGTAGGCTTTTACAACAGCTTTTTTTTTTGTGCTGTGATAGGGGGGGGGGGGGACACTTGACTCTAACAAAAATTTGCACTTGAACGCTTTTAATATTTCACAAACGGATCCCTAAATCGAAAAGTGATTTGACCTGTCACAACGCCGCTAAAGAAGTTTTAACTTCAAAAACCCCCAATTTACGGTAGGGGGAGACATCCAAAAAAATTTTTTTTTAACATTTTATTCTACCACTCTGTCGGCGTAACTAATATGCATATCCCTGTCAAACTACAGCTTTCTAGTACTAAGGGTCAGTGAGCTAACCTAGGGATAGACAGACGGACGAACATGGCGAAAGTATAAGAAGATGGATGGATGTCTGTTGCTCTCTCACCCGAAAACTACTGAACGGATTTTTATGAAACTTAATTGTAATGTAGTTGAAGCAAAGCCGCAAGGAAAAGCAAGTAACTAATAAATATAAGAAAAAGTAGAACTGAAGAAATGTGAAGGTAAAGTTTTTGAACGGCCAATGTGGTGTAATAATGGCTTTCACGATTGCTTTATCACAATGCCCGAGCTAAGGTACCTATCGTTATGCGGGAAAGCTTACTGCTATCGTGATGTATGTACCTACCTACCTATACTTAGTGGACAAACAGAAATATACCTAATAGGTGGATTTTTATAGTAATAGGCATGGGTACCACATTCTTATATGCACTCAGGCGCGGATCCAGCGTAGTGGGCACGGTGGCCATGTCCACACCCCAAATGGGTTGATTGGCTAATGCTGCTAAAATTATATTCAAATCTTCAAGGTATTTTTTTTAAGAATTAAAAGAAACCATGGATGAATTGGTACTCATTATATATAATAATAATAATAATAATAATATCTTGGGAGAACTCACACAACGCCATCTGATCCCAAACTAAGCAGAGCTTGTACTATGGAAACCAGACAACTGATAAACATACTTATATATTTCTAAATACATACATATTATAGATAAATAACAGCCAGACACAGAATAAACCATCGTGCTCATCGCACAAAGTTTTATCCTGGGTGGGGATCGAAACACGACCTCTTGCGTAGCAGTCGGATACATTCCCACCGCGCCACAGAGGCAGTACTGAGGCATATGAGCAGGTGCAATACTTTTTATAGCTATAAAAAATCATCAAAATAAATGTTTTCAGATTTCCGCTACCGTGTTTACAACCTTATATGTGGGCTGGATCTGCGTCTACATGCACTAGGTTCATAAGCAGGTAATATGTTCCTATGTTCGGGCATAACGAAGTCATATACCAACAACGTGTAACAGAAAAGTGTGGTCAAACTTCAGCATTGGACAGTGTATATTATAAATATTGCATCTACCACGGTGCTATATCCAATTGCATTGTTATTTCATAGTTATGGCGTTTTTTAATACCAAACTTCAGTAGCGTAAGGCGTATGGCATAATTGTTATACTTACCTTTACCTTTACTTTTTAACGGCCTGTCTCAATACTCTAACTATCGATGGATTTGCCTACTGGAGTTATATATTTGACATAAGCTCCATACAAAATATGTCAAAATTCTACCTCTAGTAGCCAAATCCATCGATAGGTAGATTATTGAAACCGGCCGTAAGTCATACTTTTTTCAATTGATTACTTTTTTGAAAAATCTACATCTATACTAATATTATAAAGAGGAAAGATTGGTATTTTTGTATGTAACGAATAAACTCAAAAAGTACTGGACCGATTTTAATAATTATTTTTTGTTGGATAGCCCATTTATCGAGGAAGGCTATAGGCTATATAACATCGCGCTACGACTAATAGGAGCGGAGCAGAGACGAGAAATGTTGCAAAAACGGGGAAAATTTACGCATACGAAGTTGCGCGGGACAGCTAGTAATCAATAAAATTTATTGATTACTAGCTGGATTTTCTTCGCCATAAAACAGAATAGTCAACTCTTCCTAACCCCTCCTGGTTCAAGTGTCCCTGCTGGTAAGGAGACTTGACTCATATCCCAATTTTTACTAAAAGATCTCTAACTTGCTATAGGTAAGAAATACAATTATGTATAATTGTAACTACTAGAGTAAGTTATCATAAAGATATAAAATCGATTCTCCAAACCCTCAGAAAATGAAAATGATGTTTTAAGTAAAAAGCGGTTCAATTTCCCCGGACTCCCCTTACTGTTCCCAAATATTGAGTCTGTAAGCAATAGCTACTAGGAAATTCCGTAACTTACTTCTTTGTAATATTATTATTAATTTATTAACTGGTTTAGCCTTTGGTGTATTAAACATAGAGTATTTAAACAACGTGTAACAGAAGGGTGTGGTCTTTCAGCAGCGTACTCTATGGTACCAGTAGGTATTATACCTACCTCCCGAGTTTTATGGTTTTTTTTTAGATCACAGAGTACATTTGTATGGCTAGATTTACTTTTTCTATATGATCAGGGCAACTAATTAAAAGTAATATGTGTACATAACAATTCTTGAATTTCACCACATCTTTCTGTACCACCTTGTATTTGCGTATGAAGTAAGACAAATATTTATTCGTATCACTTTTATTTAAGTTTAAGTTGATGACTCTTAATTATCCCAATTATCTAACGCGAAACGATGTTATTGGCGACTCAAGGCAGAATATTTTTTATCAAAATACAAATAGGCGCGTCGTGACGGCGACTTTGTTAAAAAATCTACCCAATAACTTTCTCCCAGCCCCCAATTAGCCGTATTCTGAAAATTTTTGATGATAATATAATTCATTCCAAAAATACTGACATAGAAATCAGGCTGTGAAATCTTGAAGTGCGAATGACTTCAAATTGCTTCCAAGAACTATATACCCCAAGCTTTGATTTTCTTAACAAATTAGAGGAATACTTTCAAACACCTCTGCACACTAATAGGTTCGATAAAACTCGACAGAACACACGCTAGCGTGCGTAAACACGCGCGGCAACGTTATGTTTTATTCAATAGTTCGGAGAAGCCGCTACGCCATCTCAATTTCACACGTTTATTATATGCAGCAATGCTTTGAGAGGCTAACATTAGTGACGTCTTATGCGTGATAGAATACGACCCTAATGTCAAGAAAAGTTTCATCAAGCAAGTCTTTTGCTATCTTTGTTTATCTCTGCAAGAATAATAAAGGCGGTTAACGTACCCGTTTATCCGTGAAAACTGAATGCGAAATTTTCGTTTTCTTCATTTTGTAGCTTCTTTAGTACTGTAGCTTGCTTGCCCGATATCTATGTTAACATAGATAAATCTGGCATTTGTTTGCTATTTTTGTTTTGCTTAATAATTTTCTCATTTTAATTATTTTAGAAGTTAAGGAGGATGGAGGCACTTGCAAGAAGCTGCTCCTTTAATAGTCGGTCACCGTATCTGTTGACACCAAATTGTAAGTTAATTCTGTGCAAATGGATGTAAATGCTACTCGATGTTGCGGGACCTGCGATTTTAATTAGTGTCCTCTTTACCAAATACTGAGACTACCTACTACCAGAGTTACGCCAACATAGTATTTGTAAAGACGGAAAGAAGTTAAATAAGCTAGCAAGCCATTTTGGATTTTGCCATAAAGCTTCTTAAAGAAGTCCATCAAAATTCGCTGAGAGAATTAGTTAAGCGTTTGAAAAATGCAGGTGACTTTACTTTAAAGTTTGCAATAGAAGTTGTTAAAATAGCAGCAAACTCAGCTGTCAAAGCAGGGGCGTAGTTTGCCTTAGACGGGCCCCGTATCCAAACATAACAGACCAAAGGAGTAATAGGAGTCCCTCGCCCAAATTTACAACGGATTCTTCAGTGTGAGCCGCTGGCACGGAGGAGAGTGTAATTGGTAACCCCACGTTTGGGGCCCTTGTAGCCTGGGGGCCCAATAAAATAAGCTTTTCTTTCTGCTGTCAAATTTGCCTAGCTCCACATTTCAGGTGCGACAATAGACGTGCTAAATCCGACCGAGTCTTTGTGTAGATAAGTGTACATTTGCAGAAATTGAATGGAGAATTGGCTAAACTGCTATCTGCAACTAAAAAATAAGATGAAACGATGATAATGAATTAGAAGAATACTAAAGCCTTGCAGAAAAAGAGGATCTGTAAAATCTATAAAAAAATCGATTCCAAAGAATCTTCAATTGACTGCTGAACTGATAGCAGAAGCAGGCGCATCCAAGGGGCAAATCGCTATGCCAACGGTAGATGGTTGCTTTTGGAGGTCCTTTATCCTTGAAAGCCATTTCAAGTCGATCAAATAACTCATCAGGTTTTAAACCACATTGAAAATCGTAGAAAATCATGGCACGAAAATGTTCTCATAATTTTTAAATGAGACACTATACTTTAAATTGGCTCTCGAAACAATGTGGTGGAAAATTCGAAATTCGAACAATGGTATATTTACTTTTAAATAACCAAACTTAAAAATAATACAAGTGGCCAGTGCCTTATACATATAAACTTTTTCTCGCAAAACTTTATCAGTGGCCTGATTTTGGTCCCTTTAACTATTCTGGAAGGTGTCCCTTGCAGAACAGTTTCCTTCCCCTTCGACTTTACTATGACTTTTGACTATATAATGTGGACATTGGGCAAGAATAACACGTCACATAGTCACTTATTAACAATGGTTTGAATCGGTTCTTTGACTGTTGCACTGTTTATTTAATTTAATTCTTTGATTTGTGTAACCAATCATTAGACACGAAAATGCGAAAACTTATAAAAGGTTGCTAAATAAACCAGATTTATGAATCTGTTTGTTTTCCTAATTTTTGCTCTAAGTAGATTTTACCAACTCGTTTCTTTTATTTCCGTTTTAGCTTGAATTAGAGTAGGTCTGTCTAACCTATGGGTTTGATACTAAACTATCAAACTTACAGGTTAGTACAAGATGTTTTCTTGCAACTAGGCACCACCCACACGATAGATTGTATCAATCGTCATTTAAGACCTGGTAAACATTTTTGCACAACCACTAGTGTAAATATTTAACCTTAATTATGAACATTTACGAAGAAACACTACGGGTTGACCTAAATTACAAATCAGTTCTGGTAATCTTTCTAGATAATATGTAGTTTAACAATAGGAAAGCACCTGTGACCTGTATTTTATTTATTTATGTATACAAAATTACAGGTAAATGAAAACTATTTTTCTTAGGATCAGTTGAAAGAGAAATTGACCGGTTTTATATATTTTTCAAAAGTTGAGAACAGGAAATGAAACAGAAAATTTACAGATGTTATATTAACCTTAAAATGCCTATCTATGAGATTAGATTCATCTATAAAACATATCGTACCTGTACCCGGTGATTAGTAATTTCCGGAGGATGGGGGGGGGGCTCTTCCCACCTGTGGCTCTGCTTAAAACAGAACCACAGATATAAGAGACATTACTAAGGCTTAAGACATCACAGTAAAAACCAAAAAAATTAAGTGGAAGTGGATTGGTCAGCTATGTAGACAAAAAACTGAGAAGAGGTCCTAAAGAATCTATATGGATACCAAGAAACGAAAAAAGGAAAAAGAGGTAGACGATGAAGAAGGTTGTCAGACGTAGTACAAAAAGCTGGCCCGTTGTGACCAAGATTGGCCTCAGAGAAAAATATTTGGAGCCTGCTGGATTAGGCCTATGTGTCTAACGGCCGGTCTCAATAATCTGACTATCGATGGATTTTGCTACTAGAGGTATATATTTGAGTTAAGCTCCATACAAAATATGTTAAAATTTTACCTCTAGTAGCCAAATCCATCGATAGTTAGATTATTGAGACCGGCCGTAAAGGACACGCTGAAAAAGACTTATAAATAGGATTTGATATTCTCATTTGATTTGTATTTTTGTTGTATTTCTTAGTAGCAATAAAGGCTTATAAATATATAAATTCTAAACCTTAAGTTACGATTAGCTGGTATGTATAACCTTAATAATAAGGCTGCGCTTGCACATGCATTCTGTGAGTAGAATATTAAATATGTATTATTAAATTGCAAAAAGATTTCTTTATCGTTTTTCATTTAACCCTGATTAAATCATGGCAGTAGACAACGTGAGAAACATTTGTCAGTGTCGCGGTCGCAGGGATTACAGAAGACATATATCTTAAGTACCTATTGCAGGCAATTATAATTACACCGATAGAATTAATTACGCGTAAAAAATACGCCACTAATCTGTTTTATTGTAGAAAATAAAAGTGGATGAAATATTTCAATCAAACACGCAAACATACATGTAGGTACCTAATCAGATTCTAGATGCATTCCATTATCTTCCATGAATCTAGTTTGAAGTAAGTAGCAACGAAAATAAATTATACACGAAAAGTTACAAAATACACGAATTGACTAATTAATGATGATACAAAAAAAAACAATTTGACAAATTATTTCAAGAGATTTAATGTTTGTTTATGTAATCATTGGGTTAGCCACCCACGATCTAGCGTGCGACATTAGTGTATGTCAGTACAAAGCGGTAATAGTACGATTAATAGTCGGCGTAACTGTGCGCGCAAGCGCATCTTGCGCGTGCCCCGCCATCAACGTGACATTTAGGTACGAGTATAAGGATTATTCGCACAATGGACTTCACACTCACACATATAAATAACTTTTATTAAACCGTTTACCCCGTGAGTCATAGCCTTTAAATTCGGTCAAAAATATTTCACTTGTGAGAGCATTATCTTCTGAACTGTCAAATGTCTCAACATGATTCGCGCATGTCTTGTTAAAAGAATTTATTGTATTGTAATTTTTAATTAATAAAAGACAGTGATACCACTTCAATGCTGCAATTGTTCGCTGAAATAAATAAATATGCTTTGACTAACGACCTTTGAAATTTACAGAATTAATTAGGAAAAGTTGAAGTTGGGAACCTGTTACCCATTGTATTTGTTACGCGCCCGACTCCTAACAGATCTAATACAGTTACACAACAATGTTTACAGTTACTCTCCCAAGATATCCTTTCCTGTAATAAAGACGTTTTATGTCAAAAATTCTCATTTCTAAATTGACTTAAATGTATTCAAAGTACGAATACAATGTGACAATCTAATCTTAGATAGCAAGTATTCACATGCTGTTAGGTGTTGGCTCTACGAGAGCTCTTTAGTTCGAGCGTAGGTACATTGACTGTAATTAAAATAACTAGTAATGAGTAGCGCATTCTTAGTCGTGGACACGACACAGATGTATTATACTGGTGGTCGTACATTCTCGGACACCCTTGCGCTGTGAATTAACTCATTTTAACGCAATACAGAGAATGCTGTGGGTGGCCGGTGCAATGTTTCATTGCTGGCCAGATACAGAGTTGACCGTGAATAAGGAAGTGCATGTAATGTGCACGTAAACAACGCGATCTCGTTCCTAATGAGCTGGCACGTCTCGCTTTGAACTCGTACCTATTTCAGTCAAAGAACAATGTTGCTTTGTCGTTCTGAGAAAAATAAATCTTCACACGGTTGGCGGCGTCGCGTCGGTGATGTGTTTACTATGAAAACTTGCGGCTCGTGTTTCTTTCGTTACAACACGTATAGGTTTTGCAGTATTGCTATTGTTGCATATTTCAGTTGACATTATAGATCGTCTTTATGGTCTCAGTTTACGGTTATAGCAACACGCAAAATGTTAGCTGTTATTAACTAGTTACCTACGCTGCGCGTGTAACTATTTCACGCGTTCGTATAGAACAGTGTTTTATGTTTCATGAATATATTTTGGCATAATACATTATAGTATGGTAGGTAAGAATACGTAGACGAAGCAAGCAGCCAATAAATGTTTACGCATGGTTCGTTTGTAAGACCTTGATAAAAAAATCAAGCGCTAATAATATACAAGCCGACAACAGTGAAACTGAAGTGTTTATTTAACCACTTCTCTCGACGTATCGTTAAAAATATATCGTGGCACGCACCAGACTATAGTGCAAATGTAATGATAGCAATTTATATGGCCAACAAATAGAAACTAGACAGCGATGCGTAGGTTTCTTCGGAAATAGCATAGCCGCCCAGACGGACTGAACGCCCTCGTACCCGCGCCAGCAAAATAAGAAGAGCTGTCCGCTGCTGTGCCGCCTACCGCTTGATTAATTATGTCATAACATGTAATGGCTACATGAATATCTTGACTACTTACTACATTACTCTCTAATGAATATATTTATTAATTTTTCAATTTTTCTAGCCTTATATTAGTTTAGTAATAGCTTCCAGTTAATAATGCTACTCTACTTGGTCGTACTTTGATGTAGGGTAATATGTAATTAGACGTTAAAAGACAGCGCAAAGGGCGTAGTTTTAGGGTTCCGTAGATGAAAGGGCAAAATGGAAACCTTATAGTTGGGCTGACAAAGTGAAAGAATAAAATCTTAAAAACCATTTTTTTTAGGGTCTCCCCTATTTGTAGATGAGATGTGATTTTTTTTCTCACCTACCTCATCATATAGGGTATCGTTAGATAGGTTATTTAAAAACGTTTACATTTAGGGATCCGTTTGTGAAATATTAAGCTTTAAAGTGCCAGTAAAATATATATAGTGAAATTAGAAGGAAACTATCACAGCTAAGTAGCATCAAATGAGAAGTAACATAATATTCGTACGAATTTCATTGAGACACATTAAATATCTAAAATACGTGCAATTTCTAAGTGAATGCGACTTAAGAACTTGTGTCACTGTCACTGTGGGTGTCACTGATATTGTTATATGCTAGCATGATGCTTAAAAAAATAGCATCCAAGAAATTATACATCATATGACATAAAAGATTGACCTCATATCACAATGAAAGAGTAAAGTAGAGAGAGAGTAGGGAGGTATTTGCCCTGCAGTGGGACAAGACAGTCTTTTAAAAAAAGACATAAAAATATAATGATTACCTTATGATATTAGCTGTGACCTTTTAAACAGAAATACCTAACTGAAGTCAAATTGACATTAATTAAGTGAAATGTAGGTACAATATAGATAATCTTGCCTATGATTTCTCATGACATTATTAATTCAGAAAATGGCTGTCGGTTACGAACGGGAATAGTTTAAATGCCACAGACTATTATAAACTCGAATATAAATGACGCCATATTGCAAATATATTAAGACTTGAGATGTGAAAAGTGACGTAGGTACGTACAGTAAATTAGCAAAAACTTTATTATACCCGACTACGACAATCTTACTATTTTTGAATTCTTCTTGCAAATTGTTTACTTCTTGTTATAGAGACTCAAAAACGTCGATTTTATTCTTTCTAGTCTAATCGATTCTAGTCTTTACTATTTCATTGTATTTTATGAAGACTAGCTTTCGCCTGCGCCTACACCCGCGAGGATGTTTATTATCGCGATAAAACTTACCCTAAGTCTTTCCCCGGAACTCAAACTATCTCCATACCAAATTTCATCAAAATCGGTTAAGCGATTTAAGCGTAAAAATGAAAAGGTTACATACAGACAGGGTTACTTTCAAACTTACAATATTAGTAAGGAAAGAGACTCTACCTACGCAACTATAAAGTTAATGCAAACAAAACTAGCAATTTGTTTAACCCCTTCATTTGATACCAAACACAACAAATTTAAAAACAATAAGTATAAATATTCACGTTACATGCTTACCGTACGCTATGTGATTATCACAATGTAAGAAAATGTAGCCTATATCACCCACACCATGATAACAAATCGATTGATTCCTCATTCATCGAAATCGGATGAGTAGTTTAGGGACTAGGTGACATAATTTCAAAAGCGAATGGTTTTTTTATTTACAAAGTAATAAAAAACTTAGTAAATCGACAAATAATTTTGTCCCTATAACATAACTTTTTTAATCATTTTTATCAATTTATAATCTACAATGCAAGTTCTAGTAGGGGTTCCCAAGAACAAATTTTAAAATGATACGTATCAAGCTGGAATTGCCATGGTAGCTTCGTTTTGACGAGACGCCCAACTTTAAGTATACGACAACTTTATATAGTGGTTAAGCTTATCTTTGCCGATGGAAAACTTTATCCCCATACATCAACATAAGCCGCGATTAATTTACCAATCGTAAATAAATTAATAAAAAAATATAAGTTCATCAGAAAGTTTGTCATATTTAACACACATTTTTTCACTAACGTACCAAGTTATACGTATAAAGATGTCGTATACTTAAAGTTGGACGTCTCGTCAAAACGTAGCTACCATGGCAATTCCAGCTTAATATGTATCATTTTAAAATTTGTTCTAGGGAACCCGTACTATTCTATAAATTGTGTAAAAAAAATATGACATGGACTTTGTATATTTTGACTTTCAAGAACTATTGAAAGGTAATCGTAAATGTGTATTTATTATGATTTTTTTTCAGTGTTACGCTTATTTTCAGACAAATTCAGTTGTGAAAAATTCTTAAAATAAATGTTGGGGCTTCTATTTAACTGATGTTTCAAAGACATAATATATCCCATTTAAGTAGGTCCAGACCTCAGCCAGTTATAACTTTATTAGGTAGATAATTTGTAATATATAGATTTGAAGGAAAGGCTTTTATAGAGATTCAATGTTAATAATAACATATAGAATACGTACAATGTACATCCATTAGTACGTATCTAATAATATTATAAAATGAAGTCTTTCTTGTTGAGTAGGTACAGTATTGCGAGCATTCAGATTCATTATCCCTGTCCCTAGAAAGTCCTCAAACGAAACATTGATTGACAACTGAATTACATTATTTTGATTTCTTTAGGGAATCAAAGCGAAATAAATTCTGAGCATTGAGCGGAGATTTTTATACAAGGAAGATGGTAATGAGGATACGAGTCTGTTTTTAAAACCTTCTAACATGATGTAGGTACTGGCAGCACTTTATCTACAAGTATAGTTGGCGATTGGCGGTCTGTGAACTAAAATGAAATGTTAAATCCTTTTGTCCGTGAACTTTTTAACTTTTTTTTTCATTTTAAAGATAAATAGCAATGTAGGATTATTGGTCCCACATTACTAGCAATCCTGTTCACCCCTCCAGCTAAGCTCAATGGCTTGTGTTAGGAGTGCGATTATCAAGCGGTTGTACGGTAATCTTTTGAAGATGCAAATTAATTGGCACTTGCCTTCACGAGAAAAAGCTACGATTCAATGATTCACATTCAACAAGTTCTAAATTATAAATGCAGCAACAAGTACCTGTCAACTTGTACGTTTAAACCCCAAGAATTAATCAATATACTTAAAATTATTGGAGAAAACGTGGGCAGACAGACGTCTGCAATATAAGCACTACACGAGTCAACAAACTGTCTTCTAAATATTATAAAGTGTCAATAGGGGATCCGATTTGATCGTATCCGACCAACCAAGCCGAGTATCGCTCATTATAGGTTCATCCTAAAGATTTATATGTATTTATAACTTGCCTAACAAATCCATTTTTGTTAACATCACAGTTCCAAAATCAAAAGACAAAACAACATTTTTATGTGATATTTTGTGACTATGTGGCAGGAGAAAATTTTGCGTATGTGATTTGATTATTTATAGTGTAAAGTTACTTATATTGTTCACTGTACTGTTTCTGTTTCACTCTTTCTTTCCCAATTCGGCGTACCACATGCAAAGCACACTATCTCATATTTTAGCCATATAATGCGAAAAGGGATGGCAACCTTGAAAGGCTTGTCATGGTGGGCAATACCGAAGACCGGGCGGGTCTGATCAAGTGATAGAAGCCACGTCCTCATCGAAATTCTGATGGGTGTAGAGGACTACTTCCGACCGAAATCGATACAATCTGTGTTCATCGATTGATGATAGACTGATTGAAAAATAAGAAGAGAAATACTTAATCAGATGATAAACATTGGAGGATATTGATCGGAAACCATCAAATCGTATTAACCATCCATCAAATAATAATCAATAAAAAAAAAATAGTATACGTAGATAGCCGTACACAACAAATCACGGCCTCGGCTTTCGAACTTTCGTTACGCCTTAAACCTCCTTCAAGCTTTGTTTATATCAAAAACAAGATGAAATTGAATCCGTAGTTGAAGTTCTGAGAATTGTTGTTGGGAACAACACGACATCAGATATCTGTTTTGTTGTTCACCCTTTCTGAGTATCCAATTTCCATAAAATACTTTGGGTTTAAAGTTTACATAAAAAGATAAAAACAAAAAAGTCATATAATATCACCTATAAGCTTTCACTCGCGGATCTGCCCGCGTGGATCTTATTTCCCCGTACAAATTTTGGACCCCGTTTCAACCCTTTAGGGGGCGAATTTTGGCAAATCCTTTCTTAGCGGATGCCTAGGTCATAATATCATTGTTGATAGATCAGTCAGTCAGTAACGGTTGCCTTTTATATATCTATACAAATGTAGGTAAAATTATTACAAATTTATATTTTAGAAGTTAAATAAAAGCCTATCCAATGTTTATATTTTTGCTACATTTATGTTCGATTATTCTATTAATATTATAAATATGAAATTTTGTAAGGATGGATGATATTTGTGACTCTTTCCCCCAAAAAATACTGGACGCATTTTAATAAAACTTTACGGTAATGTAGTGTAAATATCAGCATAGGCTATAAGTACAAAATAAAGAGATATGTTTTAGTGCAGGGGTTCCTAAACTTTCAACATAACGGTACACCCCCGAAATTTAACCATCCATTTATTTTATGGAGGAAGTAGGTGGAGGAAGGGGTTTGGAATACAATTATTCTGACAAAGATTTCAGCAGCTTTACTATGAATGGAATTGTAAAACGTGTTTTCTTGTTGTACATCATTTTGATTAAAAAAGTTCTTAAAATAATATTTCGAGGCACCCTGGTCGTGCAACGCTGCGTAAGAGCAATGTAGCTTGAGCCTTTTCCAAAATCACCAGTAAGTAAGTTTCTGGGTCTGTCCCTATTTTATATCTTTTGACACCCGAAAAGTTCCTACGCAAGCAGATTGTTATAAATTTAAAGCCTCTGCGTAGGTAGGTCTGTGTCATTGTAGCTCATAAACAAGTAAACCGATATGTATGCGATAAAAAAAATGAAAGCTGATTTTCCTGTAGTTAGCAGTTATGAAGACGTCAACATTGTCTCATATGTCTGTCAAAGGGTTTTTTAATGTGTCTTGTTATCATGATGTAATGAAGGGAAAAAAACGACATAACAATGTCGTTTTTTTCTATGCAGTAACGTAGTAATGGATTGAAGTAATTTTTAGAGTTCCGTAGTCAAAATACCTAAACCGGAACCTTATAGTGTCCGTCGGTTTGTCTGTCCATTCGTATGCCATAGGCATTTTACTCAAAAACTAACAATGGATATAAATGTAATTTGGAGCATAGGTATACACCACTACTTAGTTTGATAGTTAAATTACAAGATAAATATTTGTAGAGGGGGGCACTCCATACATATAACAACGCGAATTGCGATATTTCATCAATATTTTCTTATGATATTATCACGTAAAATTATCGTTCGTAAACCGTCTTTACAGACAACCATTTTTTTAATTAGTTGAATATTTTTATAAACAATTGCTCAGAAATTTGCAAATTTGTGTCCCTCCCCCCTTATCTTTTAAACCGTGTGAACAGAAAATATGAAAAAAATTATAAAGGTAACGCTTAATAAACACTTTCAACTAAAATTATTTTCAACATGATCGGATCGGTCTTTGAGTTATAGCCGAAAAACTGCATCTCAAAAAAAGAATCGTAAGCGCCATTAAGATACGCTATTTTGCTAGCACACTAGTAGTGCATTTATTTGTAGTAACAGCTGCGGAACCCTACACTCAGCATGGTCCGACATGCTCTTCCCCGGTTTTTGTAATTGTACTTTGATCATATTTCACGTATTTACCAGAGTTTCATAAAAGCTATTCCTGTTCAAAATTCACGATATCCAAAACAACACTACAATCTCAAACACTTTTAATTCTACAAGGACTATATATCCAGCGATACCAACGTAAAGTAATATTATAAATATGAAAGTTTGAATGGATGAATGGATACTCAAATATGCCAAAAAGGCTAAATGGATCTAGATAAAATTTGGCATGAAGATAGATTTTATTAATAAGCACATAGGTTTCTTTTTATCCCGAAAAACATGTTACGTGCAGTATGTTTCCCATGGGAGAGATTGGTTTTACCAAAATTCCACGCGAAGCAACTTGCATGCAATTAGTTTACTATATATTAAAGTATGTAGGTACTACAATGATTAATTATATTGATAAGTGCGTATGTAGATGACACGGTGTTGTATGCGAACATGCCCGCACCTGCCCCGCTGCCGTCACGCACGGTAAACGTCGAGTATTAACATTGTGAAGACAAAGCGATCACGCACAATGTAACTCACGTTTTGTTTAGCGAAGTGACCACTGCATGGTTCATGATTACACCACAAAATATCCAAAGAACAGAATGGAAGCTCTGTATAAACACGTTTTCCCAAAGTACACATAGACATTAATTACGAATATGGACTCATTTGTTTCGAAGATTTTTTTTAAACAACGCTCGCAGTATAATACGTGCCCTGTGTCGGGTGGACTTTACTTATAATAACTTGACTTTAAATATATTTTTGACACTTATCACAAATGTTGTAGTTAACCTACAAGTATAGATTTCCATTACATTTTGTCAAATGGCTGTCCAAATGTAACATTTAAATGGAATTCTTGTTGTCTTGTAATGTATGTTCCATCCCCAAAAAAGTTGTAGGCACAGCCATTCGACAAACAGCCTTGTTTGTTTACGACTGGTCTAATTTCAGGATTTTATTTAGATCTTTATGCCGTGCAACGTTTTTTATCTCGAATCGCGAATTAGTCTGCCCAGCACAATTAAGGTTGTGAGCATATCCACCGTGTCCACAAGTTCCACAACAGAGAATCCGCAACGTACGAAGCTTGCTTACCCTCTGTACTATCGGTGCTTTGTAAATACATTACACTGGCGTTTTTATTTTTAAATTTAAAATTCTTTTCACACGAAATGTCTACGTTAGGTTTATGAGTTTATGTATCGACTCTTTAAACTGCGTGAATCCGGTTAAAAGGTGTGAATGTCTGGATGTTTGTTACTCATTCACGTTACTGACTAAATTTTGATTAAAATTTTCAGTAATAGATCACAAATAAATCATAAAGCATGTAGACTACAATTTGTAAAGTTTGGTCGCGATAAAAAAACCCGTACATACTGTTTATTACACGAATTGTTATCCCGAGGAAGTACCCTTAATTAAATGGGAGTAAGTATTATTTTTCTTAATTCAATTCTTGAAATCTAATATTAAAGTCATTGCCAAATATCTAAATAATATATAAAGCAGCAAAATTAGATTTTCCTATAACAATAATAACGATATACAAATTCACACTTTAAACTGAATTTACAAACGTACTTGACTACAAACTTCAAAATGCATTAAAGTTTTCCATCAATATAGAGTTGGTAAATCTAAAAAAATGCGTTTGATAGTCCCCTGCGCTTAAGCGTGTCGGATGGATCGATGGCCCTTGTGAAGAGTTCAACGAGTGCCTCTACGGCTCTACAACTTCAACTTAAGCTACATTTGATACACTCCGATGCAGTTTTTGTTATGTTAATTAATGTTCAGGAATTTAAGGTTATGTTTTTCTCACTTTAAGATATTTGCTTTATATGTTTATAGTGTAAATGTAAACCAGTAGGCATTATGGGACATTCTGTAAAAACATGTTTCGTTTCATTAACTTTTTGTTCGAAAAAGACAAACGTGCTACGTCGTTCTACATTATTTAATCTCATCAAAGTTGTGAGAGCTATTTAGTTATAAAACTTAACAATCAGATTAACAGAAGGAAAGACAAAATTAGGTATATACGTACTTTGTTTTATGTATATTTTCACCTGAGACATAAAAGAGATACTCTATCTGAATGTCTCATTACAGTCTAAGTATTACTTGATTGTCGTAACTACAAAAATAAATGTCTAAAAATGTAATGAAACATATTTGTGTGACAATGAAGCACGACTGACCATTTGTCGTTTGTGCTTTTATTCCATAATAAACCTTTTTAAGCCTTATCTAAATAACTGTTCGTGGAGTTTTAACACAATGGACCTTACTGGGATTATTTTCAAGTGCCCTGCTACCGACAATTGTACTACAAGCAAAACGTTTTTAACCTTTTTGTTCACTTGAAATTAAATACGTTTACGACATAGTTAGGCTTTTAACTAGCATTTGTTTTATTATTACCAAACCGGCGTGAAATAAAAGAGGTAATACGCTGTTAAAGGACTTCTGTGAACGGATTATAATCCATTGCATCTATGTACAGGTACTTATTGTTCATAGAAATTGCTTAGTTGCAAGTAATCTCGATAATGTAAATGAGATCGTAACTCTATTTTATTTTTATGGTTAGGTAGATAGCTTGAATCTATGTAAAGGACTCTACTACTTTTGTATGAGCGTTTTTTAAACACGCGGGCGAAAACGCAGACCAAAGCTAGTTTGTAATGGAAAGCACGACCAGTATCAAATATGGATAAAAAGTAGAAAGGTCCCGAAGGTATAGTGAGCGCAAGGCATACTATGACGTCAGCGACATAGAGATATAGAACCGGTTACAAAACCTTTCCACTATGTGGAGATGTGTGTGGGAAATACCATGTTGTAGAGAGTAGATGCAATTAAACGCCGCTGAGAACATTGTCGCAAATGGACTTGATCGTCCACTGCCAGGACAGGAAATCTCTGAATGAGTTTATATTATCCGTAGTCACGGAAGTAAACTTTCATATTATGTTGAAACGAGCACTCGCTCGACTCAACAACATCTCTTGCGCTGATTGATAACTTGCGAGTCGTTTAACAGTTGAATTGCATCATAGGTTTACGTGGCGGAGCGCGACGCTCCGATGGACCCGACCGGCCAACATTCGGTAGCAACGGCCAACTCACACAAGAATTCATTTCGCCCGAGAAGTGTCCGGTTTCAGTCTGGCACGACGAGCGCTCATATTGCATTTAGTATTTATTTATGTATCGGTGGAGCGCAGGTTCTATCGGTGGCGGCGCCGCGGGCGGGGCGGGCAGGAGGCAGGGGGGCATACTTACTACGTGATTAATCCGCGTCCCCCCGCCCCGCCGCGGTGGGCCACGGGCCGGGCGCTCCGTACTCGCGCCGGGTTTCCTCGTCCCCGCGCCTCACGGCCACTCACTACGCACGGGGCTCCGCGTAGTGCCGCCGTCAGTCGCGCTGCGACCCGTGCCGACGTCGCACTCCGTCTGTGTTCGTTTTGTCGACACATCGACCCATGATATCATTCATGCTAATCTCCGCCCGTTGATTTTCCTGCCGAGTGACCGCAGTGAAACCGGCGCGCTATACCGCGAGTGCCGAATGTTCGTGGACGTTACGCCCGTGTACTTTTCCATCGGAATCCGAGCGTACGAAACCAGTTCGGAGTGGCGGACGGCGGCGCCTTCCCTCGGATGAGATCTCTGACCGGCGAACGTTGCTGTGATCCGCGGCCTGCGATGCTGCGCCCGTGACCGTCTTACGACAGTGCCACGAAACGTAAGGATCTGTTAGTTGATTTGGCGACTCGCGTCCACAGGCCGCCTTCCTATTTGCATGGCGCATACGAGTGGATTTTATTTTCGTCTGGAGACTGTTGTGTGCGTGGAGCGAGAGTGTGTGAGATGGCGCGGGTGTGTGGGTGTGCGCGTGTGTGCGTCGCGTTCCGCGTCCGCCGAGACGGCTACTCCCTGCTGGCCTGCTTTATTTAGGTTGTTTCTGAGTGTGTCGCCTGCGAGTGCACCGCCTGGCGCCCGTACTATACTTACTAGTGGTTCTCCACTATCGCCTGCCCATCCACTATTTGTAACCAACTAAAGTGTATATAGCAGCCTTATTACCCTCCTTTGATATCACATTTGACAGTTGACTCTACAGCTGTCAGGGAAACTATAAAAACAAACTGTAACAACTAATTAATCCAAATCGAAACAATTTAAGTTTGTAGTTTTCATTACCTATACAGTGCTGTAGTTCGGCCTACGGCAAATGTTGCCGTGTCACACTAGTGTTCGTCAGGGTTAACCATCGTGGTGTAAAAGGCTAAAACCGGTCTTACATTATGTCACTATGTTGGCAACATTATCATTATCCACAATTCATTTCATGTCATTGATCTCAACACAATGCAACTGAATAACTCGATATAATGCAACTTTTGTTCTGATGACTGGTTTTTTAAAATTATCAGTAGTTGAAAATACCTCATTTATGTCCACGTGATATATGTTGCACATTAAGTTGTATTTTATTTACTTAATAGTAAGCACATTTGTGTATTTGCTGACTCTACATGAGGTCACAAACCGTGCGAAGATTTTAAAAACAGTTTATTTAATAGATATTGCCTATTTGTTTTTCTGAATGAGAATGTACGAGGAATTATTGCCAATTATATACTGAGCTTTGTAATAAGAGAGAGGATGACGCCACTAACTAGTTTTACACATTAATAATAAGAGGAGATACGGCAACAGCTCGGCTAATTATACCTAGCACAGATTAGTAATAAAACGTAATAATTAATGTCAGTTGGAAGATTAACAAGAGTTTAAAGAGGCAGTTTATGACGCAGGATCTTCAGAAAATCGATAGATCAGCGAGGTTAAAATACATTGCCACGTACAGATTGGTTACCATATTACAAAAAGTCACGCTTTCAGAGAATGCACGCAAAACCGGTCGGGCTTGGTTCTCATGAACCAACATTAATAGGTGCAATTTCTATTGAATATCACTCCAATCCTGGTAAATTTGAGTAAAATCTCCTTTTTCATTTCTGGAAAAATGGAAGAAATGATTTTTGAAGCTCACTTTAACGTCAATATATTTATTTATTTAATTCATCATTTTTGTCACCCAATTCTTTCAAATAATGGGTAATTTAACATATTGTTACATAGGTATACCTAGTGTAATGTATTTTCAACATTATAGGCTGTGCTTTGTCTGTTAGTTAGTCATCGTGAAACCGTTTTTATACGATAAAAAGCTCTTCCGTTATTGATTCCAAGAATCTTATATTAGTCTAATTGAAAAGCACTTGCTTTGGGGCAAGTCGTTAGATATTCAATACTAGTAACAATACGATAAATACGTGTTTCTTATCAATGTTACTACAATGTAGCATTTTCAATAATTGATGAGTTAAAATTAGAACAAGTAGGAAAAGTACGAAGTGGTCAGTCAGGTCGACCGATAAACTCTGACCCAACGTTACATGCCTATGAACACGCAACACTATCTACTACCGCTTAATAAAATATCTTTGTTCAAACATAAATATGTCAAACAAACAAATTAATTGTTAAACACCGACTTATCTCAAAATACTATTTAAGTAATTATTACAATCTATATCAATCATTTAATGAAACAGTGACATAACCGTCATCGAAAAATAAGTATGACTGATCATTGTATTCATAAACTCAAATCAGCTAATAAAATTAAACACTGAGTTATCTTTAATATTTATCTAAAATTTAATTCATTATTACAATCAGCCTACTAGATCATTAGATAGACGAGCTGTCTTTTGATCATAAAGATCAGAATGCCTATACTTATAAGTATTCAGAAAAGCTCGGTATTCAATATTATTTCCGACTTAATGCCTCCAGCCATTTCTGAGAAAAAGGGCTTTGACTGTCCTTGTGTCAATATTTAGTCATTTGATAAGGATGCCGTCTTTGCCAATATAAGGTACTAACGAAGTCTAAAAATAAATTTTGCTGTCACAGAGATAGGTATTATATATAATGTACATATGAAGTCAACCCACATTACCTTGTTATCTCGTCTTCACAAACCTAAGATTTAAATTTGAAGGGGGGGTTTCAAGTTCAAGGAATAAATACTAGACCTTCTAAGGAGGAAGGTTGATGTTGACTTAATGACCATAACAGTGCAAAAAAACAATAAGCCCACCATAAACTACATTTAAAACGGGGGAAATCGCGGAATTCAGTCAGTATTACAAAAATCATATCAATAGAATGATAAATAGACATAACACAATCTATCACATGTATAATGTCACAAATACAAAGCAGACGAACACATAAATATGAATAACGTGACAAACAAAATAATAAATAACGGATTTAGAATATAAACACTTTTACATTGACGCAAAACACCAACTTAATACTGATATGGAGGAAATCCTTAGATAATAAATATCGTATTGCTATATCTATGATGTAGCTGGTATAGCTGTTATCGTCCTAATGAAAATTGTCATTTTGAGTTATTACGTTATATGATTATATTAGTTCTATTTTTCGCCACCGTATTTTCGTATTTGAAACTTGGTGAATAAATTATATAATTTACTAGCTGTACCCTGCCACGCTTCGCTGTGGAACATTGTAATTGAATGGTTGCGAAATGAGAAACAAAACAAAGAATACATGTCATAAAAGTTTAATATTGCAATACTAGTGGATATAAAAACAATCCTAGATGCGGATTATATATCATGCTAAAATTTCAGCTCAATCGATGCAGAACTTTTTGAGTTTTTGAAGCGTACACAAACCAACATCACATTTTTATACACATATATATATATATATATATATATATATAGATTAACATTTGAAATAAATACATCTACCGTACTGGCGCCGGCGGTAGTCAAGGTGTAGTGTAAAGGTGTCAAAACTCCCTTTTTCTTGGAATTGAAGATACCCTCATAAAAATCTCTTAACTCCAGTCCCTTTAACAGGTAAACATTATTTTCAATCAGGTACACTTGTTGTCAACGGATTATGTTTAAAACAAATTGTAGGTTTCCTTGATAAACAGTACTTTCTTGATTAGATGATTCTTGAATCTTGATTTTATTGGCGATTGAACGATTTTTTGCTAATTTTTTTACACGTTCTTAACTAATTATATAACAATAAATTGCAGCGTAGGCTTGTCATAAATAAATTAAAACAGGTGCACGTTATAGCCATGATAATGACAAAGTTATCATGATGTAGATTATACATAAGTATAATTATTATATATCACTATATTATAATCTTAATACATAATTGCTGAAATTAATCTTATTATCCAAGGTGTAGGGCCTTTTGGTACTGATATAAAAAGGATAAAATATACATAAAAAAGCATTTTTTCTCAATTTAACAGTAAAAAATAATATCGAATAGACACTAATTAATTATTCACATGAATTACTTGGTAACTGCAAAATTGATTGATTAATGCAACAGATAATAAATTATACTCCATACTAGAATTATTTTCCCATAATAAGCAAGTTCTCTCATACTAATACTGGACTGTGACGTCACAATTTTTTTTATAGTCAAATCACTTATTTTTATGATAGGATTAATGGTAAAAAAATCTATTTAACACAATTTTTTTATTAGTTTATTAGGACTTACATATCAACACATATGATGGCCCACTGCTGGGCACGTGTCTCCCCAGTAGAACCTACTAGTATGTAGATTCTGGGGGTAATTGCCATAATCGCCACGCTTGGCGAGCGGGTTGGCGATCGCAGTAAGACTTTAAGTACGCAGAGGACGCTGCTGCCCGTCCTCCGGTGTGAAATCCCTTAGTCGCCTTGACGACACCCACGGGAAGAGACGGGGTGGTACTATTCTTAAGCCGGTACCACACGGCAGTTTATTAGGACTTATTCGTTGGTAATTATTACGATAGTTTTATTTATATATAGTCACTAGGATTTTTTTGTTTAGGTATCTTGGAAATACTAAAATCTATAAGATGGCGTCTTTGTGCAGTTAGTTGTGTTTTAAAACTCTTGACTCTGGCAGAAATAGACTAATTTTGTTGAAAATACTATAAATTCCGATCGTAATTTTTTGATATTGCAATGTTTTACATGATGTCGACTTTGTTACATATTATGAAGATATGAAAATCAAAATAATACCTACCTATTCAATAGACTCTACATCAGGTTAGCATTGAAATAAGAACAGTAAGTTGATATTTAGTTATTGCAGAACACTACTGTACCTAGAGCCTAGAAGTAGAGCAAGAATTATTGTAGAGCATAAGACATTATGCAAGGTGTACAAAATCATCACATTACATACTTATTGGTATAAATATTTCCTAGTAAGTTCTCCACAAACTCTTCTTCTTCTCTTTCTTTTTTTAGATTATTACCATTTTTAATTATTTTACGGATAATGAGTTTCTTGTGCTATGGACCATGTGCCTGCCACGTGGCTTTTAAAACATATGGCTGTCAAGCCCAGACACATGCCCAAAAATATTTAACCGTGCTGGTTACCCCATAGAAATATTTAAATTTCGAACTAAGAATATTTGTTTTTTATACATCAAATGAATCTTTTTAATAATTCACAGACAAATAACTCTATTTGCATTTGTGAGTTGCAAGATATAAAATGTAAGTAAGTATTCTATTCCGCGAAGGGTGCATGATACTTATTAAATAAACGAGGACCATTTGTCAGATAACAAGCGGCGCGCGGCGGTTGCAAAGAAAACAAAGAGATATCATAGCTTGTGTCACAGATAGTGTTACAGGCACGCACACTTAAATAACACTTGTAGATATTGAACAATGTTGTGTGTGTGTGCATATGTTATCAGGCAGCGAGCTACCGTGGCCGCCTACGTCGCGATATCTGACACTATCAGCTGTATTAGCCACGATAATACCTCGCATACCTGCATTCATATACATGCTTTACTTTTATACATGTGTATACATATAGGCACTCAATAGACATGAATGAACGCTGTTGAAATGTACATAAAACCAGTTGGTAAACAGCTGCAGATATATTATGTACCAAACAGACTTGTTCGATTTTTGAATTTGCTGTCGGCTTGGGAAGGTTGCCAGTTGCAAAAATAATTATTTCAAAACCAGACCGTAATAAGTCTTAAGTTAAGTAGGTATAACATAGTGCTTTGTCTCTCCACATCAGTTTTAGTGGAGTTAAACATTGAGTACCACAAATGTAAATAAATTAAAGCACATTGAAGCACTCGTAAAATTCAAACAAGTTAAAAATTATTACTTTTTCTGAAGAAAATAAAATATACATATTTGATATAAAATTGCATGTAAATATTTATTTATAAAACAAATTAAAGATTCTTGGTATCTAAACACTTAATAAGCAAGCTAAGGCATCGGTCTTGCAATCGTGATGTCGCGGGTTCGAATCCTACCCATTATACTATCGACGTGAACCCACTCCTAATACAAGCCTTTGAGCTTAGCTGAGGGTTAACAATATTGCTATTAATGTAGGACTCGATCCCATATTGCCAGTTATCTTAAAAAACACTATTATAACTAATATTACAGATAGAGCCATTTAATAAAATTGTTCTTATAAGAAAAGTATGACGTTAAGTCCGCCTTTTGCACGGTATTTTAGAAAGATCTTAATTAAATAAAAAAAAATATTTTTAATAAATCAGATAATATATTTCACAAGGAAAATTACTCTTGTTATTATTATGTACTTATTTAATTACACATTATTTCGTTATTCATCCATTTAAAACAAAACACAATTTTAATAATCATTATTTACCTAGTTATTATTCATATTTATTTACTTAGCAAATGGTGCAGTTAATTGAATACTGTTTTAAAGCCTATGGTGTGATTAACCATGATTTAATATTACAAATTGGAATGAAGTCATTATTATAATAAATAATTGTGTTCATGCCAATGTGAAACCGCAAATAGATTTTTTAAATTAATTGCTTCAAGTTTCTTGTACCTAGGTATCAACATAAACAAACACCCACAATTAATTTTATTATAATATATTTAAAGATGACTGTAATGTTAGTCCAATGGTCACTAATACCTACAAACTAAATAATGGCAATTGTTGATACAAGATTGCCATAAAAAAAATAAAAAATAACTAAACTTATTTCTTACGTAATTGAAACTTTTCATACTCTGTGCGTAGGCTGCTGGCATTGACATATAGACCTGGACCACAATTTACTTTTTAATTGAAAGGGATGGCCCCTTCCATCAAAAAGTAAATATTGACTGCAAACAGCAAAGCGTGAAAGAGAGAAAAACTCGTGCGGCCTTTGACAGGTATTGTCCACAAAGTAGCGTTGTCTCTTTCTAGAGAGTGATCAATTTTGTGAGGTTATGGCGGTCTCTACGTTAATAGCTGCTGTTAACACATGTCTGCTCTATCTATATAAATATAATTTCTATCCTATTGTATATTGGATTTTATGTGGCGTTTAGGAATTTGTAGGTACCAATATCTTTAATGTGCCGGTTCTGTTTGCCATTATTTTATTTTTTCAGTCTTATATCGCTAGTAATTTGTACACCTAAAGTTTTAACCGGTGACTATGATCTAAAATCAAAGTAAAGACTTAATTTGCGCTGCAACGGGGTACGTAAGAACTGACAATACTCATGTTAACGGTACAGAGTTCTCACGATTGTAAGAAGGCAGTATCTTATTGCGTGTAAACAATCAAAGTTATTAGTTTTACGCTACACCTGCACTTCTTTGTTTTCATATCAATGTTATAAGACCTTATACACATACGTTTGTTTTGTAGAACATACATAATCTTTGTGAACTATTCTTAATATTGTTGTGCAAAATGTGTCTCTATGTCTATGGTAGAGATGTAGAGACAAGAATAAATTTAATATTTTTTGTTGTGTTGGCAATGGAGTTGACAGCATCCATAAACTAGGATAAGAAGGTTGTTTGTAACTTTGTTTCGAGAACCTGCGAGAACCACGTAACCTTTTACCATAATGTTTAATATATATTTTTATGTGATATGAAAGTCCATACATAAAGTTAGTGTTGGTAAAAAATATATGTTTAAATAAATCTACTCGGCCACATTAGTCAAATTGAAAGTCAGTATAATACTGACAATATTTCTGAAGCATCTGCATAATATTTCCAACAATATTCCTGAACTTCATTTAAATAGAGACAGTAAAAAGATATTTGTTTAACAAAAAGCTAAAGTTGACTTTTAATCACTGACTATTTCTGGTTCGGCTGAAACAATGAAAATCGTGAAACAATTTGCATTTAAATAATATTCATTACAAACACACATTGTTGCTTGGTAAACAATGATTGTTTAAAAGGGTGTTGTTTGTCAACATGGCCCTTAGACAGTTGGATGTTTGTACTGTTACCTTGGTCTCATGGGCTAATGTATACATCTGCCACAAACAATGCAACTGGTCAATAATATAGTTTGTAATCAATGTCCGGCTTTAAAATCTAATTCAGGGATACTTTGAACTGCTTTGAACACTGACCAATTTTTTTTTTTATAAGCATAATGAGAAAAATGACAAACCCAGTTGTCATTGCATATATTTAGATACGTATTTTCATATGAAAAATACAATGGATTTCAATAACAAGCACAAGATATTATTTGACACATTTGTATGGATATAGAAACAAAAAGAAATAAAACGTAATTTTAAATAAAGAAGCAGCGGTAGTTAAGGCACTCGCAATAGTATGGTCGCGGGTGACGTGAACCCACTTCTAACACAAGCCACTAAGCTTTGCTGGAGGGGTTAACAGGATTGCTAGTAATGCGGGGCCAAAATTCCTCAATGCCAGTTATCTTAAAAAAATATATCTATTATTTAATTTTCCAACACATTTAAGAATGTCACCTGGTTTTCCCAATAGGTAAATGGGAAATAGTAACGAGGTATTTCCAACACATTACCCGGCTAAATAACATTGGCGTCCAACACAACGTTTAAACATTTAATTCTATGAACACAATAATTAGTTTCGGAACGGATAATCTCTGCCTATTTGTTTCAAAGTCCGTAATAATTATGCTTTGTTTGATAACTACAACATTTTGTGAACATGTGGGGGTTGACAAGGGAGGAAGTTGCGGAATTAGCTGGGAAACAGGTGCGGGCAGCTCAATATTATGTCACTATGTATAGACTTTAAATTTAGAGCGGTCTGATGCAGATTCAATCTAAATGGATAAACATAAATGGGCTTACTAGGTACGATACTTAATCAGATACACAGTATTTTTATACGACTGCCCCAATTAAAGGGGGTAATGTTTTGGGATTCACGTGCGTTTCTTTATTTTACCATAACTTCGGATTTAGATGAGTGGGGTATTGTTACAATTAGTAAATGAGTACGGGTGACATTGGTTATTTAAAAAAATATATATTATGTGGCTCCAGTCAGATGTGTTTAAAGTCACACTAGATTTATTTTTCACTTCTGATTGTGTCTATGTGACCATCACATAAAGGCCACATTAAAATACAAGGTCGGACGTGTTTTTGAATTTTAGAAATGATGTTTGCTGTAGTATCTAGTAGTATCAGCAAGGTATGATATTAGGCACCACAGAAAATCCAATATTCACCAATACCACATACCAGGGATGTTACGGAGCTTCGACTTCGACTCCGAAAGGTCGGAACTTCGTGTTGGTTTTACACCTCCGACTCCGACTTCGGTACCGACAATTTTAAATCGGACGTTTCAATCAGAGCTATCGTTAGGCGGCCGCTCTTTTAAGCTAATTTACACATAATAAATGTACAAATTCCTCACAGATTGCCTATAATCGCTGGATCGGGATCGAATTTTTCCTTCACACATTTAATATGACTGAACAATGTTTCTTTTTTATTTTATTTTATATCAACATATTCGTTTTCTCCCACCACCTCCAAGTCCTACTCCGATTCCGAAAAACCAATATTTAAACCTCCGATTCCGACTTAGGTTCCGATAAAATCACTTCCATAACATCCCTATCACATACCAATCACCGTTCGTTACTGAAATGTTTGCTAAAATTTAATCTCATCTTTCTATTACACGCGTTGCATACAGGGTTGCCTTTTCAAATACAAAATCTGAAAACAACTTTGTCATTAGGTCTGACATTAGGCATGACTGTAACGTTTTTTTTTCTATTTTTTTACTTTGTGTGTATTACATAGTGGATTGAGTTATAATTAACTAAATAAGTTTATTTTCCGCTTGTGAAAACTATTATTGTTTCAAGTATGAGTGTACTGCGTGTACTTAGGTGTTTTAATGTTTGTTAACATATAAAGAAACCTATTATTAGTAGGTATATTATGTGGTAAACCCACGAGCACAATTAAAATAAATGTTACACGTCGTAATTCTATCCAAATCTCCATGGCTATGTACGTAAGTAGGTAGATACCCCTTGATTTATTCCAAACGCACTTGGAATATGCTGTTGACCCTATATCCTCGTGATAGAACTCAGTATTCCTATCTAAAAATACGTCTAACCTCTTTATTCTTGAATATTTTAACATCGACCTCCCAATGTTTCTCCATGTTGTTAAATGTGTTGCCAGCGGCAATATTTCCAAATACAAGATAGAAAAGGTTACCTTTTTAGTATTTTACGAAAATGGCTCTTTCAAGCTTATTTTAGTACAAGGAAAATTTTGTTTTGTACATGAAATATCACTCCAATTATTACATTGTTGATTACACGCCTGTGCTTAAATAATAATATTTTATAATAATATGATCAAAGCTCATAAATGTTTCAATTTTACGCAGGCACTCCGCCTCCACAATTATTTATAAAGACTGGTGCCGTAATAACCACGTTTTGCAAGCAAATTACTCATGCGTTTTTTGGGTGTATTGAAATCCTCACGGATCTTACCGCATCGAAGGCACCGTGGGATTACCTACAATGTCAAATGTACCAAATACAAGATGATCAATGATCTAAGGATATTCCTAGCGAAATTAATGCCTCCTTCGACGATCCTGACAAAAAAAAGTTATTCGGTGACCATGACACAAATTGCCAATAAAAATAAAAAAAACGACATCGAATTTAGTAGATTTATAGACAATAGTGATAGTAATATTTTCAGTATGGTAGGTAGTCCTATGAAAGGAAAAAGGGTAGTCTTCCAGCGGCTGTGAGATTGCCTTTAGGATGCGTTGAAGTAAAAGAGGTTACAGGCCCCTTTACAATGCACTGTTGTTGCAGACAGCTTTTCAAAAATAAATCTATTTAGGTGCAATTAATATCGTTTATATTCGTATTAAAAAAGTTAGAATAGGAATTATTAGGATTAAGTAACTGGTTACATTCACAAGTTGGTCTAATCAATGGGTCGGCAGTCGGCAGCGCCTGCGCATGTTACATCACAGCTTTCGCGGCTACACTGTAGTAAGAAGTTGCGAAATACGCCACTTATGCAAGCAGTACGCGATACGCAAATACGCCAAGTGAGCGAATGTTGCATGTGCGGTGCTAATATTACTGCATCGATGCAACCATATAACATTATAAAAAGACCAACTAACCTTTTTTTGTTTTGAAAGTGCTAAAATAGAAAACTTGATGTTTTTTTTGTGGTGGTTTAGTCAGATAGAAGTCCCCTGTGGGGCTATTCAACTAGTCAACTAGTGAGGTGAAACTGACTATCAGTAGGTACTATACCTTTCTAAAATAGTTTAGAGCTTTCATTGGATACTAGTTTACTTTTTATCATTTATAGACAAGTTCATTCGCTAGAACATAAGCTTGTGTTTTATTTTTTATCTGTTTTTTTTTATAGTTTTAGTATTATCTGCAACCAGGGTAATACTTATTTTCAGTAGTATCATCCGCTTTGTATCATACTTTATATTTATTTAAAGCGATTTATAAATACGAATGACTCCATATTGTTTTATATCTCAAAGCGCATACATAAATTACAATTTATCATTATTAAGCTATTGTTATTCTTATTTTTGAGTTACTAGTAATATACTCGATTTTCCAGCAATTTTCCAATTTCTGCCCGCTTGACACTATACATTATTCAATTTAATTACTAAAATATAATTAAGGATTGGTTTTACGAAGTCTGCCCGTTGGTATATTATGTATTTTCATACATTAAATGCCGAGCTGTAAAATCATAACAGCTCCGGTGGCCTCCATTTTCACAACTCTGTTTAAGCTACGAGAACAGTAGTTCCCAACCTTTTTGAATGCTTTAAAAGCCCCCAAATAATAACCATTTCCCCCTAAATAATAATTGTTTTATCCCCGCGTGAGTAAAAACCCACAGGTTGGGAACCCCGGCACTAGAATAACTGATTCAGCAGTTTTATCAAAACAACAATCAGATAGACACAGGAGTTTATTACAGTCTGTTAAACGTCTTCCAAATTCATTCAGTTCAGAAATTTCAACGTAGTTGAGTAATAACAAAGTTATTTTATGTTATTTACATTACACGCAGTCTTTGCTAAGTTGTGTATCTTACTTGTAATGTTGGCATAGATTAATCTAGAAATAAACATTGATCGAATGACAGTATTTTGTTTCATATTATCAAAGACATACGGACTTTTTATCTGCTGTCTTCATCGTAAAATGACGTTACAAATTGTATACAAAAAATATTTTAACTTATTTGTACTTATTTTGTACCTACTTACCTTATATTATATAGAAATACGGAAATTAAAGGCAGGCATTACAGTGGCACATTCTAAGAATCAAACAGTCCAACTGTTATAAATGACATATGTCAGATACAGATGTCATTTGATCATGACGTTATTTAAATAGTGCTACACAGCCCACAGCTGAATCATGGAACTTCCCAATTTCATTCAGCATGATTGCTTAGTTTGATTAGGGCTTTCCCAATTGCTTTTATCATAATCATTCCATAAAGGTTGGCCTTGGACAATGGCCAGGACTATTTGTTTGTAATAAACCTTATACTTACTAGTTGTAAAAGTTATTGAGTTTTTAGTTATAGTTTAAACTAAAGGACACCAATATCGAAAGCAGAATTCGTGTTGAAAGCTACCTCAAACAAAAAAAACAGTCAAAATATTCAACGTAATCCATTCACTTCTCAAGATGAAATTAGACAGCGTAGATGGCCAACCCATCCGTTCTCATTAAACTACGAAAGGTACATGTACGTACTGTTATATTAAAATAGACACATGCAATCATGTGTATCCATATTATGCAAAGCAAATGAGTTTCTAACGATATGTTACGACATGCTGTAATGGATTCAACTTCGACCTCAGAAAACCTTTTTAGCATAACGTGTTTCTTTCCACATCTCGGGGTATTATTCCCCAGATTTAGGGTAATTGTTCATAAGTGTTTTATCATTATTTTTTTAAGTTAGTCTATTACATCTAAAAGACAAATCCGATGGATTCCTGAGAAAAGACATCGGTTTGGATTTGACTAGCTGAGAGTAATTTTTATTAAAGAAAAGCACACGGATGTCAAAGGGGGGCTGAAGCACCCACTATTACAAACGCCATTTTATAGGAAAATCAATAAAGACGGAACTTTTAATTGATATTTTATCACCTTGTAGCCGTGTAAGCTGCACCATTCAGGTAGATATACTTTTTAATATCTCTCAACCTGTCAGTTCGATTACAGAGCCAATGTTGCCTCTCCTCTTAACTTATATTATATGATATGCAGCAGTGCCAAAGGGTTATTAAAACATTTTATTTCCATTATTTTTGATTTCCCTTTAAATTTACAAAGAACAGTGTCCAGCAAGATATTTTTGTACAGAGCTACCTCAGAAAAATGTTTAGCCTTCGTCTCGGACATGCAGGTGCTAAGAAAGACGAGTAAACTACGGTATATCTAATTTATATCAAAATAAAAGTACAACATAATCCCATGGACCTAGAATAAATGCCTATAAAGCTGGAATTTTGCAGAGAGGTTTCTTTTATGATTTAAATAAGGTAGAACCAGTGGCAGATCCATGGGACCATGCTAGTGGGCTCAAACCACCCTCAAAATCATTCACCATTCACCCAATCGGTTCGTGAGTTGTGCAACAACGGCCCTATCTGGTTTAAGCGCCCCCAAACGACAATCCAAGCCCCCCAAACAAGAATCCTGAATCTACCACTGGGTATAACAAAGGATTTCAGGAATCATGAGTTCTAAGGGGGCCACGGCTAAAACTAGTAGGTACCTATGATAAAACTATAATCTAAAAACTGTACCCATATAAAACTTAAAACAAAGCAAAAGTTTTAATTTAGACTGCAATCAATTGGTTCTATTTCTATTACAAAGTCAATTCTTTTAATTGAAAAAGCTTTTCAGTTTTATTTCTTGCTTGTTTTGTCTAGAGCCACACCTTTCTTCGAATTGTATATATAATCGAGTTCTGTATCGTTCTCTAGTCGACCTTTGAGACTCTCTTAATATAACTATATAGGTGCCTACGCATAAATGTATACATACTTGGATTTATTTATCAACAATGTGATTGATCTGATAACCTCACTGTTTTCTGATATCTGCGAATATATCGATTTTCCTGAACATACAAATAGCTTTATCGTTCACTATACAGTATTATTATTGATAATACGTACTAGGGTTTCAAATCTAATTATGTAATTGTACAAAGTGCAGAATCAGTTTCTTGTTTAGAGCAGACTATGTTGGGAACTACAGTATTACATTTGAAATAATAATATGAATAGAAAGGAATCAAACGAGGAGACTATTGACAATAAAAAATAAGAAGGGAATTGAAGAGGACTTGCATCCGAAAGTGCTTACAGGTAGCTTATAAACGCAGAAAGAAATAATTTTTAATTTTCTTATGCAAGTGATTAGGTAAACAAACTATTTATAGTTATATTTTAAAGAGACTACAAATAATCTTTCATGCCAATTTGAAATTAGATAACTAGAAGTGAAATGACGTATATATATTCAAATATCTGATACATATACATCATGTAAGTATCTATAAATTATAGGTTGTGTAACCACTTTAATGAAGTTGGTTTAGAATATTATTCTATCTACATAATACTCCTGAAATCTCAACTCTGCGGTGATGTTAATTCTACTAAATACATTAGAGGTTGTGCCTTCTATGTGTTTATCGATTAAATAACTATTTATATGCCTATAGATAGCAGTGGACATTATTTTTGATATAAATGCCACGTTCATTCACTTACCTATGTTAAGTGTATTCATAAATGGATAATGATTGATAGTTCTAGACAAAGAATTGTTAAAAGCATGCCAGGTATATTTTTTTTTACTTTAAGATAAAGCTATAGGTAATTAAGTTTACAACGTTCGATAAAAGAAAGCAGTATCTGGTATATTCTTGTATCAATTTTTCGCTTATCCATTAACGTAATACTGATAAAGTAATATTTGTGTTGATAACCATAGTTAAAGTAGATAGCTTTTATCATTTCTCTAAGTAGGTAGATATTTAGCCACCCGATGCTAAAAAACGTTATACATATTTTTATCAACAGTGATATGTTCATTGCCTTATATTTTATTAAACACAATTTCCAATTCAGATGGCATACACACGCCACGAAGGTCAACATTCATGGATTTAAGAGATTTTTCCTTTACCTTGTTTAATTTTTAAAGAAGAGGAATTGATTCAAATTGTATCTTTCCGAGTATCCGCAATGCTTGCGGTGGGGGCGTTTAAAACTGACATTAATATACATATGTATGTAATGGTGTCTGTGCCTGTATATGTGAGGCTGTGTTCACGGTTAGTTAGCCTCACACGGCACACAGTGGCGATGTGGACGGCGCGATAGGCCGCGGTGGCCGCGACAAGGCCGTCGGCGAATGTTGCGCCGAGCGTCGACCACGTGTATACATGAGCTGTGACGTCAGACTCACGCACCGCATAACACGTTCAAGTTCAATGTTGCCTATTAATTTAACCGTGCTTTACCACCACTAGCTCAAGTAATAATCAAACCGCCAATAACCGAGCGCTCGACAAGGACATCTAACATCTTATCGCTGACGAAAAGTTGCTGTATTTAGAAAGCAGAAACTGTTGTCGTTAGGACAATGTGAATCGTTGGTTCTTTGACTTTGTTTATAGAAGATATTTACGTCGTTTCATTTTCTGAGTGTAAGTGTTTCTGGTGAATCGTTTTGAAAACATTTAACTGCATCTTCCTCGTCCATTCAGAGGTTCTTCCTCGAAGAACGCGTGCGCATCTATCAACAAACGCATAGCACAGGCCCGTCGGGCGCGTGGCTCCATTGTAATTCGTCCATACATCCGTGTGTTGGTCTCAATATCCAAATATTTATTATTTACAATTTCAATTGAGAACTCGCCTTGTTGCTGTTTCTATGTGTGACCTCAAACGGCTGTTGATAATTGGAATTAAAACACTTTTTGTTGGTTAATTGCTTCTATTTAAGGCGCGTGTAAAAAGTGATAAAAGTAGTATTTCTTGTTTATTGGGTGATTCCTCATCCGTGTTACTTGTCAATGTTATCGTCGTAAACGATAATTACTTAGCTACAAACATAGGAGACAGCAAGTTAGGTTGAAACTGGCTTATACATTATTTAGACTGGATAAAATTAGGTGGTAATATTTTTATTACCTACCTATATAGGTAACCTACCTAATAAAGTAATAATTTCGGTACCTAAAATTTTTCGTTTAGAGGCTATAAAATATTCACTAAATGTTTACTTGTTTGTGATTGTGTACGTGACCAACGATATCGGGCAGCAGGAGTTTATCGTTGAAATATATCTACTTATACCTATTTAATAACTAAAATATCTAAACCGTAGTCGGTCAAGTGGATATCTAAATTGGCACAAAGTATTCCTGGTAATCTTTTCAGATAATCGTATCATAGTAGGGAGCACCCAAAAGACACTCAAGTATTTACTTATATAACAAAATGTTGTGTTATTTAATTTTATTAATAAATAAATGTTATTTGTCACTTTACCAATAGACGGTTACGTAGGCAGTTCAAAAATCGACAGCAACTAAAGCATATTAAAGTTATTTTCATGCGTAATTACGTTTGGTATTCTATTGTGTGTTGATTATACCTACTGTAAAGAATGTAATTTAATTTATTATCGATTGAAAAAATACTACGCTAAAGTAATACGGAAGAAATCAGTAGGTCAACGAAACAGCAAAAAGGCAAAACAAAGTTTACTTATAAAAAAAAATCATTGTCGTTGAAGAACCCTGGCAGGTCACATGATCTTAAGTAATCTCAAGTTATTTAAACACGGGTCACTTGATAATATTCTCATGGCAACGTGAATTATCTTATCCGAACCAGAGCCAGTTGTGAAAACATTGCAATTATATTATTAATGTTACCCAAATTATGTGGAATTAACCCGGGAAGTGCAATATAAACGTTTGATAAAAAATAAATTTTGCGTAGGTACAGATTTCCTATAAGAACATATTTTTATTATTGACAAATATTTGAAATTGGAACGTAATAGAATACCAAAATACTTCTTTTAAAAGTAGGTATTATTTTTTTTCATTTTTAGAAAGGTGCTAAGACATTAAAACGTTTATTTTTTAATTATTTTTTCATTCAAATGAATAAAGATTTGCACACGTAGGTACGTACCTACACGTGTAACGCCAAGTTCTATTTTAACAGAGTCAAACTTATAAACACCGATAACAATATTTGTTTTCGTAACACAGATAAATCGGTTATAATTAAACAAAATATCACATGTCAAGCATAAACTCAGTAAAAAACATTATAATTATGATCTTACATCATCATGTCAACTTTGTTTGTAAACTTTTTGCTCAGAATAAGTACGCATCGTTGTTTTATAAAATACGGAATTGGTGATAATTTTGTTCGAGGTTTTTATAAACCGTTCACTTACCCTTGACTCGTCTTTGAAGCTTTGATACTGGAAGCTTAGGTTACTGACACGTTCCTATATGGAAATGACCTCGCAACAAATATGTAAATTCACTTTAAAAGAAACGCCCACTTGGCTATTCAGACTTGTAACCCTGTGTCCATTGAAACCAAATTATGAAACAATTTGTCGATATTGATATTAAATATTAAATAATCTATCCAGTCCAATTCATATTAAAGTACCTAAGTAAGTATAGGTAGATAATATAACAACGTTTAGCTTAGAAAGAAATTCGCATAAAATGCAGACGTTAAAGATTATAGATAATTCTACACTCATTTCATCCACTCAGTTACTGAAAGTTCGTTTAAATTGTGATCAGCAATAGGATCAACTTATAGATTATGTAAAGATTATCTCAAACCAAAACATCAGTTTTATAATTTTTGATCCCTATATATTCCTTTCATTTGACATTAGAATTAAGTCCTACTTAAGAATATATATAAATACCTACTAATGTATCTACCTATAATACTGCAATTAGGTCTTATTTATTGTGTACCTAAAATTATTTTGCAAAATTCTTATTGGCTAGCTTTAGTCTGCGTTTAAGTTTGTTTACGCCCTCAGAGCTCGAGTTTCCTGAAATTATTTTTTAAAGGGAGTAGGTATACACTTAAGCATTTGCTAGTAACAGAGCGTATAGCGTTCGCAGTTTTAAAATTTACTCAAACCACACTTCGAATTCGAACACGACGCTGGATGTTTTGTTACAACCTGATTTTAAAACCAACGAGCGATTTGGTGTAACGTTTTAATGAGCAAATGCACGAGCGCGGTTGACGGGAGTGCATGCAAGAAAGAAAGATATTACAGGTAAATGTTCACTCGCCTTACAGCGTTTACCTGTAAAACACAGCGTCGAGCATTCGCAAGATCGTTACATTACATGGAAATACTTTAGGAAACTGAGCATTTGCCTGTATTACAATTAGATTAACATTGACAATGTTACATTACATTGTAATGCTCAAGTGTATGCTCACCTTTAGATATCTATCCCTTGTTTACATTACAAAAGAGGTCTCCATTCAAAATTTCGGCTTTCTAGATCCATAGACTTGAGCTGGGCGTTAATAAGTGAACACATGAGTCAGGACTTTCATTTTATAAAGAAGAATAGATATCTATGAATCATAATATCACAGAAATTATTATGCAATGATACGCGAATAGTAGTATAAAATATAGATACTTACTAGTTCCGTTCTTCAATCATACATGGCTAGTGTGTTCGATACTTTTATGGTAGCAAGGCCATTATTATTAAATCGGCATTTGATAATCATGGCTGCGCACAAAGCAGCAGGTATCTGTAAGGCTCAATGGTCTGTTGCCCTGTCACTTAGCATACAATCGTCGGTAATTCCTCGGGCAGGTTACTCAGTACTCTGTAGTTAGTCACACTGTCACGCGGCACTAAGATCTGTTCTTTATATTCAGGGGACGACGGCTTTGCTTACGCTTGTAACAATCACAAATCTAAATAGAGAAGCGATAACTGTTCACTAGAGGTCAGCTTCGATAATGTTTGCAAATATATTTTAATATAGGACACCTACTTTATAAGGCGACTCGTTCATTATTTACTTTCTATTATAGATTGACGTAGTGAACTCTAAAAGGTAATGTATTAATCATTATTAAACAAGAATACTTTGGTTCTTATTAGAGAGGTATGGACAAAATGAACTCCTGTTTCAAGTGAAAAATATTATGAAAGTAAATGTAATTTTCATACTTTGGAGAAAATTAAATTGTAAACCTATTAGAGTTTAGCTACATTGTTCTTTATGGCTTATTACCTATGCCAAATGCCGATTGGGAATGGGGTCAACTCATTAAGCATGTACATATTAATAGGTAGGTAAAATAGTCAAAAACATCAATTTTCTGATCGCTTCTGCCAACTGTGGTAAATAAAGTCAATCCTTAACAACCTTAAAGGATGCCTGTGGCCAGCAATTGTAACAAATAAAGAGATTATTCTATCCTTCAATAAATCGTAATAAAACATTGTAGTTAAATTTTTTAAAATAAGCAGGCAATTTTTAGTAAATTATACCTAATAACTGTTTCATTGCAAATAAAAAAATCTTCAAGGTCCTGCAGGTTGAATCCTTATTAAGCCTTCTAAAGGAGGGACCTTCGGTACAGAATAAGTAGTACCCTTCGGTAGGCTTGCACGCGGCCTTATGTGATATATGAGGAAAATAGAAAAAAGAGAGATAGAAAAAAAACCTGAAATTTCGTCCCAGTGTTTTTTAGAAAGTTGACTATTATAATATTTTTTTTAGAAAACACTGAATCGTAATTCCGGACACTTTTAAAAAAATATACATTGGCCTTATGGCATCCAGTTTTAATGAGATCGAAGAGGTTTAAATGACAACAGTAATCATCGCGGTTGATAACAATACGACCTCTTAGGAATTAATATTGTTATCGATACACGATGTTTTTGTTTATATACTAGCACAGCTGCTAGGTACATTTAACAATTTAATAGATATACCTATTTATCTATCACCGTTTTTCTATTACAATTATAGTTACTTTATCGAGGGAGCTCCGCTCTTGTAAAAACTACCAGTTAAAACCTGTTTTAAGCTGAGATCTACTACATATTTCTAGGTATTGTAAATTAAATCTAAATAGAGCCGTTTTCAAGAACACGCCTATGGCATCCAAACATGGCGCGGTGATATAAAAAAAAACAGAAACTAAGTTTTAATATAGATAAAACCTAGTTAATTGATTTATCGTTGTTGAAAATCTTTTCTATACTATAAATTTTAACAAAGCCTTTTTCGGAGAACACTATTACACTCGTAAATTAAAAAAAATATTGGATATATAAATGTACTTAATCATTAAATAGTAGGAAATATGTATCTAGCTATATTGTATAATATGATGTAGGTACATGTGTGTTAGTAAGGAATGAATTAATGTGTTGTAGATATGTTCTCTGGTAGTCGCGTGGCTGCCAAGCCAAGGGAAAGCACTTGGCACTTTGGCAAAAATACAGTCTATTGACCATTGACGCGACACACTGATTGATCGACCACCGTCCACTATTCTCAGTTATACGTGCTTATTAACCGAGAGTGTTTGGCAAAGAGACAAGATATTTTTGTCTAAATACTTACATTGTTTACGCGACCAGATCGTGGTACTAATGTGCTCATAATTTCTTAGAAGAACTCAATGATACATTGTTAGGTACATAGTTATATACTCGTTTAACAACGGACAAAGTAAGAATGACTAAATTTTAGATATTTTTAAACAAACGATGACAAAGTTGCGTAATTGACGGTTTTATCGTTTTATCATCATCGTTTTCATCTCATCTTGCGAATGATTGGCTGGCAAGAATAAAGTAGAGTTTTGTTACCAGTCATTTACACAAACAAACAACACACAAACATTATATAACTTAGTTAAATCAAAAAATTGTTTTCCAAGTTGGATAAAATGTTACTTACATCATGTATTTTAGCTTCCACATTAAAACAGATAAATGTAAATAAAAAGATATACAATAGTGTTACTTCAGCATTCATAAAATTAAAACTTTAAATAAAAAAGTTATGTAAGTCACTACTACACGGGAATCGCATAATGTCGTAAATGCTCTTTTATAAAAAGCAATAGCTTGGTTTTATAGAGACAAACCGGTCGATACAAGCTGGAATCATATGAAAATGGCTAATTTTAAATAGTATCCCAATCGACTAGACGACTAGAGTCTAGACTGGTACTAAAACCTTGAATACCTTAAAATAGGAATAGACTCATCGTTATGAAATATCGATTATGTTTCTAATTTGATGTACCTACAATAATTATACATAGTTAGTTGATAAATGTTTACTGATAAATATTATTTAAAATGGCACCTTAATTTTTGCTTGTTAGTTTGTGAAAAAAAAGTTTGCTGAGTTGATTAACATCTTCTAAAATAATCTAAGAATTGGACAAGTAACAATTTTAAACGTAAATGACTGTCAGATTAGGAATTTATTGCTATCTTACAACTAGACCTGCAAAATCTATAAATGTATAGTTATGAATATGAATTAACGAATTTAAGATATGATTAGGATTACATATGAAAGGAAATATGTGGTGAATGACTTAACAAGGATAGCGTAGAATACGTAAACAGATATCGATTATTTTTATCGAATAATAGTCGAAATAGCTAGCCTTGAATTTTGGTTAATGATAAAACTTGCAATTCAATTTTAATACTTAATGGTTATTTTGATAAATATGTCAAGATAGATAACGATATGAATTCATGAATTGGTGATACAAGCATAAATAGTACGGTTGAAATAATTTTTATGTGAGTAGATAACAGAGTTTTAATGGATAAGTGATATTACTTGCATGAATTTATTAAATATCCTGTGCATTTTAAGTTTATATTAATTATTTTTTTAAATTATGTACATTTTTTTCATGTGTTCTAAGTGTGTCGATCGATTAGCAAGATTAAGAACATAGGGGCTGTCAAGTCTATATGGGTGAGCATTTTCTCAAAATAACATCTAACTATCAACTTGTTCATATATCTGCTATCAACATTCTATGACATTACAAAAAATCAGTGCCGGCAGAGATCTATAAACCAGGAGCTTAAAAAAAAAACAACTTTTGTATTGTCAACAAGATATCAGTGACAATAAGAAAGAAAGCTCCTTCATTTCTTATCAACATAATGTTTTTCGCCAAGACGTAGCCTTGTGGGCTTTCTCCAGAATACTATAAACATTCCTAAACGTTACGAAACGAAAGGCAGACAGGAAAGCGCCTATGACGTCACTACCTTGATTGATGACGCCGATTTAACGCTGAACAAAATAACACACGATGTGAATCAACTTTATTTTAATCAAAGCATATTCTGTGGCCTTCACATTGTCCTCTAAGTTTTTCGCGAATTAATTTCGACCCACTACTTCGAACAACATACGAAATTATGGGCGACCTTGAAATTTTTTAGGGTTTATTGATTGGAAATCGTTGAATATTAGATAAGATAATCTGTTTGTAAAAACGTGATTAATAATGTTATATAATATACATATACATTCATAATGTATACATTTTACCAATTATGCTTACGACAGAGCATTTTATAATCATTAACCAAGTTACATCAATTACATTATTATCATTAGGTAGGAGTTCTTTGAAATAGGTGGGGTAATGCTTATTTTGATAATAAATCAATACTTGCCGTAGATACTCATTACTCAAATATTGTCTACTAAATAGTCATTTCACTTAGGAATTTACTTTCTGATTACATAAACTTGTCACTAGCTTTCGGCAAAGAAAAGCTGCCTTCCTTAGTGTTCAAGTGGTCTCCGCTTTAAACTGTATTATTAGGTTCTGCTGTTTGAATGTGAAATTGTAGCAAGCAAACTAAACTATAAATAGTCTTATATAAGGTTTTGGGATCGCAATTAGTAAGAAACAAATTAAAAAAGCATCGGATGAAATCGATAACTAAAATACAAACATCAATTACATTACAGACGTGAACAACATTCAAACAAGCACTTTGCCTAATTGAAGTGCGACCCAAATTGATAGCAATCTTTTTCTAAATAAAAATCAAGTCCAAATAAAAGATCCAAAATTATCGTGTCACCACGTCCCGCTAGGTAACTCTGAAAATAGCAGGCTAATGCAGCGACGGGAAACGTTTGGATTATTAAAAAGTTCAAATATAACTGGTAGAGGAAAGAGTATATATATAGAAGTGACCTGGATTTGAAAAGGTTATTCCATGTATCTATCTACTACCCAAAATGAAGCATGAAGCGCATTTAGTGATGCTCATTCGTGGATGGCAACGTGGCAACTGACAACTGACAACGTTCTCACACCCGAGCTTTTTGGAATTAATGTTTTGTTTACTTGGTAATTCTGAGATTACGGACTGATGTAATGTTTCAGCCTAGAAGTATCTAAGGCTAGTGAAAAGCTTTTTACTGTGACACGAATACGACAAGATATCTCAGGGAAAATCTCCGTTTAGCTACGAATACTTTTACTTACATTAGAAGGTTTCGAGGTTTTTCGAAGTTTGACTTTTTATATGTCCATGTGTAAGAATGTTGATATACCTACACAGTGATAATACACCCACTCAATAGCATTAAGTACTACTGTAGGTACATACTTAATAACTCCATGATAAACACCGAAAGGTCAGGGAGTTTGTACAAAATAATGAAGCACAAATTTGAAGTTTGCTTTACATTCAACAAGGATCTAATCCTTGACATTAACTTAATTTATTCAAAGTTTATTTTTATTAGCAAAAAGGCAAAATCAACATGGTGGGCGATTACATGAAAATGTTAGCAGCTATATTAATAAAGGAGAAGTTGCAAGGATAGCTAAATCTAACGTTCTAAAGTTAAAAATTATACCCACCTACTTAAATAAGATCTTCTAAGCGGTATAGTGAATTCATAATATAAAAATAACTCTAATTTTGTATCTGGCGACTTCGAGTTGTGCCTAATTTTTTATTAATTTCTTAAAACATATTCTCTGGACTCGTAACAGAAATACAGCTTAAAACATCAAATTTATAGTAAAAATGACCATTAGATTTTGGGAAAGTGACTTAGCCAGACAGAAGACCGCAGTGCTTGCTTGCTCGCATGATTTAAATAAAAAGCCTCTGAGGACTTCTGCATGTAGAACCCGTGTCAGCCCCTAAATTAATACAATTATAGGAACTCTTTGTAAGGTTGCAAAAGACATTTAAGGTTTTACGTTTCATTAAAGTGAAGATAGAATGTTATTCACTATTGGTATTGGAGCGTGGGCGACTACCATCTGTACGTCATTTAACGATTCAACTAGTATGTCTAGTTTATAGGCTACTAACTCTACGAAGTCATTACATTGAAACCACGTTCATGATAGTTTAATAGCTAGTATTTATATTAGTCGTATCCTGTCATTTTTCGCGTGGCATTGTAAAAGTAGTCTTTGTTCTTACCTAGGATTCTTCCCACCAAAACCGATTGTTTATGTTTGCGTCCGGATTATAAAAGGGAGGAATATCTTAACTATGTAGGGATGTTTTATCTTTATTGAAATTCGGAGACTCAGAAGGTCATCTTAGACAAATAAGTGTACCTAATTGTGAAAAAATTGGCTTTATCTACTAACATAATGTAATGCAGAAAAATGTGTCTGCAACAATGTTTTTAAATATTCTCCTTAATTCATACCAATTTTGTAACTAATAATAGTTATCATAAACAAATTATACCTATAATCAAAGTCACAAATATAATATACCTACAAAAATGGATACCTAATTAATAACCATAGGTATGGATACCTTATACGGCGACATATTGATTTAAATTATTCTCAGCTCTACACACATTCAAAGTGGCATATTTTTCGAGGTCTAAGGTCAACCGAATCATTCATTAGGTGTAATAAATGATTTGTTTATTACAACATAGCAATCATAAGTAATATTGATGTGTCATTACGCGGATGCTATTACAATAAATGCTAAATAGAAAGAAAAAAGTAATAATTTAACCTCGGTCAACGAACTCAATAATTTAATGCTAATGCAACACCAAATTGATTCGATTCGAATTTCAAATGAACTGTGAAAAATTTGCCACTTACACCTTTCTTTTTAGAAACCCTTACTCGACAAGACTATTTTAATCGCTTCTAATAAGCAATTTAACAAAAATGAGAGAGTTATTTTATGTCTGTACAATAAGGAGTCTAGAGTCTAGATCTTTCAAAAAGCAGGTTAGAAATAATTATATTTTGGAGCTCGGGATTTGAACCTAATATTTTGACTATACATTCAGTAAAATTTAGTTCAACTTGAAACCGACTCCACAGCTAAGACGAGGCTCACGTCCATATGTAGTACCTATTATACCAACAGTTGAAATATAGACATGTTTTGAGAACATTCGCAATAATTAAACCTGTCTTTAATGCAAATCAATCATAGCATTTTTATACAATTTGCACAACATGATGGCGCCTGTGCACACAACACAGGTGGCACACACATAAACACAACATTGTGGTGTGTTGCCGCGTGGGCGACGGTGGCCGCAACTTAACAATAATGGACACATTCAGGGTTGACGCACCTGCAATTATTCACCTTACCTACATGCTTTTTGTAACAGATAATGACCAAATATCTATTTGAGCATCACTTGCCAACATTCAATTAGGTATTTATGTTAATTGAATAGTTCTAGCGCCAAATAGAGGTGCCAAAATGAGTAAATTCAATGCTAAAGTGGATATCCCTCTGTATTGGAGAGCCCTTGAACATATGTAGTTGCCTACCTTGAAGGTTGTTGGCTCTAAGCCCTCACCAATGTCGAGGCTATTAGCAGTCAATAACTCAGTAAAAAAAAGTTCTGAGCGAAACGTTAAGAATTTTTTTTACTCTAGCGCAAAAAGCGTTATTTTTTGCATATTTAGGCGCGATCTATGAATTTATTTGACAACCCTGACTTGTATGTAAATAGAAGAGTGTCAGTGTAGAGTCGCGAGTGTAGGCGGGGTTGTTTGCCTCGACTCTCCTATTGCGTGATACACTCAATAAAACTGTTGTTGGACTCCAAATTGGTCGTTTAAACGAATACGCCGCCTCCTTGTAGGTCCGACGCAAACTGTGGCCATCAGAATCGGCAATTACACTGGATAATTTACTTCACCGCCTTGATTAAAACTGTGATTATGAGACCTATCATGTCATCACGCTATTCGTCATATCTATGTTTATTTATTTGAAAATAGCCTAACTTTATTTTTGTGGTTAATTCTACATTATGATATCTCCATTAATACCTACTAGAATAGGTAGTAAGCAGGTAACTATAAATGAAAGTCGAAAATAACTGTCCTTAAACCAAATCCGGTTTTAAGATAGGTATCAAAATGCAAGTCAATATTATAATTAGCATTACTGCAATGCAATTAACACGTCAGTGGACTTTTTACCGCAAACAAGTAAGCTAAGTAATATCGTGGCAACTCTGGTTTACGTAACTGGCGTCGCGTGACTAGCTCCGTTCATTCAGCCTCGCTACCCGAAGCTGAACATCACGTAGACATTTATAAATTGTTCATCATTATTGTACAAAACTAATTATTTGCATAGATCTATTTCAATAGGACACTTATCTTTTTCTCATTTTTTAAGTGATGGCAATCGGATCGTTTTACTGTCAATTTCTGCCAGTTTCAAGATTTATTTTACACTTTTAATGCACAAAAACGATTTGATTTTTCAAGTTCTCAGTAGATTCTCACACGTTAAAATGTGCTGTGAAAATGATCACAGTTCAGTTTGCCTCCATTTTTACAACTCAACATTTACAGAAGTCGTCTTTCAAGTTTAATTAAATAAACAGCATTTTTTTTTTTCAATGTCGTTTGGGAATTAATAAATGGCGTCGCCGTCGGTTTGTCGGCTGATCGGTCTTTAAACTAAACTATGTTAGGTACTAGTATTTTTTGGAATTCTGGGCTCTGTGTGTGACATGTGATTATTATGGTTTCTAATTTAATGGACAAACTGGACTGATGATGACTATAAAAATATCATCAAGTTAAAACTGGGTAAGTATTTACCATAAGCTTACGTTTCGACCGGGTACAAGCGCGTTTATTCTCGTGTCAAATTGTTTACATAATGCAACGCAAAAGTTTAAAAGTTATAAAATATCATCAATACCTAAGTACTATTTACCTACTCTTTACTTATTATTGTTTTTAAACTTTCGCGATTTTTATACATATTAGTTATATTTCGGGACTTAATCGCGTGAATTATTTAAAGGTACGAACCTTTTATTTACCCGACGTTTCGATCGAATTGCACCGATCGTGGTCACGGGTCGACTGATGGCAGCTTAGCGATGTCTCCGTGAGGCGCGGGGTTTTTCAACTACCCTCGCCTGGTCTTGATATTTTTTTCTTTACTTATTATTAAACTTATAAATATAACTTCGTCTGAGTGTGGTTATAGTAATATCTTCTCTAGTTCTAAATATTTAACTAATCGCTGCAGTTAGATAGGTACTATGTTTTAAAATAAATATCGTTATCTATTTGCGCAGGTCCCCCAATCATAAAACAATTTCCTGAAAAAGAATTCAACATAAACTAAACCTGCAGTTTTATTTCAAGTAGCTTGCTGTTGCAATCTTAAAGCGCGAAGCAACAAAAATCACACATTTTTTGTTGTTGTAACAACCACTTTATTATGGATAAGGTGCAGATACGGATTAAACCGTGAAATCACTGAAAGATCTTTTGAAATTGGAATCTTTCGACTAGCAACACTGATATAATTAGGTTGGTAAAGACCATTGACGTATAGACCTGTACTTCGCCAAATCCTTACAAAATTGTCAACTCTCTAGAAAGAGACAACGCTACTTTGTGGACAAGACCTGTCGAAGACAGGGTCGCACGAGTTTTTTCTCTCTTTCATATGGCGAGGTTTTTTTTTTAGTCGGGCTTCATATATTTAGCTAGCTGAACATAACTGGCTGAATAGAATTTTATAAGCTACGGGCTGCTTTTTGGGCCGGGAACAGCTACAAATGTTTCATCTTCATTCATACAGACAAACATTGATTTTTTAATATATATAGATTTAATTTAAAATAAGCATGATGACGTCAATCCCGCGTGTTACATGTTTAGCCAACCTAATGGATGTTAATATTATACATAATACCAATACCTAACGTATTACGTAAAGTGTTGACTGATACATTATGATAAAAATTCTACAGTCTATCTATCAACCGAGAGAAAGGAGGGTAATGTTAGCATTAGTTTTTATTACTATTTATTTTTAAACTTTTATACGTATACGCCAAAAAGGAATATTTCATTTTAAGGGTTCATATAATATGCAGGAATGTATGTCTGTATTCTGCCATAACTTCTACATATAAATCTAAACAAATTTAGATCATTGTTGAATAAGACCGGGTAACATTAGCTAGGCTAAGCTAGGCTAGGTAAGCTTTATTTAAAAAAACAAATATGGTTGCAAATGTGGTATTACCTGAGGAGTCCCTGACTCAGTGGAAACTGAAAAAATCGTGATATGTGCGAGGTCAAGCTATGTTATCACTGTCGGTCCTTAAATGGGTGATCGTAGTCGAAAAATGTCATATCTGGCCTCGGAGAGCACGTTAAGCCGTCGGTCTTAAGCCCACTCTTACATACGGTCTTCTCGATACAGGCTAGCCTAGTGAGAAGACCAACAGTAACACAGCAGTAAATGTCCACCCAGCTTTGCATTTAATGTAATACTGTGTTTATTGCTGTCTCATTTTCATTTTTCTTTCTCCAGTCGTGTCGGATTTCCGTCCCATCGGGCTAAGAAAGTACAGGAATAGAGAGTGCACTCTTGCGTGAATAGAGAGTGGCTAGCTTCTGATGAGATTGGCTAGCGTAGTCGTTATCGACTAGGTACGAGTCTATTAATTTGGGTATTAAAATAAATACCTCATTAAGATAACTTGAAACTCTTGGCGGTTTTGTGTTAGTTACAAGGGCAGACGTATTTTATTATAATTATCTAATTAAGTATGTTCATGTTTAATTAAAATTGGGATCAAACATGACTGTAATAGATTAAATAAATATATTTTAAAATATTTCGACTACTTTGACTGCCTCTGGCGCGGTGGGAGTGTATCCGACTGCTACGCAAGAGGTCGAGGGTTCGATTTCCACATGGAACACCACTTTGTGTGATCCACAAATTGTTGTTCCGAGTCTGGGTGTACTTTGTGTGACTTGTATGTTTGTGTGAATTCCCCGCGATATAGGGCTTGTACGATACTGCGGGAGTCGTCTTTTTTAAAAACAAAAAAAAACATATTTGTGAGAGAACATTTCTAGGATAGCTCTACCTAACAAGTAGGTACTGCGACCAATTGTAGTGAATCTTAATCAAGTGATTACTTAACTAATTGCCTACTTGTAACACAAGAGAGTGTTTTGGATCTCGTAGTAATTATCCAGATTTTTTTCCTAAGAAAATGTAGAGCCTATTAGGCTCTACCACTTTTTTAACATACCGCTTTTTTATTGAGCAACAAAGCTTCACAATAAATCGAATAAGTAAATTGTTGTCTCATTTTATTTCGTTCAATGAATAATTTTAAATGTACAGGTTAGCTTCTTAATATCCATATATTATACTAGCTGCCCCGCACAACTTCGTCTACGTAAATTTTCCCCATTTTTGCACATTTATCATTGCTGATCCTCACCTATGGGTCGTAGCGTGATGTTATATAGCCTATAGCCTTCCTCGATAAATGGGCTATCCAACAGCAATTTTTCAATTCAAACCAGTAGTTCCGGAGATTATCCCATTCAAACAAACTCTTCAGCTTTATAATATCAGTACCTATAGAATATTTTTAACTTATTCGGACCCCCAGTTAATTTTACAATTTATTTGTTCTAATTAAGTAAAACAAAAGTAAACCGATATCCGTTTGGAACAACACGCAATTGTATATGTAATTAAGTGTTTATACTTCAACTCACACATACTAACAATATTGGCTGTAGTTGTGTGCGTAATTACCAACAGATTATACGGGATGTATTTATGTACCCTGTCTGGGATGCGAGGGTTAGCTACTGTTCGTATCTATTCAAGAACAGCTGACTACCCAGTAATGACAACAAACAAGAAATAACTACGATACGCAAAGACAAATAAGGGTTTTTAAACTTTTACTATAAAGCTATCCTCTATAATACAAATAGCCGTACTATAGTTATATAGATTACAAACTGAGCCGCCCAACTTCGTTTGCGTAATTTTCCCCCATTTTTGCAACATTATTCATTGATGCTTCGCTCCTTTTGGTCGTAGCGTGATGTTATATAGCTTGACACTCACAAATAACATGGCTTTCTATTAGTATTTTTTTTTTAATCGGTTCATCAGATCCATAGATTATCCCCTACAACGACACAAACTCACAAACTTTAACTCTTTATAATATTAGTTTAGAAGTAGGTATAGATAAGACTACCTACTACTGCGTTGTGTTTGTATAGCCTATGTTATTCTAATATATAAAATACATTACTGTAAAATTCCATCTAAATCCGTTAAGTAGTTTTTGCATAAAAGAGCCACAAACATTCATCCAGGCATCCATACTTACAAACTTGCAGATATAATATTGCTAGGTTTTTTGTAGTCACGTACTTAATTCAAAACGCTTCATTTTAAGATTGAACAAAGCTATTTCCAAGACGAATCCATTATTTAGAGTTTAGACCCATATAACGATATAGCAAACATTTACGTATTTTTCTGCAAGTTTCATGCCGTCCAGTTATAAAAAAAATAGTCTATAGCCAAAAGATATAATCATTTATAAATTACATAACACAACACATGAAAACGTGATTGATACTAAAAGTACGACAATAAAACAGATATTTAGGCCAAAAGTATAACAGAATTAGAACTCTGGCAACCCTACCTAGTTATAACGTCTGTGACAGCTGGACGGAACAGGTGCGCATGATCATATCATGTTATAGTATTGCCATCGTTTGGGCACCGCGCCTACACAATTAAATTAATAAATGCAAACAATATACGACACGATATTATCGCGTCTGGATAAAACCGTCAACTAAAAATAAAAGAGTGATACAACAGTTATGATTACTACAATAAATACTTAGGTATCTAATGTAATTGTTATTTTTATTCTCTGTTGTGTATTTGCATTTTGATTGGAGTCAAACAGTTGTCAATTAATGTAATGAGCTGCTAAAAGATAAATAAACCTGTCTATCGTATCATTCTCTGTCGAACTACTGACTAAATCATTAAAATTAATGACTAATATTGATAACAATTAGCAGCGGATTAATTAATATTCGTTTAATTAAATATCACATTTCATAATGTAACAACATCATACTTAAGTACAAAAATAAATCCATTAACGTTTATTTTTCCTTAACATTTTGTGTCGGCTATTGGGAAAACTGGTATAAACAGATATTTGATAAACATTAAACGAATGGAGCGTAAAAGTCAAAATAATCCGAGCATTTGTAAGTTTCTGCGGGACGCTGTGCGTGACGATGGGTGTGAGGGTTAACTTGGGTATGAGCAGGGGGTTAAAGAGGGGTTGTTGGGGTGGGGGGGTGTGGCGGGCGGTGTAAGACGCGGCGTGAATGGCGGCGGCAAGGTCAGGGGCGTCGGAAGTGGGTTACGGGCGGCGTCCTATCGACCGCCCGGCTACCGCCCGCCCCATGCCACATCGTGCCCGCCACGCTGCCTCATAACACCATTGTATCATTATGCTACTTTATAAACGATAGCAACTTTTTACGCCTGTACAACTTGAACAATTTTTGAGTGAACTTGATTTGTAGTACAATCGTTACTTCGTAATTGGAATTTGTTGAGTGGAAATTGTTTTTACTTCTAAGTACATTATATTGTATTCAGATAAACAACTATTTTAAAACGTTGCTAAACAGACATAAAATAACAATAACAACAACATTTTATCTATTAACTACCCACACTGCTTAAATTAAAAACCTTGGGTGAATGCCATCGATACCAAAAAGGCAATTAAGAAAAACAAATAACAGGCCATAGAACTGGCTTCGTAGAAACACATTTTTGCCAAATATCGGTTCGTTATGCGCTAGAGCAGCGGCCATGTTGGTGTGTGCGCGTGATGTAAGCGCTTCCGTCGAGAATCGTTCGCAAATTTGGCTCGCCATTCATACGACGAGGTTTTTTACCGAGCGGACGGCGAACTCGCGGCCTTGCTGCTTGCGCCTACGCCGACCGCCTCAGCCACGATCACAACCGTCAGACGGCGCGCTCCACGTCAAAACTATTCAAAATTAGAACATTCTTTATTTAATTTTAAATTTTATATCAATAGATGTAGGTATCTATTTTTTTTTTTTATTTCTACCTACTAGAATTATGTAGAACATAAAGAACTATTTAATTTCTTATGATATCTTAGTCAACGGGAAATTACACTCAGATCAATTGATAGAGTCTATATTTTTTTAATAAATGGATAAATCTGGTTTTAAATGACTTCTATCATTTAAAGAATGTGGTATCAATTGCTTTGTAAATGTTATGAACTTAGAAATATCCTTATAATAAATTATCTAGTAATGTATCTATCATCTATTTTGGCGTAATCATCTAAAATTAAACATCCATTCCGACTTACTATCTTGCTTTATCTTTTGAAGAAGGATGTAGTGTGTTTATTTTTTCTTTAAAATAACTTAAATTGTTGAATGTTCAGTTGCGCAGTCACACCGTTCAACTCGAGAGCTAGCTAATTGGCTTGAATTTTTAAAACCTTAGTCACGAACTCACGACACCATCTTTCGGTGTTTTCATGACTCACAATGGCAAACAATGTATGCGGCGGTCTCGTTTCCTCATTCGCGAAATTTGACTTTACACACACATTAATAAAATAAAAGTACCTACGTACGTATATAATACTTGTTTTGGTCTATTATATAACCTAATTAAGTATGTATGTAACTATAGACACATTAGATCGTAGATAATACATATTAACGTTTATTGTGTTGGCTGCCTCTGTTCGGAATGCTATGTTGGTACGTCATCTCGTCGGTCGAGTTAAATTACAGTTTATTTTTATTATTATTTGCTTTTCCATGAAACTAGATAAGGAAAATGTCGCCTATGTCCAGTAAGTTATACCTATCTATTTTATTGATTCGTTATTTACACGAATATTTTCATGTAGCCGTTTTTAAAAGGATTGCTTGCATGAGATAATAGTTTCACAGTACCTACCTATTGAGAAATATCCTACCCCGTTTTTATCTATATCCTTTAAAAGATTTACTAAAGATAATTGACTAGTTTTTGCCCACAGCTTATTATGTGGCATTTTGATGCATGATGATGTTGGTATGAATATCATTATAAAGTTTCATTAAGGGTAGATTACACGAAACAGGGTTCGGCTCTCTCAAAAAATTATATAGAAAACCTAAATATTAGGACACGAAAAAAATTGTGTCACTAGTCAAAGAGTTTTTCTAGTAGATGATATAAAATTTAAGGATATATCTTATTATGATCCCGCAAATAAATCTTGAAGTTGTGGAAAAATGCAAAAACGAGCATTTTCGTATTGTCATAGTCATGGCGTTCGTAATCTAACATATGTACGAACGAATATTCTACTTTACTTTGACCTGCGCTCCTGCGCACTGTGAAGTACCTAATGGTTGTGTGCGGAAGAGCAAGGCCGGCGATCGTGTCGCTGTGTACGTAGTGTTAAATAAATAATTCTCTCAGTGTAATGCCCCCTTAAAATCATTTCAGTAGTTTACACATCGATCCTTACAAACTTTCACGTTTATAATAGGCATTGGTACAGGTGTTAGGATTGTTTTAGACTTAGAACTTTTTAGACTTTTTTTAAAGGCGTGAGTGACACACCGTGAGGTTAAGCAACTCTACGATACCAATTTCCTCTCTTTAAAAATAGGTTATGGAATGTAGTAAGAAGCATAACACTCCATCGTACTTAAGAAAGTAGATATACAGCCAAATCTTGTTCACTCATAAACGCTGACCTCAAACCCTTGAACCTAGAGAGAATTGAGAAATTTGTCAGAGGTTTCTTTTCAGACAAGCAGAAACTCGAGCTCTAAGGGTAACCATAAAGGTGTAACGGTACTCGTTGTTTAATAGAATGCTCTGACAAATCTGGTTATTAGTAGCAGCCCTAAAAAAGCCTTAAAAAAGATATATCGAGGCCAATTTTTGCCAGCGCGTAACAAAGAAATTCTAATTTCATTTTTATGATAGGTAGACACTGTTTACGTATAATAATCTGCTTCTAGCTAGACTAGATTTCCTTCAGACTTTGTAAAAGGTTTTATACAAATAACAAGGCCATGAAAGGTTCGTGACTGGATCTAGAAAGCCTAAGTCTTATGAAATATTTCGATACCTATCGAGTTTCACATCTTTTGACGGCTTTTATCAAGAATTAGGTAACATTTCTTAAAGATTGCGTTGAAAATATCGTCTATAGTCTATTCTATGCTCTACACAGAATATTAAACGAAACGGTACTTTTGCAATTATCTACTAGTACAGTTAGGTACTAAGTAGGTACTATTTTTTTTGATAAACGTTAGTAATCCAGATTTATTAATTATGGTCACCGTCCCTTTAAATGTGGTATTAAAGGCAATGAAGGTACTTAATGGAAACACCCTGACACGTGAGGCTATACTGGATTATCTCCAAAACAGCTGAACGAATTTACAACAACCTTGTAATCAAAATAACTGAATTTGGGAGACACGCATACAATTACGTCAAACATAAAACATATAAGTAACAGTCAAGGGTTAATTAAACAATTTAATGCGCCATTTTGCTGTTATATTTTGCAGAAAAAAACCTTTTTGATTGTGTCGATCCATAGCTGTAATGGAACTTTGATTGGTTAGAATAGAGAACAGAAGCAGTAATGGCTGAATTACACCACCCTGAATCAGGATCCCTAAATCTATACTAATATTATAAAGCTGAAGAGTTTGTTTATTTGTTTGTTTAAACGCGATAATCTCTGGAACTACGGGTCCGAATTGAAAAATTCTTTTACTGTTGGATAGCCTATTTATCGAGGAAGGCTATAGGCTATATATAACATCTACGCTACGACCAATAGGAGCGGAGCAGCAATGAAAAATGTTACAAAAACGGGGAAAATTTACGCATACGAAGTTGCGCGGGTCAGCTAGTTCTTAATATGAGAGGTGCAATAAGGTCCCTAATTATCGAACTTGTGGCCAAGTACACCCTAATTCAGGGTGAGTGTAATAGCCGCTTAAGCACTCTGGCGTTTGGTTAACAATTTGTGGGTATTTTAATTATAAAATTGAATCGACACGAATGTTGTTCAACAATAAATTTCTTGTTAAATACGAGTTCCTGCTATATGCTACGCTAAAAAGCTCAGTCAATAAGTCTACACAGTTGTAATGTATTATAGTAGTCATCCCTTAACCGTGGAAGGTGTAATAGAATACCGAGAATGCAGAAGGCAACCTTCACACGTACTTCACTCGTGCGACGCACATAGACAGAGATAACGTTCGCGGACATAAATCGAAGACCACTATTGGTGTACTTTGTTCGGAAAGATCAACCGGTTCCGCGTCCATGTGCGATGTGATGATGCTGCGGCTTCTGTACTCTCTATATTCAGTGGACGTATGCTAACTCGAAAAGAGCTTGTTGTTTGCGCAGGTGCGCTAGCGCAGCACCTTCTTTGTTCAACAAATTATCGCCTGCAGCACCGACGCGCGTAGGAATGTTGACGATTGACGATTCTCTTATTTTCTTATGTATTGGATTTTATTTATATGTTTAATGTACGTAAATGGTCCTAGTAATGCCGTTCAAAAACAATAAAGTTGCTTAACAGATCCAATTTGTCAAATAGATATGTACCTAGTTAATTAATTCAACTTTAGATTTGAATGGAGACCAAAATCCAGACTCAAAAAGTGGATTGTTGTACCTAAGTTTTAAACTATCACTGCGTAAATTAAGAAAGTTAGTTTAATCGAGATAATTCCTAGATTTGTTCAGCCGTTTTGAAGCCAATCATTTTTTTATGTGTTGATGATTTGCAGTACCTACCTATCGCATCAGATCTTTGTGCTGATTAAGGAGCTTCATTAACTAGGCATCCCTCCTTCTCCCCTCCCTGAGGACCCGTCCCCATAAGTCGGGTGTCGAATCATACAACCAGCAAGAACAGAGGCGCCGAGACCCGACAAGTATAAACAGAGGCGCCTATATCCAATTTATATACGAATCCGACACCCGAGAATTAGGAACAGGCCCTGAGTATGTATTAAAACCAACATCTAACGCGTAATTCCTTTGAATCTAAGACCATAACAGTCTAGCAATACTGCAAATGTAATAGCTATATAACATAGGTATATACCTACATATTATGATGTTGATAATAAACGTTTATACTTCAACAGAATTATGATACAATCGCGTAACAAACTAGCGTAGTGTAAAAATTTCAAAGAAGAAAAATATTTATTCGCCTACACGTGTTTTATGTAATGGTAATATATAAACAAACAATCAAGAGCCTACTTGTGTTAAGCTCTGGCAAGATAACCTTGTACGTACAAACGGCTGCTTAAATTTAGAATAATTTATCAACATTGTTATATCAGCTACTGTTTCTGTACGGCTCATTGTTATAAAACATAAATCCCTCGTGATTTTAAGCTGGATGGTTTATTTTAATTAGAGAACATCCACACAGATGAATAAAACCTTAAAAATCTGTAATTGCTTTCATCACAGTTTAACCGATTTGCGATTTATTTAGTCAGTTTTATGCATATTATAAAGTATTTGGGAGTGTGTGCTTAGTAATAGAGCTCACAATTTTTTTACTATAATTTTCTTAGGTACTTAAAACTTATAGAGAAGATGAGAAATCACTATGTGGAGTAGGTGAAAAGAAGCTGCAAAGAAAATGGCCGACAAATCAAACTTGACCATGAAATTGAATTGAATTAATGTAAAACTGATATAAGTGGAATATGCCGTAAGTGAAGTTTTAATAATGCAAATCCGCGCCCAATATGGTACAAAATGCTGCCACAGATGATTGCGAATATTGAACGACTCTACATCCGTCTTTTGTCACGAAATCAATAATAAATTACTTCAAAAGAATTAACATTATGTTATTTAACTTGGAGTTTCATGTCTTTAAGCTTTTATGTTTGTGCTTACGTAACAAAGCCCAACTGTACCGTAGATGTATAATTTACGGGCGTCAAGTACCTAACAGTTAGTTGTGAAGTTCTGCTTTCCATTTACAATGAATTTTGTACCTATTCTCCGTAAGTATATTGAAGCTGTCAATACATTTATAATGCCAAAATGGCGTATGGTTATAACGTTAAAATAATTAGTCGCTGCGGCTGACACGTTTACATATTAGTTTAAAAGGTTTGCCTTGCCATGCCTCCCAAAATTGGTGTACGCTGTGATGCGCTTTGAGTCACAAAGGTTTGAAGTCTCTTATCAAGGAGTTTGTGTTACCAGCTCTATATTATTCTTGGCGTTCATATTAATTGGACACCTTTTTTTTCGAAATGAGGAGACAAGCAGGTCGTGTGCCTGATGTCAAGCGTCACGCTAGCACATAATAGTATCAGTGCCACCCAAATTTTTGTTTGGCAAAGATCTAAATGTCACCGTACCGCGCTCCTCATTTGAGACTTATATTTTTACATTAGTTCATTAGTCTCATTTGTCCAGTAATTACACTTGCTACAGTGCCCTTCAACCGAAACATACTTAGTACCTAATGTGTTAACATCACTATTTCACGGATGAATAACTGACACTGCTGTGGGATACCACAGCAGTGTCAGTTATTCATCCACAAAGACAGCATATGGCTTAAACCTACCACTGGTGACAAATTTGATGGTATCCGACCGTTGACAAGATCAAATCGGATCGTCCGTTAGGGGATCCGTTTATTTGCTTTGTGTGCGAACATGCGCCTAGTATCTATACCGTGCGACGATAAAGCAACAAAGATCGTTTTATGTCTTGATGGTAGACCTACAGTACCCTAAAAATAGAACAAAAGCGGTGTTTATACGACAGACTACTCCTCGTCATGTGGCGTGCACACTGAATTACTAACTTTTATGTACGTGAATAAAATCTATTTATAATGTTGACGCCGTCGGCCGCTCCACATTCTTATCTCGTCGCCATACTAAACTCGAGACGAGTAATCTAATGCAGATGCTGGAGGCTACCTACTACTTACTGAGTAGTGAAGGAACAAGGGCTTCTTGCTTGATATGGTTCAATATAAATTAGTAGGTAGGTATATAAACGAAACTATTTTATATTTGTACAAGTCATATGGTACTAGATAATCCTCTAATCTAAGGCGTTCTGAGCGTAATTCTAGTCTAGAAAGAAAAGGTTGGAACCGTCTTTTTAAAGGCTCAGCAATCTAAACGACTTATCTTCTCTTCTATATTGTAAATCAGAGATTAATAATATTATTTCTTTGTCAACAGCCCGTCCGATGATCTCAGCGAGCCTCCCCGGCGAGGCGCTAGCCCAGCTGGGGCAGCTCGGGCAGCTGAGCCACCTTTACCCGCCCCCGCCGCCGGCCGGGATGACGCCCGAGTTCCTGGCGCCCCCACCGCGGCCCTACCCGCGGTACGCACCGCGGCGGCCCCGGGACACGATGCCGGCGCCCCCAGCACCTTCAGCGCCCACCTTCCCCTCGGTTGCGGGAGGGTACACACCGTTTCTTCCACACCCTTCCTACGCGTCGTACTTGTACCGGTCGCGAGGACCGCCTCAAGCGCCGCCAGCTAACTACCCTGTGCGGCCGCGCGCTACCTCCGGCTTCGTGCCTCCAGCGCCGGCGCCGCATTCGCCGCCTGTCTCGGTTCCAGTACCCGCTCCACCACCCAGAGAGGTAAATACCTATTTGACATATCTTAAACACCAATGTTTTTAGAAGACAATATTTTCATCAGTCGCTTCAGAAACCGCTATCTTATTTTTACCAGTCCCTATATCACCACCAAGTTACTTAAATAAATGAAGTCCCGTTTATCACACGTTTGGAGCACAAGACAGTTTCTTAGCTCGTATTGAACAGCCAAGAGTCAATAAAATCTGCTTTCTAAGTGACCAAAACAATTAGTCTGCTCTTCTATCGATGTTACGATTGATTTAAACTCAATTGCACATTGGCTTTGATCTAATTACACTTTACCTTGATTCCAGGAACCGCCGATGTCTCCCGAAAGAGGTGCACCAGCGCCTTACTTCTGCCGCGGTGCGTTGATACGCCTAGAGGATGGCTCACTACGGCGTGTCGAGGAGATGCGAACGGAAGACTTCGTTATGAGTGCGGACAGGAGTGGGGACCTTGCGCTCACGCAGTGCACCCTGCTGAGGCTTGACGAGCGAGGCGATCGACTCGCGCTCACCCTCACGTATGACAGGAACCGCTCACAGGTTTGTGATTCTTAACTAATACAACTGCGACGGACCTACTATGTTAGAGAAGGATCTGTCGCAGTCATTGCGGTTCCTATTCATATAATCGTAATCGTAGATCAAAATGGGTCAGTAGATATGCGACTCAACACTGAGACATCCCATCAAAATGGGATTGAAGTCATATCGTCTGTGAAAGATATTCAGCAGAAATATAAAAACGACTACTTGAAAATAGAAACACAATAGTTTCTGGTATAGCCAAACCTTTCAGAAAACTAGACCATAATTATTAATAAAAAAAACAACATCATAATTTATTATGGATGCCCCTGAGGGAAGGAAAAATAATAATTTCATTTAATGATTAAAGGACGATTCCAATTAAAGCATTTACTATAAATATTTTCCTGGCATTATTTTAGTCTAAAGGCCACGTCATGATATACAGTATAAAACTCAAAACTTTCCATATAAACCTCTGGGCATAGCTACTTTGCTCTGAATCCATCTCTAAAATCCGCAGTCGATGTGTATGAACCACTTGGTAGAGTTTCTTGGGCTATCTAACAGTTGTATTTACAATACTTGCAGGTGGAGCTGGAATCTACGGTGGAGCACCCATTCTTCGTGTACGGGAGAGGTTGGGCGTCGTGTAAGCCGGAGCGTACGATGGTGCAGTACGGGCTGCGCGTGCAAAGGTTGCAGGTCGGCGATGTTTGCGTGTCGCTGGTCCCGCGCAAACACGCGCCTGGCGCAGGCAACGCGGGAAGCGCGGGACTGCCCACATCAGCACCGCCACAGACGCACCCCGAGAACCTCAGTGTCAAGGAGGACGCCCGCAAGCGGCGGTGGTCTGCCTCCGACGTCTGCGAGGACGACCGCCCCCCGGTCAAAAAACGCTGAACTTTACACAACATCGTTACGTGACTCTGGAGGAGAACTGATCGTGTTGTGATCGCCCTCGTTGCAACTGCTCGTTTCTGACTTTTGTTTCTGTGCGCCGGGTCGGCTGATCTTACGAGAGGAACGGACTCGTGCTTATGAATGACCTCTAAGGAGGGAACGTGTAGATATATTTAATCGGCCCCAGTGAGTTCGGTCGCGTGTCGCGGCACATGCACTGTTTTATGTTAAGTTGCGCGGTTTCTGCAGCGATCGGCAGTCCATAATAGTACGCTTATGAAATTCTATTCGGGAACTCTAGGTGCTTTTTACTGTCGGGTGCTTCTGTACGCGTTCGTGTACGATGTTGTAAATATGTATGTAACTTAGGACAAAGTTGAACGTTACTCTCCATGACTAACCTAATGTGTCACAAAAGAGAAGGATTGTCACAGGATGGTGTGCATTCAGAAAGTTTTTATTCCTCTGGTACACGAATGATATACCTAATATTACAAAATACGGCATACAAAGTAAAACGCTTTAGACATTCTTACACGAGGAACTTTAAAAATATTATTTTAATAATCTACAAACGTGGAGTGAAAAATTTATAAATTAATGAGCACAAAAATAACAATGCGTAAGTTTGTACCAGATCTTAAAGTAGGTTAGATATTGTGATAACCAATGAGATTTTAAACGCCAGTCTACGTGGACACGTGGCAATGCATATATAAAACAAAACATAAGGTACAATGAATGTTAGCTAATAGATAGTGGTAAACGGCTGACGTGTGCTTAAATCTCGACTGATTTCTTTCTATACGAGTATTCTGAATGTTTGTTTACGAAGCAGTCATGTCAGAGTCCCATTCTTCGATGGTTGTGACTGCAGACATATCCATGACGTTGTAATTGTCGTGACTTGTAGTCCCGCGATACTGGGACACGGTCCCGCGATACTGGGACACGGCCCCGCGATACTGGGACACTGCGACAGTGCGTGGGAATCGTTCACCGAACTGGTGGTTAACTTTTCTGACAAATAATTTGATCACGTCTAATGTAAATGTTGATAATTGATAGTTATATATTGTAAACATAAAATATGTATGATCATGGTTATATAGATGTCATCTCTATTGCTTTTTGACGTCCATGTGTGATACACATAAACTTTTCTATGAGAAGATGTATACATAATAAACACACAGTCTGTGATATTTTGTAGTTATTGGACAGAGTAGGTATGAAGTATTGCTTGAATAAAGAAATATAGGTATGTTTTAGAGAAATAAGTGCGTTATTGGTAAGAAAATGTACAGTTGTTGTATACTCAAAAATGAAACGCTGAAAAAAGCTGTAAACAAACAAAAGTAGCGTCTGTGATTCATATACATATATATCGTTATATATATAACGACAAACGCATGGCCATATCAAAATCAAATTTATTTTATATAATTACTAAGTCAAGAAAACGTATTTGAGTTTTTAATTCAACTCCATTTTGTGTTTGCATAATAAGTTTATCTCGAACAATTACGTTTGTCAGATCGACAAGTCATGGATCTCGTACCGGGCATTTGGGACCACGGCAGAGCCTTCCTACACACAATATTGTATTACAGGTTAATGCAGGATTAAATTGAGGCGCACTTCATTTTAGACAAACCAACGCTTTAGGAACAGTTGCTTAAATTTTATGTACCACTGCTCATTCCTGTAAAACTCTGCAGTACCATATAGTGTAAACGAAGGCTTAGTCGTGGCAGGTGTCCATTATAAATGCGGCAGAGCAAAGCTCGCCGTACAGTAACAAGGATAAGGACAGTTGGGTTTGCAAGGGTTAGTTTCATTGTACCGCAAATGCTACGTGCTATTATCATTATTGTGTTAAACGATAACTGACGACAATAGAACTCGGACATCTCCGACGGATGGTGTTGTACAAAAGTTAATAATTTGTTGTATAATGTATGTAATTCTAGTTTTATCGTCTTTATATTAATATTTGTAATTGTAATGAAAGATCTCATTTTATTAATCGGTATTTTCTAACAAGGCGCTTTCATTAGATCATGACTAAGCCTACCTCACAAACTATAAGACTAGTGTCTCGCGGCGGCGACGTGCGCGGGTGACGTCACGCGCGAGCCGGTCGCAAACAAGTCTAAACAAGATCTCAATTTGATGAAAATAAACTTTTAAAAAGACTGGGACGCTTTACTGAATGTTGTGGGATAGTAGTTTCTTTGAAGATATTACTTAAATTATGAGATAGGAGCATTTATTTGTGGGCGCATGCTCGTTCCGTCGTTTTAACTATGAAGCTCCGCTATCGATGCTGGACAATCATTTAGTACAAAATTCGTTACAAAAAGTATTATTTCCCAAAATCCAAATTCTGAAAGTATTAATTTAATTTCAAAAAGGTGCTATATTATTTTTGTGGACGTAATTCAGGCACAATCATGATTGATATTATAGAGAAAAAATTGTTAAGGAACACTTTGTTATGTAAAATTTGCCAATTGTTTGTATGATATTGGCACAATCGATGTTCTTCCGCGCCTCCTAGTAGATTTAGCGAGTCAATTATACGTTAAAATATCGTTACGTGTAGGTACATATTCAGTCAGCACTTGTTACTTCATTATTATATGCTACATTGTAAGGTGTATAATATTTATAAGTAGTTCATACGGTTCACAAAACGAATTAGATTTTTTAATATTTATTGTATGTATTTCATGTACGCGTGAGCAGACTAGCTTATTTAAATAAGAACGAAGTAGCGTTTGTTATCCTTCAGTACCTTTATCTTTAGAGCACCGTCAGCGTTCGATCATTTTTTTTTCTTAAATCGATAATTTTAATTTTCGAAGAATCGATTTTATAATAGGGCGATGCTGTACTGCGTTGCATAAAAATATGAATCAATAACTACTTGATACGATTAAATAAAAAAAATGATTGTAACGTCGATGATTGCGCTAAAAGTAACGAGTGGACTATGCCTATCCCTTTCTATGCAATCTGTGTGCACGCATACAAATAATCTCTATGCGCATTTGTGAATCGTATGAATTTTACCATCAACTTAAATATGTGCATCGATGTTTGTTGTAAAATGTATTAATTAGACAATATGCAAAGCAATTTGCAATACGTTTGATTCCGTCAATATTCGTTATACGTAAACTAGAGCCTGACATTAAAAAAGGAATAATTGTGTACTCGATTAGCGTAAGTAAAAACAACTGAATTATTCCATTAACAATGCTTCCACTGACACTTTAACTGATGTCACTTAATTTCTTACTAATAGTAAAATAATTGATTTTTAATGACACTAATAAAAAAATACGAACTAACAAAGTTCTTGACAATTTATACACAGAAGAACTACAAGACTGATATCAGTTATACTTTGAGCTAAATGGGTAAACAATTATTGCTATTCAATGCCAATTTCTTCCGTTTACATACTTTTATAAAATATCTAGATGTCATGTTATATTAATTTGAAAACTTCTACTATGATGTTTAATTTGGTGCGAGACATGTCTCAATGTGATTGAACGATAGGTGTTAATTGATAGTGACAATAGATTACATAATATGACGCGAGGAGATTCATAATGTTTACGCTAATGGTGCCATTTTACGGCATTGCAATGGCGGATCAATGAGGGGGAGGAAGTGGGAGGGACTTAAGTCCTTTCTCCCTTAAGTATCTGAGGAGTCCTCCAGTGTTAGTGTGCTTTTCCCAACAAAATTCTTGGGTTCCTCAGCGGATCAATCTTTTCCGAACCAAATTTGAATCCGCCATTGCGGCAAGGCCAGTAGTTCTTAAAAACAGTGCCCTTCCATTAACTGACACAAAATGATTGTGCCATCCATAACAGATTTTCAATATTTTAGTATTCAACAGATAAATTAGATATCAAATAAATCCCGCTACAGTTATACAATAGGTTATTTTTCTAAATAATCGGGAACATAGTTTTATCCGTGGATATTCCAGAATCAACGTTGAACACTTTCCATTAAAATAGCGTACAGTAGAACAGAAAATGTTGTGTCATTTAAATTAATAGATTACTATAAAAAATTGTTATTATATGACAAATATCGCAAAATATATATATGTATATTTTATTGTATAGCGGAATGACTACTATTCAGATTTATTGTAAATGGAAAATGTTATAGATCGAAATATGTTAAATAAGTTAACTGTTTGTAAAAAGAAGAGAAAATATGTATAATTGAATATTTGCTATACTTTTGTTTTATTTTATTTACCTACAACCTAGTATCAAATAACACAGTAATTGCATTTTTGAAAGATAGAAAATATTGGATTCTGGGTCTGCCGCAGGAATGGAACCCGAGACTTCCGTAGCAATAACAAAAACTCCCAAGTAGCAAATCAGTTATATTATATTCGAATTAAACGACTAACAGACTTATAGGGCTCATAAAACAGTTTCGAGGTAACCAAACAGTTGTAAAGGAGTATTTAAAGAGACGCAATAGTTTTTAGGGATATAAGTCACATTAACGTGTCAGGTAAACGTCATTTCAATGAAGTTACACGACAATTATGTAACATGTCTGCCACAACGTTTACAAGACTAGACTTTATGTCAAGCAAACGTTTCAGTCCGATAACAGTCATGAGCGGACATTTTCATCACAATGGATTCCAAGAAATGGAAAAGAATTAAACGAAGTGGTGGTTTTAGAAATCAAGAATAGTTATATAGATGTTATAATGCAGTCGCCCAAAATCTAAAGGAAATATGGCGGATGTTGGAGGCATAATGTATTTTAATTTAATATGTGCTATTTTGGAAATATCAAATATTATGAAGGCCTTTAAAAATTTCAACCAGTATTACCATATAGTTCATCGAAAATGTTAAATTCCCAAGTATAAAAGCTCACCACTCTTCATTTTTCACCAGTCTCTGAGTGAAATAAATAATATAAATATCTAATGATTAAAATATTTGAATTACCTTTTTATAACTTTAAAAAACATACAAATCCACACCAGCACAACAGTCTTGAAAAGTGATTTTATAGGATCACAAAGTAACTCTTTTAAGACTTATTAGTAGTTGTATGGAACTATTAAGCGACTTTTACACAACGTAACTGTGTGTAATATAACCATAAGACGACCTTTACACGACCTAATTGTTGTATATCTGCGCCCAAACCTGCGTTATATATACGTGTATAAGACTATTATAAAACCATATTCTTTCACTGAAAGTTATATAAAAAACGTTAATGTACCATTAAATCGACATTATTTTGCTAGTTGGGCTGTGATAGTTATCAACTAGCAGCTAGGTGGCGCAAGCGAGGGCCCGACTCCCGTGTAAGAAAGCATAAAAAAATTGAGGTCTAGTAACATGACAACGAGGTAGTCCCAATAGATGGTTTGATTCCAGCCCCGGTTTGGCATACTCTTCTTTTCTTTTTTTGAAATGCCGTTAAAATTACTTGAATCAATTTTCAACAGAATTAGTAGCCCTGGAATGACCATAAAATTATACGAAGCAGCTTTAAACGGCCGATGCAGTTTAATTCTGATTCACTGTTTTATGAAATTTAAGGTACTTGGAAGAGAATAGTCGTGTACGATTACCCTTCCCGTGGGAGTTAATTAGGTACGTAAATCGGTACTATATAAAAGCAAAACTAGCTGATAAAAAAACGCTAAGCCACGGGCAACAGCCAGTTCCATTGATAACATTTGACTACCAAAGTGTGAGGCTCTAGGCTCACAAAAGATCGATTCTAAACTCGTAAAAGAGTGTGTCCAAACTCTAAACAAACTCGGTGAAACCAATAAGGTAGCGCTACGTTGGGTACCTGGACACCGTGGCATCGAATAGGAAACGAATAAGCTGACGAACTAGCCAGAATGGGGGCAGAGGGGAGAGGACCTGAACTGTGTGTGTGTGTGTGTGTGGGAACCTGAACCCTTTTGCGGTATATCCAAATGCGCCATTACTAACTCGTTCAAAAGATGGTGGCTAAACCAAAGCATCAAGCTCTGGTCAAAGTCACCAGGTCAAGAGTACTCCAAAGCGTTCTTAGTGTGCAACGCAAGGTTCACTAAAGAGGCGTTTTCTATGAGTAAGAATCAGATCAGAACTCTTACCAGAACCCTAACTGGGCACTGCAGACTAAACAAACACATGCACAAGATGCATCATAACGATACAAAAGTTCGCAGGTTCTGCCACAAGGATGAGAAACACCTATACACATCCTCTGTGGCTGCGAGGCAATTCACCACACCAGACGTAGTCGACTTCGTGGTCAGACTTAACCTTGGAGATATCCTTTAAGGAAGAAAGAGGCGTCACAATAGATCTTTTAGGTCGCAGCGACTTCAGAGCTACATATTCCGGCCTCTATCCAGATACAATACAATACAAAGTGAGGCTAATCAAATCACAATCTACAGGTTTCCAGAAAGGAACCCCTATGAGACAATTTCAACTTTAACAACAAAAGAACAAAATAAATTTCCATTTTGCTATCAGTGCTGGCATAAATATAATTTTAATACGGTTGTAATATGGCAGTGGGGGCGCCACTTTCTATTAACCAATGTAGAAGCATAACATTATTGCGGCGCTAACATCGAGGTATCGAGCGCTTTACACATTTGTTTGCAGACAAACCCTTATTTTGAGATCGAAATTTAAGAGAGGTCGGTTCTGACACGACACTCAAGACTTAATAAACCAGGTTAACTAGAATTTTTGTCTATTTGAAAATTAGAACCCACCGTTTGATCTACTTCTAGAATTCTGTTATAAGCGGATGCCTACATCATACTAGGTGATTTCATCATAAAAAACCGGGCAAGTGCATGCCGGGCCACGCACGATGGTGGGTTCCGTAGTCCCCCCCCCCCCATCCGAATAATGTGGCTTAAGACGTGGGTTATCTGTTGTTTTTGTTTCATAATATTTCTCAATGGAATTTATACGGAAATTTTGTTACGTTACTCGTAAACTTGTAAAGCCTACTTAGCTGTGACAGTTTATTTATAAATTTTACTATATGTACTACTACCATGATATTTTTCACATACCCAACATAAACCATTTAGCTGGCAGGGAGGGGGGGGGGGGTAGACACTTGACTCAACAAAAAAATGCGTTATAAATAGATGGTGTGGTGCACACACGTCAGGTCACGTCACACAGTGTCAGGTTATTGATTGGTAGCTAAGCAACAGCGAATGACGATTGCAGCGGCAAGACATGCGATGCAATTGGAACTAACGTTATTGGTTGGTTCCTCAGCAACGCGGATGGCGATACGGTATCAATGTTTTCTTATAACGTTATCACGTAAAATTATTGTCCGTAAATCAACTTTACAGACAACCATTTTCAGTTTAGTTGGTTTCATAGAACTTATGTAGTTCTATGAAACCAACTCTTCACCAGAGTACTAGTATAGTATTATATTATCTGTGACCAGAGTCTACCGCCCTAGAACTAATTGAAAATCATATAATTCCCAAAATCTTTTATATGCCCTTGATAATGACAACTTTTCTGTTCTATTTTATTTTCCTTGTTCCATAGAACAATTTGGGAAATAAAGTATTACATGTTCTAAAGCAGTACAAAATGATTAGGTTGAGTGCGTTCCTACTGCCAGCACGCATGCTTACTTGCGAATCATCAATTCTTTGTGCACAGATGCAGAGAAAAACGTAAGCGAAATTATATTAGTTAATGCTTATGATGGTAATATGGAATAACTGTCAGATAACACGGGCGCTACGACTATAGAACGCATAGGTACCGTCTTAGTTCTCCCTGTCTAATATTATAACGATTGCCATGTTGACTTGTCACAGATTCACGAACTATCATTAAGTAGTAATCAGAAAAAAATCACAAAATATAACTTACAATTTTTATTGAAAGCAAAGATCACAACACGTAACTAATACTTAGTAACTGGAGAGCATTATATCTAATTATAATAATAAAATAATGTGTGTTCATATATCAGACTTTAGATCAAGCATCACTTTCTCACCGGGCTTGAAGGCGGGCATTCCTAGGTACGGACACGTAGCGCAGCGGAATGCATCACCGAGGTAACACTGAAAAATACAAAGGATATATGTTATTAAATAATCATAATCTTAATTACTTTTAATTAAAATTATGATTCTTATGTTTCATCAGATTCACAATGATCGCCGAATTCAGATACCACATCTCCACATTTCGTGCGCTTAAAGGGGCGACTAAAAGGGGCCATTTTTTACGGCAATTGGTGGCGGCACTATTCGCAACTAATTGCTCGGCAAATAATGGCAATATGTCTACAATTGTATGGTGCATGATCCAGTCTCCTAAACGGGCTACAAAACCCGGCAACAATAAAATAGAGGGCGGCTGAAACAACAACAAAATTGGCCGGGCAACATTGCGGAAAATAGATCGCTCAGCGATCGTCCGGCAACCATCAAATCAATATTGGAGAGTACTGCCGTGTTGCCGGCCACAGCATTGCCGCCACAAATTGCCGCCATAAATTGCCGTAAAAAAAGGCCCGTTTAGACGCTCTTTAGAGGTCACACATATCAACTCGTCAAGCATTCAGCACCGTATCAACCAGGGATGTTACGGAGCTTCGACTCCGACTCCGAAAGGTAATTCTGATTGATTTTTCACCTCTGACTCCAACTTCGGTTGCGACAGTTATAAACGGGAGATCGAAGCTATATCATGCTTATTTATACTATTAAAAAAAAACACTCGGATCCTTTATAATCGCGACTTCGAGACCCGTCCCCTTTGCGAGGTTTTCCTTCATACAATATGTCCGAATAAAGTCTTTTTAAGCCTTTCGTAACATATTTGTTTTCTCACCGCCTCTGACTTCGTATACAATAAAACCACCTCCGTACATCCCTAGTACACAAAGTAATCGGCTTCGTGACGTAATTGCCTCGCCTCGGAACAAGCTCATGAACTGTAGACGATGAGGCGATACGGTGACGCTCCCTTTCTGAGTTGATACTCTACTACGAGCCTTAGGCTGCCTGTTCATTGAAATATTGACCAACAGGATCTGTCCTCTGCAGCGGTGCGGAGATTTTATGCAATCCTATTGGTTAATTCTTCCTTTCTCCGCTCCACAGCATTGCTGCGCTTTAATTGAGAGGCAGCCTAATATGCATATGACGCAAATGAGGATTACATATTTTTTTTATATAATAAATTTTGAAATATTGCCTCGCCTCGGAACAAGCTCATGAACTGTAGACGATGAGGCGATACGGTGACGCTCCCTTTCTGAGTTGATACTCTACTACGAGCCTTAGGCTGCCTGTTCATTGAAATATTGACCAACAGGATCTGTCCTCTGCAGCGGTGCGGAGATTTTATGCAATCCTATTGGTTAATTCTTCCTTTCTCCGCTCCACAGCATTGCTGCGCTTTAATTGAGAGGCAGCCTAATATGCATATGACGCAAATGAGGATTACATATTTTTTTTATATAATAAATTTTGAAATTGAATAATGACATATAATGATAGATATTGAAAAAAAAAATGTATCTATGAAATAATAAAAATAATTTATTGTAATAAACTGTTATTGATAATGATAGATATTGAAAAAAAAATGTATCTATGAAATAATAATTATTAATTTATTGTAATAAACTGTTATTGTTAATATTTAATAATTTATTTGCAATTTTAATAGTGTTTGCATGCCTAAAATGGTGAAATGTGATGATCTAATGCAACAAACATTTTGTACCACTTTTTTTGCAAATAAAATTATTCTGATTCTGTTTCTAGGATCTGCTTACCTAAGACCCAGATTAGGTACACCAAAGACTAAGTTGGGATCAGGGGCTGTGCGTGAGTTGTCCTCTTGGGATAACTCATCTACTTATACCAAAGTATCAGGCTTGTTAAATATATCATTTTTCTAACTATATTTTTTTCCAACTAAATTATATTATTATTTTGTACATGTGAACTGCTTTCTTTCAATAAATAATTATATTCTATTTAGACCATGAAAAATTACAAATCCGCAAGATTTTTAATCGTTTATATTTTAGTTTCGTATACCGTTAGCAGCATTGATGATAAACGTATAAAGCAATTTTTAAATTGTGATAATTGCAATTGTATGGCAAACTTTGAATGTGAATAATAATAATAATAACAGTCTAAAGCGTCTTCCAAACGGTTGGAAAAAAGGCTTCCCGCCAAGGTGACCTTGCTGGTTTCCAACAGTGTATGTAAGTAATTTGGTTTACAACATCCATCTACACAGTGCCGTGTGGTGCCGGCTTAAGAATAGTACCACCCCATTTCTTCCCGTGGGTGTCGTCAAGGCGACTAAGGGATGTCACACTGGAGGACGGGCAGCAGCGTCCTCTGCGTACTTAAAGCCTTACTGCGATCACCAACCCGCTCGCCAAGCGTGGTGATTATGGCAGTTACCCCCAGGATCTACATACTAGAGGTTCTACTGGGGAGACCCGTGCCCAGCAGTGGGCCATCATATGGGTTGATATGTATGTATGTATCTACACAGTTGGAAACCAGCAAGGTCACCTTGGCGGGAAGGCTTGTTTCCAACCGTCTGGAACATGCTTAACCGACATCGGTTACGGCGGCCAATCTCATCAGAGACTAGCCAACTACGCAGGAGATATTATAGAGCACGAGTGTATGCGCAGACACAAGTGCACTCTCTATTCCCTCATTCTCAAAGCCCAAGGAGAGATTAGGCGCAGGACCGACGGTTTAAAGTGCTGTATAGATAATGCACGACTCTTGCACTATATCTGTACGAGACAAACATTTTATTTAATCCATAAATTGCAGATGCAATAAGAACTTACTTCGTAGAGATTTGAACACTAGTAAATCTCCTGTCACACACGGAGATTATTTCCTGGCGCGGGAAATTAAAATTTTGTTAATTCCATGTATATTTCTATACTTAAAAAATAACTACGTCATCGTAAAGGCATCATAATTTCCTTTCCTATTCTATTATCAGCTAGGCTCAGCGACAGTATGAGGGCTGGCCTTGTCGTAATCATAGACACGTATATCTGATAGGTAGATGTAGATACATTGATAATAACGCATAGTACGCCAATCAAACACTACATTAAAAACCTAAACACGCAAAACGCGATGAACAGCTGCATTTTTGATATGTTGTTTAAACTAAATTTTGCAAGCAGAAAACAAGATACGTAATACGCAAAAAAAACTGCAAAACTTTCGGTCATTTTTAGTTATTGCAGTTAATTTCAATAACTATGCGTTTTTAATAAATGTATTAATCATTTTGAAAGTTCATTAAATTTAAAACAATTTAAGCCCACCTACAGCGTTGCACGTCTTATAGTTTTTGAATTGTGACCCTTGAAAATTTTTGATTGCACAACATAGTTCCACACTGCCTTAAGGGGTCCAAATAACATTCCAAAAATCCAGATTTACATTACGTTTTGCATTTTTTGGGCTCTTATTTGTAAACTTTAACTGGGTCATCTATACTAATATTATAAAGCTAAAGAGTTTGTTTGGACGCGATAATCAAGAACTACGGGTCCGAATTGAAAAAATATTTCACTGTTGGATAGCCCATTTATCGAGGAAGGCTATAGGATAAATAACATCACGCTACGTACAATAGGAGCTGAGCAGCAATTAAAAATGTGGCGAAAACGGGGAAAATTAACGCATACGAAGTTGCGCGGGTGAGTTGGTTAGGTATATTCCACCTAATTCTTGCACTCGACATTATTGGTAAATTACTCAGTTTGTTATTGTTACGTGCGGTGTACGTAGCACTAAATGGTAATTCAACTGCTTATCATACACGTCTACAACAGGTCGGCACACGAATGCAGGCATAAATGTAAGCAACAAGGTTTTACGTCTTACAAATAAATTGCTAAGTTTATTTTAATGTAAAGATCTTTTTTTCCTTAATAAAGCTTGTTATTTTTTTTTTTAACAATTTATATATATTTTGTCTTTACTGGACATGTTTGTGAGTCTGTTCATTCATTTAAGATTTTAGGTTTTATATAAAGTTCTCAAAACTATTTCTCTCTCGACTCGCGTTTAGGAAAACGGCCGTTAAATTAGTAAATAAGTTAAATTATTACAAAACAAAAACTCAACTGCTTAAAATTAATACTGAACAGAAATAATGTGGCGCCAATAATCCCCCCCCTTTTATTCTTTTAGAATTTTGATGTGTCACTCTTATAACTGAGACGAAAAATAACACGATTCCTCTCAACCTAAAATCCATCAGGCAGGCGAGGGGGGGGGGTCATTTGACTCAACAACGGCAAAAGTGTGAGGCGCGGACGGAGTGGGGTGTGCATTGTACGTGATCGACGCCGAAACGCTCGCGCGACGGGGGTGGGGGGGTGGGGGGGGGGGTGCATGTGATCGACGAAGACCTAAGATTCTGAATCTCCTATACTGTACACTACTGTTGCCTCCGCTCTTGGATCCGCGCCTGCCTTTTAGCTCTACATATACATACACTCGAAAAACATAACTCTCCTTGTTGCGCAGTCGGGAAAATATATAAAAAAAAATACTTACACTTCCACATGAAGATTTCGGTGTATCCTTCACTTCCCCTCGTAGTTCTTCTGCTAAACCGCATGAACAATCTGCGCAGGCCTTTCTTTTACCAGTTGTAGAGCACACTGAAAACATTAATTGCAAACATCAACAAATTTATAATGACTGCTCATCTATGGTGTAAGCCATAGGCCGTCTTGGTTGGGTATAATAACAGTGTTCTATTTTTTATTCAATTCTTCCGTGAAATCACTGTCAGTGTCACATCATTGTTTCGGATGAAGAGCACTAAGAAGCGCGGTACTCTGACATTCAGATCCGCAGAGGTTTACGACTTGCCTTCTCTAATGAAAGAATTAGGCGTTTTAAAATGGGTATTTTATATATTCTTATTGGCGTACTTCTCCTTATTCAATAGTGTAAAATTATTTCATTCATTCAAAATTCAGATTAAGCACGAAAGTAGGTATTTCATAAGAAGGTAAATAAAGATTAATAGTTTAAGCGAATAAAAAGCGCAAAATGAATTTTTACTTTATGTTTAACTAGCTGACCCGCGCAACTTCGTCTGCGTAAATTTGCCCCCTTTTTGCAACATTTCTTATTGCTGCTCCCCTCCTTATTTCTCCACTATTTAATGGATGTTATTATACATATAAACCTTCCTCTTCAATCACTATCTATTCTTCAATCACTATCTATTAAAAAAAAGCATCAAAATCCGTTGCGTAGTTTTAAAGATATACATACATAGGGATAAAGGGACAGAGAAAGCGACTTTGTTTTGTACTATGTAGTGATGACCCACATAACTTCGTCTGCGTAAATTTTCCCCGTTTTTGTCACTTTTTTACTGCTGCTCCGTTTCTATTGGTCATAGCGTGATGATATATAGCCTTACTCGATAAATGGGCTTTTTAACAGAGAAAAAGGTTTTTTTTTTAATTCGGACCTAGTACAGATTACGAATACTAGAAATAACATTACATACCTACCTACTTATCAAAAACATTATTGTAAGTATATTACGCTACATAAAACACTTGTTTATTTGTGTAACACAACAATACAAGCGTAAAAATATTATACTAGATCTACTAACAAAGGAGGCATTGACCTTGCTTCAATGAATGGCGTCATTTGTGTCGACTCGCAACACAAAACCTCAACCTAATCGCTCAGTCCGGTTCGGAACATGAAACCTCAACTTGTTGTTATCAAGATAACACATTATATAGCGCATATGTTGAATTAATACATAACCTTTCGTTATCTTTCCTTATCCTTATATGTTTCACATTTCAAAGAATTAGAAGCTTTTAATTTAAATTACACAATATAAGTACTGTCGATTCATCAGTAATCGTCATAATTATATATTTTTGTATGACACTATTGCTGCATTATATAAATTATAATATGATTCACACTATTAAACTGACTGCCTAATAGAGGAAACTAACGAATTGAGGATACTGACCCGTTTTTTAATCTGACCAGTTTGCGAAATCCTAAAAACTAATGAATACTACCGACACCTGTCCAGATTAGCAAATATACAAATTAAGAAAATAACGGGTACCTATTATTAAGGGCCTAACCCATTATTTTAAATGTTTGATAGTTTCGGTGGCGCATTGAGAGTGGGTTCGATTCACCTAGGGTGATGATTCACGTACATACATGTCAAGGTGTACTTTGTGTCCGTTTGTACCCTAGTGAAAGAAAATAACTCCAAAAGTTTTTAAGACTAAACAATGTGTTTGATGATTTTTTGTTTTTTAAAGTTCCGTAACTTAAAAGGAAAAAACGGAACCTTTATAGGACTTCGTTCACTTTTTTGTTCATCCGTCCGTCTGTCTTTCTTATCTCGGGAACGCGTGGAGGTATCGAGTAGAAATCTACAGATCTACAATCCTTTTAAGCCGTAAAAATCAAACTTCTAAGTTAACGCAAAAAAAGATATGGCATTTTATTTCACAAACTGCGAGAGTCGATTCCTGAACTATTTATAATATTTACCTTCAAATTACGGTACCATCGGTGGGCGAATTCGACTCGCACTTGCCTGTTTCTTTTTTAAAGGAGATAGACATAGGCTGTTTTACAATTCAAAGAAAGTACCTCTTAAGGAACTCTGGTCCGGTTTCTTTAAGTCATCTTCATCTAACAGTTGGTTGTCATCAATGATCTCATCATCACCGCCAGCTCCCCATGCCGCTTCCACTGTGTCATCTAACTTCCATACTGCAGGCTTATTGTTCAATTTTAGTGAGGCTTTTGAACCAACCTGAAAATATTAAGCCAAAAATAATTATTTTGGTTTTACTTCAACTAGCAGCCCGATCCGTTTCTTCCGAAGAAAAGTCGGAGTCGTTGTAAAAATGGCGGCAAACTGACATGCCGCTATTTTTACAGCTCCGCGTTTAACGTGCAAAATATACTAACTTAAAGAGACATTGTGCAGCCAATGTGTGCAATAAATACTTGACACTAGCAGAAATTAAAAAAAAAAATCCTCAAGACGATAATTAGCCGAAATGTTGACCATCAACTCAAAAATAAGAAGACGGAAGTGCAGATTCCCTACCTATTACAATGGCAACACGCTAGCCGCGTCATGCAAAAAAAAAAAAGTTGGAGTCGCTTGTGCGTGACTCCGACGTTTCTCCATCACATACTGACCAATGCCACAGTCAAATATTTTAGAATATATTACTGAAGAGTTTGCTTGTTTGAATGCGCTAACTATTGAAGATAATGGTTCCATTTAGATGAAATTTGGCATAGAGGTAGCTTGAAGCTTAAGGTGGGTTATAGGTTTTGCAACTACTACTACTTTTAATCACAACCCAAGCCACAGGCTTAATGTAGTAAGAAATAAGAGTCAGTAAATAATAATTGCCATCTACATAATGTTATTTTATTAGTCACATAAGGAGTATAAACAATGACATTGAAAATATTTACAGTTCATTATATGCAGTATTTAAACATATTTATTTAACTATGAATGAATAATATTGTGTAATGGTGCATACATATCTGGTGAATGCACAGCTCATGTGCAGCGCACCACTTCTGTCACTTATGTTTGCATCTTTTGTGCACAGGTTGGTTTTTTTTAATTATTTTTATACACAATACTACTGTAGTGATTTTAATAAAACTTTACAATGTTACAATTCGTACATTCAATCTGGAGGGTTAAGCTAGTAAGTAAGCAAAAATTCTTACCTCAAACTTTGGCTTCTCAGCCAAATATACATTTTCCAATGTACTTGTGACATTAACAAATCCATTTATTTTAAGAGTGCTACTCAAATCTGTTTCATCTTTTAATATAATTTTACCACTAGGTTTGAGGAGCTTCACAATTAATGCTAAGATACCGTCTGTGTGTTTCACTGTGTATGGGTGCAGCCAGTTAGATAGTATAACATCATATGATGAATGTGGGCGGGATGCTACAATAGAAAAGTTAGTTTATAATGTCATCTATAAAGTTAGCTATTTTGACACCAAACTCGTTATAAGATGGATTAGAATTAAAAACATTATAATATGTAGTTCTAATGTATCAATAAGATACTGATTTGACTGGACAGTCATGTAGCTATTTTATAAGGGGTAATGATATTCACTTTAACACATTTTTAAACTTGGCTTGATGAATTTTAAAATATGTTCGTACAAAGAAACAGCAATGTGATACACTACAAACTGCCTGTATAAAATACAAAGTTAAACATATTAAATGGATGACAGACATATTATGATCACAGCATTTTAACATTCCTCAATTTTTACAAAATAAATTATTTTCTTAGTGGTTATTCACCAAATTGAGTTAGAAAATAATCATTCATAGTCACAACCTATTTCTTTGGACATGAAACATTTCATGTCCAAAGAAAATAATTAAAAGTAATAAGTAGTGATAATGACAAGTTGTGAATAGAATTCCATTATATAATTTGTAAACATAAGTGAAATACTTAATGCAGCTTGCCAAGCTATATTTACAAAATACTGGTAAGGTATGCACATCACTTGCATAAAAAATAAAGTACTACTATTTCATGTACTTATAAATGACAAATTATTAAGGGGGTTTTAACATATTTTATATGTACTTGATTGGTAGAAAGTAAACAGCATTTGACTGTAACCTTGATTTTAAGTAGCAATATTTATAAATTTAAGCAGAAGTTAATATGTACTTGATGCATTTATGGCACATGGGAAATAATCTAGCCAAAACAATTTACACTCTATATTACCAAAAACATCTTGATTTTGTCTTGGAATGAAGATTTTTTGAAAATTAGGTTATTTTTAAAGTACTTTTAAATAAGGTTAGATTTTATTTAAAAGTGCATTAAATATAACATTTGCTTTAAAATAACCTGTATGAAATCATGAATAGCTAATAACTATCAATAATTTAATTGCAAACATAAAAAACAAGTTTACAATATTTACTGCACTTATGTAAAAAAAACTTACATTCAGTAATCATTTCAGAATTTTCCAGAACAACAGATCCAGTTTGAACTTTTGTTTTGATTTCTTCCACCAACTTGCTAATGGCACTCTGCTCATCCCTGTTCCAGATCACTAACACATTGTCACCAACTCTAATGTTTTCCATTTTGTGTTTATATTTCCTAGTACTTATTTAAATATTTTATAAAAGCGCTTTAAAAATAATTGCTGTATAGCAAATAATATCAGAATAATGATAGAATAAATTACTGTCGAAGCAGGAATACGAAATTGTAAGACGTGTTTTGTTTCAAGAACAATAAAAGGTTAAAAAAAACTCTTGTGGTTTGTCTCTGGTGTCTTTTTAAAAAGGTTGCTTTCTATACTTCGAAGAGTTTCGTTAGATAAAATTGCAAAGTTCACTGCTGTGCTGTACATGCGTGACTACGTGAAATAGGCATTTGTGCAACCAGCCAGCATACAAAAGAACTATGACAGGAATGACATTGACAGCATGCTTCATTAAAATGAGTCAAGCTATTTTGACATTTGATAAGATGTTTAATTTCAGATTGTGAAGTCTCGATTTTTATAAATTGAGTGAAATCGGTGTGTTGATAATTTACATATCTGAAATAATGTTACAATATATGCAATAAAAATATTAATGAAACAATAAATTTGAACATAGGAAAGTGAGTAGCTACTTAGAGGCAATAATAATTTTATGTCTTAGTCAATTCAATCAAATTAACTGTTTAGATAATTTTCGATTTAACTATTCGATTACAACTACTTGTGATATCGAATAAATCATTAATGTTGTCACTTGTCATTTTGACACCACAACATTTTACTTTCTAAATACTCCATTCCACATAAAAACACGGACTTTTGGAAGTAATAAAAAAATATCACTAATATCACTTTCAAAACCCGAATAAAACTAAAACATTCGATCAAAACTTTGTTTATATTTTAATAACAATATTATATTTTATTCTAATGTAGGTACGTGTAACTGAACGTCATTTATCTATGTTTATTTTGACAAACTAAACTAACAATGTTATCGTAATTTAACCTACAAAGTGCCACTTGTTTCGCTTTTGAAAGTGAATAATGTTTTACGAGGCATTTCTGGCGGGTATATGGGCTTCTATTGGCAGTACTTTAGGCAAATTAACAGGAATAGCCAGTGTTGTAGTAAGTTCATTTATTGTCACTTTTATTAGCTATCTAGCACTTCGCATTAAGGCACATAAACATCTTAACCTGTTAATGTTGATGTTAAAGAAATTTAGTTAGACCTAGTTATTCATATTGTGATGTATTCTTATTTTGTCTTTCTTATCTTATCTGTTGCTATTGTATTGTACCTACATCTACCTACTTATCACAAATAAAGTAATTAATACCTCAAGTCATATTATTAAATTAATTTACTTATTAAAAAATACAAAAAAAAAAAAATAATCTTTTACTTATCAAAACTTGGGACGTTTTTTCATTCCCTACAAATCACAACATTTTTTAATAAAAATTAAAAATCTATACTTAACTAATCATTTGTCCTGACTGACTGATTCAGCAACGCAGATCATAAACCGCTAGGGTTACAAACCTGAAATTTTGACAGTTGATGCCTTTTATCTTGTAGGCATCCACTAAGAAAAAAATCGTCCCTTAAGGGGGTAATATAGGGGTTGCAAGTTTTTATGAAACTCCGTCAGTTTTGAAGTTAGGTCCGTGAAATTTCGTATTTAGCTTTTTCGTTTAAAATAAAGAAATACATGTCATGTTTCAGCGTAACAATCAATCCCTAAGGAGGTAAAATAGGGGTTGCCGTCAGTATTGAAGTTAGATCTATGAAATTTCATATTTGGATTTTTTATTTAAAATAAAGAAACATATGTTTTTGGAAAATCAACCCCTAAGAGGGTCAAATAGGGGTCGCAAGTTTGTATGGTATTCCGTTATTTTGAAGTTAGATCTGTGAATTTTCGTACTCGGCTTTTTAACAAGAAATACGTGTTTTAGCGTTTCTGAAAAATCAACCCCTAACGGGGTAAAATAGGGGTTGGTTGTTTATGTAAAACTCCGTCACAAGATTGTATAAAGTCCGGCGGATTTGAAATTAGATGTGTGCAATTTAAAGTTTTTGGAAAATCAACTCTGTAATAGGGGTTGCAAAATGTATAGATATTCTTCAGTTTTGAAATTTGTTTGTATTTGGCTCCGTGGCTGTAAATAAGGAAATACGAGTTTTAACGTTTTGATCGAAAGCGATAAATCAACCCTTCAGGGGATAAAATCGACAGCGCGGGCGACAGTTAATAAACTATATAACTAGTACGGCCATAAATACTATTACATAAAAACTTTTCTTTTTTTCAAGTTTTTAATTACCTACTTTGAATTTGGAACGCGTTTATTATTTTTAAAAGTTCTTTCGATTTAGCGCCATTTCATATATTTTTTTCGTGTTTATTATCAAATTACGATATGGATTGGGGTGTTAAAGATAATAGGATTGCGGTGATAGGATCGCCATGCACAAAGTGGGTAGGGAGCTGTCGCCGTCGGTCATATTCCAGACACTTCAAAAACTTGCTATTAGCCGTATGTTCGTTTATCGTACTATCAACAGATACAACAACACTTCCTCTGTCGAAGATCACTAAAGATCGGGGCGGCCGCGTGCTGTTAGAACTACAAACGCTGTTAATGCTGTTAAAGCCAGAATTCGTCGAAATCCCATTAGGAAGTAAAAAATCTTATCGCGAGAAATGAAGATTCCCATTAGGACTCTGTCGCGTATTATAAAACAAGACCAGAAGCTCGGTTCTTATCGTCAATATAGAGGACAATCTCTAAATCAATCTTTACAATTAAAGAGAGTGGATCGATCAAAACGCCTTCTGTCGTGATACGTAGGTGAAGGGCACAGAAATATCCTCTTTACCGATGAAAAAAAATTCACGATTGAAGAGCACTACAATAAGCAAATTTATAAAGTGTACGCTCACAGTTCTAAATAAGCTGCTCTAGTGGTCGAAAAGGTACAGCGTGGTCATCATCCTGCGTCAGTCATAGTTTGGTGGGCCGTGTCTTATCAAGGCGTCACAAAGCTATATTTTTGTGAAAAAGAAGTGAAAACTTCAGCCAAAGTCTTGGATCGTGTTGTGAAACCTCTTAGCAATACACTTTTTAAAAATGTACCGTGGACTTTTCAGACTTTCGCGCGTATCTTGTTTATATGTTGGTACCTATTTAATATTCTTTATTATTTTTGATTCATATCTTTGAAACTACAAGCGGTTTAGGCTCTGCGTTGATGGATCAGTCAGGACCACTTTAGTTGAAGGTTCCTTATCCGTGATCGTTGTCTGTGCGCGTTGCACGAGCGCGGTTCTCGTCGTACGGAAAGTTAATTTAATAACCAACTGCAGAAAATATATTTGTTTTCTTCGGCTGTTTTCCTCAGCGAAAGGGATTGATTTCGGACAAATTTGCATAATACCTACCTGTCTCGAGTACCCGTGTGTTTTCGTTGAACGCAAATAAGCATGAGGGCGAAAAACAAATTCATGTCATAAAGCGACCAGGTGCAGCTATGAGATTCCAAGATTTATTCCTGAAATATTCGACCATAATTGACTAGCGGTATTTTTTAAGGCCCGTCATAATATGGTAAACAGTCGACGCAACACCGCGCCGTAGCATAGACTTATCTGTTTTATACCTTTGTTTCTCACGTTGTATCACAATGCGTTGCCAACCATGTTTTATAAAGTAAGAATGCGGATAAAACATTCTGGGCCAGACATTTGCCGAATTCGTCGCTGTTAGTACTATGCGTTTCAAATGAGAAGATAATCGCGATCGCGTCAACTTCACTCTGTACTTGTCAAAATTGTACCGCTAGCAACAAATACTCCCAAGTCGGGTAAAGTACTTATGTGTATTATGGTACCTAATGGAACGGACGTAATATTTATTTTCTTTGAACTATGTAGGTACCTACCTAACATTTTTCTTTATTATAATATTATTAGTATTCTTTATTATTCATTAAACACGAAACAGAAATAAGTAAATAGGCAAAATATAAGAATATTCTACACTTTAGTGGTCTTTCAGTCAGACGTAATATTTTTTTACCTAAAACATAATAAATAGTAAAACACAGTGCTTTTAAATAGTTCATTAGAGTAGGTAGGTACTTCTGTGTAATACTAGGTAATGACACCTTTTTACTAATCATTTTATTGCTGACCTTACGTTACACAATGAAGTTGCAGTCGTATTGCGAAAATATCATCATGACAGTTATCAACTCATTTGAAACGCATAGTATGTGTTTAGATAATTTAACTAGGTAAAACAACCGGGTTGCTCTTAGTCCCGCTAGTGGAACTTGGGGTAACTTTGGTCTGTTATAATGGTTTCCCTAGCCGCTTACGAAAACAGATTGGTCACTTGCTGAGCCGCGCGTGATGCCGTACCCTACCGATAGTATTCCCCTGAGAGGGGATACGATAAGTTTGGTTAGCGGTCTGCGTGCCGGCTTGGTCCTTATGACTGTTATTACGTCAGAGAAGTCGAGGCTGTCGGGAGGTGGCACCCGTCAATAAGACGGGGTCAGTCAGTCGGTGGTATAGCCGCTGCGGGGACCAAGTCAATCGGCGGTCGTCGATAAATAGGACTTACGTACTTTTACTGCGACGGACAATTGGGTAGATGACTACAATAACAATAAATTATTTTACACTGTTCAGGAAATAGCATTTGCAAAAATATTCTGAAAAACAATGTTTCTCTACAATTTTACGTAGTCGTCAATTTATAAACATTAAAACAAACATTGAAACTACGTGATTTAACCATACAAAAGAATGACGTCATTGTTTTGTATTTCTTATAAATTAGTACGGGATGCATCGTTTTGACGTTTCTTAAAAAGATTCTGATTTGACTTGACAGTCATCTACCCTATTCATTACAAACGAGCCGACCATGTGTGTGGGACTCCTCAGATAGACCAAGGGGTCCAACACGAAGTTTCTGGCTTTATCTAATTTATATAGAATTGCGTGTTAGCTGGACTCCCCTTCTCCATAAATCAAAACTACATAATAATTACGTATCTATGAACTTAGCTAAATATTTAATCAACTTAAAAAGCAAATACAATCAACAGCCACAATTATCTAACTAAAACTAAATCCACAGAATACTGATAGTACAGAACACAAGCTTTATAAAAAGCTCTCTCGGACAGTCCACGGACACGTAATCCTAAACACGTCAAACTAGTGACAGAGCGAGTGCTTCGCGCAGGCTGGGATCCAGAACTATGTTCAGAGGGGTGCAACATTTAACTCAAACAGCCAAGTGTGAGTCACTATCATGACGGTGGGGCGGTTGCATTTGATCCAACACGGGTACACTAGACACGACCGCCGAAGGTAGGGGACAACTGCCTGTCCAGTTTCAAAATTCTCAAATTCACCAAAAAATGTCATTCAGTCGAGTCTGGGGGAGGGGGGGGGGGTGGCGCAATTTCCCCTGTTGCCCCCCCTTGGATCCACGCATGGCTTCGCGAATCCGTGTCCATGAACGATGTCTATGTGCATGTTCGACGAGGCGTTTACTATGAAGATTGCCTTCTATAAGTACTCTCCGGTATTCTGTGCTCTAACGTAGATGTTAAATTTGTCGACAGGGAGAAAGCTACTTAATATGGGGCGGTTTACTTGTGACAATGGTGATGGTGAACACGTGGGGCTGCAGACATTATCTGCGCTCTCTCGATGCTGCTTCCAACTCCGTAGCGCCTACCATCATATCAGCTGCTTCTAGTTATGTTCTATCTGTAAGTAAGCATTAATTAATGTTCAGTGTCAACACGTGACCCAATGGTAATTGGCTGAGGTTAAGCAACGTTGCCACTATCGGCCCTTAGATGACATGATGATAGACCGTTTTCGAAAAGCCTTAGAGAGCATATTAAGTTGGTGGACTATGAGGGTAGTTAGTTAGTTTCTGACCGTATGGTCTCCTATCACTTTGATTACACAAACGCTACTAGAACACTCGCACTAAAACGACGTTTTCAAATAACCATTGGTTTAGTTTTACGAAATAAAGATATTTGAGTTTGTAACTATTAGTAGTAATCTAATACCTTTATTTTTAATAAAAGCTTTCTAAGCGTGCATTGTCACGAAAACCAAACGTGTTTGCCAAATTTCAGCTCAATACCTTCAGTGGAAGTGGGTGAAATATTAATTGCAAATTTCCAGGATTTTCGGACCAGTAGTTCCTGGGATTATCGCGTTCAAACAAAGTCTTCAGCTTTATAATTTGTTTGTTTGTTTTTACGGGGCTACAAAAACCGCACTTAGACTCTTGATTGGGCCATTGTGCATTAGATATTTATCCTGCCAGTTCAGTCACTCCAGCCACCCAAGGCACTCTCAGAAGCTCAGCAGTCCACTCAAACCTCCGGGACGGGCACGCCTCCGTGAGGGATGATGTGGACAACAGGAACAGCGCCCGGAGTTCGGCCACACTGCTGCACTCCAGAATCACGTGCCGGGGCGATTCCTCAGTTTTCATGCATCCTCTGCAGAGCGGGCTATCCGTCAGCGATGGTGTGGAGGTGCTTGTTTAGGGGACAGTGACCCGTAAGGATGCCGACAACCTTGCGTAGCTTGTCCCTTTCAAGTCTAATGAAGCTGCGTGAGAATCTCCTTGAAGATTCCGGAATCGCCTCTTTGGTTTGTCTGCAACCGCTGTTATTTCTCCACTCCGCTACAAGGCTGGTTTCCATTTTTTCACGCAACCATGCACTAGTTTCAGCCAGTGGGAGGGGGACCAGCGGCTCAGGGTCGCAGGTTGCGATTATGGTGCCCCGCCTAGCTAGTTCATCCGCCGCGTCGTTTCCGATGGAGTTGCTGTGCTTCTTGATCCACTGCAGAGTTACCTTATTTGTATGAAAGACCGTCTGTAGCGCCTCGTGGCATTCGTGGATGAGGGCTGAGTTTATTGTTTTGTTTTTTAGGGCTTGTAGCATAGATGCGCTATCAGAGACGATCTTGATGCGAAGATTTTCCACATTTCTGGACATGATCGCCTGTGCCGCTCTGACGTATCAGCTTTATAATATTAGTATAGATAAAAAGCTTAAGTTTGTTTTAAAGCGGTAATCTCCGGAAATACTGATCCGAATTAAAAAAATCTTTTACTTTTGGATAGCTCTATAATATATAATATCTCGCTACGACCGATTGGAGCGGAGCGGAGGATTTACGGAGACGAAGTTGCGCGGGTCAGCTAGAACCTATTAAATAATAAGCTACGGTAACCGCCGACATACATGCCGTATGCCTCTTTGCCACCGTCGTAGTACCTACCTATAAAAAAATATATAAAAAAGGCTTTCAATTAAGTTCGAGGAATGTCGGTCGGGTACGAATAATGGGATCTAAAGTTTTGGTTAGAAGATATATCACAGTTGAAAGAACAAGTCTAAACAGCTTACACTTACATCTTCGAAAGGTCAAGCGGGAAAACGTGTGGAACTGTCGATTCCGTCTCCGAGGGAACAATTTATAGTCTTTAAAAGTGCACCCGAAAGAGTTTTATTGTCTCGATGCTACTTTACACATCAACACTATAATACAGACTAGTAAAACTATTTTTACTACGTTTTTTTATAATCTTCGACTCAAATACCCTACTACTGTGAATAATAAAAAACCCTGAAAAGAGTGGCCACGAGTTTTTATTGCCTGTTCTTTTCTCGGGCTTTACCTATTGTTTGCGAACAGGCATTACCAGTAAATGTAGAATCGACTTTTCACAAGTGTAGTATTTTGCTTCCTAAGTGAATAAATCATTTTTATTATTATTATTATTACTACTAATGTGTATTGTGTGATAAGTTTGGCGCATAAAAGAACAAAATAAAAAACCGGGCAAGATCATATCGGACCATGCTCAGTGTAGGGTTCCGGAGCCTTGCCGTATAAAAAACAGATTTGAATAAATTCACAAGCAGAAGAGCGTATGCTCATAGAACTTAAGTCCTTTTATTGAGAAACATAGTTTTTAGGCAATAACTCAATAGTGGTATATTCGATCATATCTGAGATAATTATAGTTTAAAGTATTTGTTAAGCGCAATTTTTTTTTTTCATATTTTTTGGTCACACAGTTCAAAAGTTGTGGGTGGACACAATTTATGCAACTTTCGTAGCGATTATTTCCAAAAATATCACTTAATCAATAAAGTTTATTAGAAACCTTAAAATGTATTTAAAAGACCGGTTGAATGATGTGCCACACGTTGATGTTTGCTCACAAAAATTTGTTACATGTAGAGTGCCCGCCTAAAAATATATTTTTTAATTATTTAGCTATCGAACTATGTAGTGGCTACTACAAGACAGATTTTCTCTAATTTAATCAATATTAATTGTGTAGTGTTTGTGTTACATGCCTGTGACATACGAACGAACAGACAGACAGACGGACATGACGAAACTATAAGGGTGCCGTTTTTGCCATTTTTACCACAGAACCCTAAAGAGTACAAAAGGAACGCTCACGTATGTACCGCGACTTTAATACCTACACTCACTCACGCACAAAACAAGTGTCCGCAGCGTGTAGCGTGGCACTCGTTCTGTCTCTGGTCCAGCTTGTTCCATTTCTTCGCGTCTGCGCCTCCTGGATCCGCCTCCCCCTTTTCCCTAATATTTTCGAGCATATATGCGTTCATTTATTTAGTATGCTCTACAGTCCAAACGGCTTTACGGATTTCATAATGTGAGGTGTCAGCCGTTGGGAAATGTCTCGATTGTGAGAGTGAGGCTAGTTATATAATTTCACAGTTCATTTTTTTTTTTAGTTTCTTTTTACCTGACTGATATAAGACGCTAGGCTATTGAAGAATAACCAACAGCTTCCGTCTTTTAAAATTATATCGATTCAACTATAGAGCACACCATAGAAATGACTTGATGGATTTTACATTATAGGTGCCATCAGCTTGGTATTAATAAATCAAATCTTAGAAAATTAGCCAACGTGTATTATTTTCTTATATAATTTTTGTATTTATTTCACAGGGAGTGGTAGGAATAATGCTGTTTGAAGAGACCTCGTCTGTTCGGTGGTGGGCCGGCGCCATGATGATCGTGTTTGGCCTGGCATTAGTAGCACGCCCTAGAACGAAGCATAAGGTTGAATGATAGCAACGTTCCTCCACTTTAATAAAGACGGAAAAAAACAGTAGTTCGAAAGAATTACCTAATACTGACATTCCACGTATTCTTAAAAAAATATAAAAGAAAATTAATTATACAGTCGACTTGTGAAAATGGCGGCAAACTGCCATGTCATTATTTTCACAGCTCCGCGTTTAATGTGTTAATATACTTAAAATACGTCATTAAAACTGAATAAGAACGTGACTTAGATGATCAAAGAAGAAAACTAGAAAGAAAATAAACTTAAAACTGGCGGATGAACGTACGGAGGAAAAAAAAAACTACAGCCGAGCCGTGAGTTTTGAAAACGGCGGCAAACTGAGCTGTCATCATTTTCACAGCTCCGCATTTAATGTGTATTGTGTTGTGCATTTTTACATGAAGTAGATGAAAACCGTAAGGCTAGTTTTCCTTTCACGCTGATAGTCAGCGCTGACTGACTGAAGTTATAATATGTATTTAAATGTAACGTTTTGAGTGACGCTGACCGATCAGCGCTGACATACGCCGGTTCCTCATACATAATCCGCGTCAGGGTGACTGTAACTGACCGAGTCTTTGTGATGTTAAAGTGTACCATTATACTGAATGCCGATTTAGTCAGTTGAATTCCTCCGGGTCACATCATGATACTGTACAGAAATCAACCTCAACATTTGCATAAAAATGTTATGAAAAAGGCAAGTACAATTATTTTATTGATTTCGGTTGAGTATCCTGGTGTGATCCCCCTCCATACTTGATACTGGCAGAAATATCAGCTATCATAAAAAAATAAAACCTAAAAGCATTCGAATAAGTAATGGCAATTTAATAATAATTATTAATTAATTAACAAGAGCTATAATAACTGTTTTTATCACCCCGCTTTGATAAAAATGTTAGCATGCGCGAGACTGGGCTTGAATTTGATCACGTTTACATTTTTAATGATATTGTACGTTCGTTTCGAACGAGGAAAGTAAGATATTTCGCATTAATGGCGATTTGTTGTATACTTTTAATTTTAAATCATGCAATTATTTTGTAAGTGATTAGTATAATTTTAATTACGTGTGTAAGTAGGTATGTAACGGCCCGTCTCAATAACCTATTTAACGGTGGATTTGGCTACTAAGGGTAAAATTTTGACATATTTTGTATGAAGCTTATGTCAAATATATACCTCTAGTAGCCAAATTCATCGATAGTTAGATTATTGAGACCGGCCGTAAGTCAGGAAAGTTATCGACAAACCTACGTTGTTATTCATTGTATTATTACAACTAAATTTTGTTACTAAACTAAATTGTATTATTACTATTAAATAATTTATAAAAAAGGGAGGTTTTTTATATTAAATCTTTACCTGCCAATGGTAGTAAGTAGGTATATTTAATAAATAACTTTCTAGGAAGAAAAAAAATAGGTACCAACTATCAGAACGTACAACTGTGCGTACGTCTCTGTAATACGTTGTATTTAAAAGAGAATAAAATTATTGAAATAAATGATAAAAATAATTGTCTAAAAAATGAATAACTGAAAATTCGGTGACGCAACGGGAGCGTCGACTGCTATGCGGAAGGTGGTGTGGGTTCAATACTCACATGAGATAGGGATTTATCAAATTCATAAATATTGGTCGAGGGTATATTTTGTGTGTTTCAATTGTTTGTATGTGAAGTACAAGCAAGCCCGCGGCACAAGGCTTGTGTGGGGGATAAAGTCACTAAATGCCCGTGCCCGACCGACAAAAACTACTTTTACAAAAAAAAATTCAATCTTCTTCTTCTTCTTCAATCATGGATGATTTGCGGGCATTTATTGCGGAGTTCTGTCGGAATAAACCACTTTCAAACAAAAAATAATTTTATAAAGCCGTCCATATATGACGAAGTTATGCCCAAACATTCATTAAAAAAAAATATCCGAATTGTGAACCTCTTTTTTGAAGTCTGTTATAAATGTTATAAAACAATTTTTGGTAATAGGTATGTACCTTTTAGATAACTATATGGATACATTAAAAACAATTTTGCTTTCATGTTCCGAACAGGCTCTTCAATTATAATAAATAAATTAAGTATTTATTTATTAGAATTGATGAGATGTGTATATTTGTGTTGATCTCATTATATTATGTAGGTGTATCTAACTGTCTTCTTGTTACAGTACTTTTAGACACAAAATATTCATAACAAGCTTTCGCCCGCAGCTCCGCCCGTTATTCTGATAAAAAATATCCTATGTCGGGACTTATCTCCATACCAAATTTCATTGAAATCGGTTCAGCGGTTTAAACATATACAGAGTTACTTTCACATCACTACATAGTATAAAACAAAGTCGCTTTCTCTGTCCCTATATCCCTATGTATGCATAAATCTTTAAAACTACGCAACGGATTTGATGCGGTTTTTTTTTAATAGATATAGTGATTGAAGAGGAAGGTTTATATGTATAATAACATCCATTAAATAATAAGGAGCGGAGCAGCAATAAGAAATGTTGCAAAAACGGGGAAAATTTACGCAGACGTTGCGCGGGTCAGCTAGTTTATAATATTAATTAGTTTGGATTAACGTTGCGTGCGTGACCTACGACAAACCTAAGTCTTTAAGCAATTAATTGTTTAAATATACGACAAAAAATAACATTCCCTCACTTTATTCAATTTTAGAAGATACTTTGTTAAATTAAAATAGTTAACAGATTTGCGAGGCTCTCTGTCCCTGCGTATTTCGTCCGCCCAGTAACACGTCTGCACCGCACTCGCCAACCGCTACGAGCTGCTACGACACCTCTACGAATATCATAATATCGATATCGATAGTACCCGTGAAATCTTTAATCGAATATACTTGTTGACAAGCATAATGACAGTTTGCTTTTAAAAGTAGAAAGAGTATGTTTTTTTATAATACCATCTGACCCGCGCAACTTCGTTTAGGTCATTTTTTTCCCGTTTATTTGCAACATTTTTCATTGATGCTCCGCTCTTATTGGTCGTAGCGTAATGTCATATGGCCTATGCTCCTCATAAATAACGTGGCTTTCTATTGGTATTATTTTTCAGAATCGATTCAGTCGATCCAGAGATTACCCTTACAACCTCACAAACTTTACCTCTATAATATTAGTATAGATATAGATTAATAAAAATAATATAAGCCATTATTCAGACAGTGTTAACAATTCACTTATTTCTATAAGCGTTTACAACTCTGTTGAGTCGGCATTGACAACTTCGTCTGGTTGCCCTACTCCATTCCTTTCAATTCTTTCCTGTTTAGGACTATCCTGGTCCTTGTTTTCCCTGCCGTGGCTTTTTTATCGTCTTCCCATCTTCGAGCTTGCCTTCTACGCTTCCTTTTTGAGTATCTGGGATACCAGAAAACCAAAGTTTGGTTCAATTTTTCGATGCCTCTTATCATGTGGCCTGTCCATCGCCACTTGAGTGTCCAAATTCTTGTTACTACTTCATCTACTTTCGTGGGTTTTCTTAGTGTTCGGTTTCTTATTCAGTCGCTTTTTCTGATACTCGACATGCTCCTCTCTATCACTGTTTAGCAGGACTTATTTTTTCATTGAGAGAGTGAAGGCCCAAGTTTGGCAACCGTAAGTGAGAACAGGAAGTACGCAGGTATTATAAAGTTTATTTTTGACGAACATCTTAGTTTTATCACTTCTTTTAGACTCCAATAACTTTTTCATGCATTACCTTGTCTTGTGTCTATTTCTTTTGACATCGAATCAGTTGTTGAGATTAGTTGGTGTACACATAGGATATGTATGTGTACTCCTTCACATATTTTTTGGGTTCGCCATTCAGTGTAAAAGGTTCTTCGGCTGTGTTAGTCATAGCTTTAGTTTTAGAGGTATTCATTGTTAGGCCAACTTTGCGACTTTCTCGTTCTTGGTCCGCTAGCATGTTTTGGAGGTGGGTTCTGGTTGTAGCAAAGATTATGAATGACAGAAAATCGTAGGTAGGTCAGCAGCGGAAGATTTCTTCTAAGACGGCAGTGAAAAATTTGGGGGACAGAACCCTCTTTCCCCCCAAATTCTTAGAAAAGAAAAGAAAAAGGAGGAGGAGGAAAAAGGAAAAGAAATCTCCTTGGCGCACGCCTATCCCTATTTTATTTTTTCTCCCTGATCTTCAAACCTTATGTTAGCTGTACTTTTTGTGGAGATATTTCTCAAAATTCTAATATAATTTGTGCTTGACTCCCTGGTTTTTAAGACTTTGCCAGATGCTTTCGTGTTCAATCGAATCGAATGCCTTGTAATCATCTATGAAGCAACAGTAGTATGGTATTTGGTATTCCTTAATTAGATACAGATTAAACAATGATCCAGTATTTTTTGTACTACGAAATGATAAGGTCGTGCGCCTGATGGGAAGCGTCACGCTAGCCCATAATAACAGTATCAGTGCCATCCGAATCTTTGTTTAGCAAAGAATTGAATGTCACCGTACCGTGCTCCTCATTTGAGACATTAGTTCATAAGTCGCATTTACCCAGTAATTACACTTGCTATAGCAAGTGTAATTACTGGGTAAATGCGACTTAGCGCATTACTGTGTATAGGTTAACAGGCACTATAGTGCCTGTTAACCTATACACAGTAATGCATTAACATAATATCACTATTTCACGGATAATTCCAGATTTCGTATTTGTTACAGTTTGAAAACTATACTGACCTCTATAAAGGTCAGTGGATGGATATGGACTAACTAATAAACCGATTCCATTTCCATCGGTTGCACAATAAGTTCCGAAGTTAATAAGCATTTATAGAAACCCCTCAAAAATCCAATCCAGATAACAGTAATCTTGTTATTGAGTAGTAAATCCTCTTTAATAGCATCTGGAGCGTCCTCTTCATAAACATTATGGACTGTCGTGATTATATTAAACGAGGGTTTCGGTAACACAACGTAAACACCTGACAAATTGAATACATTGTCGACGATAAACGCAAAAGCCTATTTGCAAATCGAATCAATCAAACCGTCTAAGGATAAATCCTGAGTAGATAATATCGATACAATAGAATCGACATATAGACATCTCTGCAGGGTTTTATAGACGCAGTGACGCCGGTGGAGTCGCCGCCGAGCGGTCGACACGGCAGTGGCGCGCCGCGGGTCGGGGACGCCGCACGCGTGCACCCACATTCCCTCACCACGAACTCACATTAACCCTCACAACTCGATTCACTTGAAAGAAACACGATCGATAACACAAAGCCGCGATAAAAAAAATAATCGAGTCATAAATAAAATCAGTGTGATCCCGATTATCATGTTGGACATTTTTATGTAACCGATTATAGATGGCAACATCGATATCGCGTGGCGCACCGGCGTCAACAATGTAGTCATAGTGACGCGCTCATGTTGACAGTTTGACTGTTAAAGATGACGCTAAAATGCCGTTGATTTTTTAAATAATCGTGTTTTTACTACGCTGTGTGTTGGTTGTTATGTATTGTTAAGATGACGACAATAATTTTGTTGGTCTGAATAGTTTGTATAATCTACGAAAATGGGAAATGGAATGAATAAGGTAAGGAGTTATTTTAATTAGTATGTAGGTTGCTTAGTTTAAAAGGTTAGGAATGTAGCGGGGCTATGCAATCGGTGAAAGTTACGTAACGTCGTCGTAGACGCTCGTAGCTCGCAGCCTTACCGCCAGTAGTGGCGGGATGCAAGTTGTGTCTACGTTTTGTGCGATGATTCAGCCAGATTATAAAAACGCGCAAATTAAAAACGTCTCTCATTTGAATAACACTTTTGTTTTCTATTTCATCTCTTGTGTTTTAATTTTGTGCTGTAGCGTTGTTTAAAATTCATAACCTCTGAACATTTATGACAAAAAAAGTTTTTCGTAATACCCTCATTTTTTATAAATATTCTTTAAATGAATACTGCTTGGCTTAAATAATATTTTGGTGATGGTAAAAATATACCTATTTTATAAAAACAGTCATAATGCAACTTACTTAATCTTATAATATAGTTTAAGCATCATTTTCATCTTATATTTTATAAGTGTGTAAATACCTACCTTTTTCTAAATAAAATTAATACCTAACAAAAGATGTGTTAGACATCAAGGCTCGAGATTCTTAGCATACGGCAAAAGCTTTTTTACAACTACTTATTCCTTGATGAAAAAATATGATTATGACGATGCAATACATTTATGACGACAGAGCTCGTATGATAATTTGACATACTTTCTAGGCGGCTCGTAAAGATAGCAATGGGCCTAAGAGGTGTAACTTTTATGAGGCCATGATCTTCGTTTACGTAAACCACTTAGGTATTATTTAATAACGCAGCATTACCGGCTTTTTATGGAGAAAAAAATGATCTGTATTCCCAAGATAAACCATTGGATTCTTTGTGCTAATAGAAAAATAAATAAAAAAGCCGCCTGTAAAAAAAATATGCAAACAAGATCCCCAACATATGAAATATATAAAGTTGGAGGCATTAATAAATCTAGATGAACTTTGCCTCCGACAACATGTATGTATGTAATATTCTTTATTACTTCATATCTTTCAAACCACTGGACGGATTTAAACCATTAAGACGTCGTTAGATTTGATCACCCAATTACATTTATTATTCATACAAAATACGCGAGAAAAAATAACCCTTCCTTGCAATTAGGTAAAAAGGCTCGACAACAGACTTAATTGCCTTCTGAATAGGCTAGCTGTGTCATTGTTTTCCCTTTATAAACGAAACGAACGCTGTGGTTTGGTTAGTGTTGACTTTAGATCAGGGACGTAGCTTGCATTGATGGGCTCTGTATCAAAATTTGGTGGATTTGGCAGAATTGTCGGCTCCAGAACAGTTGCCATAAAAAAAAAATTGGTGTGATCTGGTGCCCGAAGGCAGAAACAGCCAAAGGACTAATCTGAGTCCCTCGCACAATTTTGCAATTATTTTTTTAGCGTGTGTCGCTAGTAGGAGGGGGTGCAATTGCTAACGCACATTCGGGGCCCACAAAGCCTGGGGGCCCTGTTTAATTGATATGACTGATATGGTGGTCCTACGCAACGCTTTAGGTAATCCATATGCTTTTTATTGCCTTGCCTTCGAATACTCAAGATATACTTGTTTACTTTAAATCGGACTTAAAAGTATTTCTGTCACTACTATTTAAAAGCCAATGTAGAAACGGGATAGAACTAATGGGGAACAGCAAGTAATAGCACCATAGAAATACGGGAAAGGTTTCAGACAAAAGCTATAAGATCTATGTTTAACATTCCAAAATGCATCCACAGCAAATACATTCTGCACGCTCTAAAACTTGACACTGTTGAACAAGAAATTGCCGCTAGAAGTTCAAAATACCAACATAAATTAAGCACGCATGTTAATGCTCTAGCTTCTGAACTGAAGGGTGACGGAAGCACAATTTTTACGAGACTGAGAAGGAATAGCGTTCCGAATCTCATGAAACGATTTATCAAAGAATAGTGAGAGTTATCAAAGTGCAGAGTTATCAAGTGCTTGAAAAAAAAGTCGTTGACAGATTGCTGTGCTAAGCAGGACTTAAAAAAAAAAAAAACTACTTATTTTTTAGTGGCAGTGATAAATGACAGATAAGGGTGACTCCCAAACTGTTATTTGGCCGTTAGTTTTATATACCTACCTATATTTGAAATACCTATCCAACGACATCCCACACGATGAGGTAGATGAACAAAAACACATCCCCCTTTACACGTATATGTAAGCAATTGTTGGTGAACCTTAAATAAATAAATAAAAAAAACACATCTTTTAAAGATTTTATTGTAATACTTTGTCGGCCTAACTAATATGTATATCGATGCCAAATTACAGCTTTCTTACTAGAAGTAGTCTCTTAAGTCCCTTAGTACTGGGGACAGACGGACATAGCGAAACTATAAGGGTTACTTGTTCTGCCACTCCTTACTAAGCACCAAGAGGTAAACACCAAAACAACTCATGTAATTATTGTAAGTACTATTAGTAATAACTAGCTGTGCCCGCGACTTCGTTCGCGTTGAAGTTGGGTTTATATTAAGGTAGTTTATGTTAGAATTTAACTTCTGTGTAAAACATATTGGAAACATGCTCCACAATGCTCTGTGGCATCTATGGATATTAGGGCCTAGCTCTAATCAGGGCCCGACCTATGGCAAGGCAAGCCAAGCAAATGCCCAGTGCAACAAAATGAAGGGCGACAAAGTTTATGGCGCCAGACGGTTAGAAGAAAAATTATAATAGTATTTTACCAAAATGATTTGCATCACATCAAATATTACTATTATCGGTTTCGGGTTAAATGAAGCCCGAAACCGCCCAAGTACTCGCGCGAAATAGGGCTAGTGTGAGATAAGTTTTTAAAAAAATATCCTGGTTTTAAAACATTGCATTCCCGCGGTACTGTGATGCGTGTTCAAACAAACAGACAACATTCAAACGTTTCTAAAAGATATAGTGAATTAGTATATCTTTTAGAAACGTTTAGTTTAAATACTAAACTACTGTCGTAGCCGAGGATAGAACAAAGTGGCGTGCAATTAGAGAGGCCTATGTCCAGCAGTGGACTGCGATAGGCTGATGATGATGATGATGAACCTGTCGTTAATTAAGATCATCATAAATTCATATCCGTAAATAATATATATATAATACATAATCGGAAGAATTTCAGATTTATTTTTTAAATCAATTTACCTGATTCTGTTTAATTTGTATTTAAACGCCATCTATTTTCAAAACTGGATAAGTTTATTTTAATACTTGATGACTTTAAATTAAATTATACTTAAACTATCATGCATATTAAACGTAGGTAAGCAAGGTATTTAACCTAAACGCGATTAAGACCCGTAATATATATATATTCATAATAGTTGTGCCCGCGACTTCGTTCGCGTGAAAGTCGGGTTTAAATTAAGGTAGTTTAGGTAACGAAATAACTTCTGTGTAAATATGTTGGAAACAGTCCTGTTGACTAAATACTTACTAAATAAAAATCGATCTGTTCTATTCTTTTAGATAGTTAGTTTGGTGTGCGGCTTAAGAAGTGGGTTTTCTGTTGTTTTTGTTTCATTCTTTCAACGTTATACCTACTTATTACCTAATAATTTTTAATAGAATTTGTACGAAAATGTTGTTACTTCTCATGTGATCGTAAACTTGTAAAGCCTAAGTACTTAACTGTGATAGTTTTCCTTATAATTTTAGTGTTTATACTACTACCCTGAATTTTTTCACATACCCAACATCAATCATTTAGCTGGCAGGGGGACACTTGACTCTAACAAAAATGTTCACTATAAAGCCTAATATTATACACAAAGGAATCCTTAAATCTAAAAATAGTCTTCACAAACCCTAAACGCTTTTTAAAAGACCTATCTAATGATACCACACACGATGGGGTAGGTAGGTGAGAAAAAAATCACATCCCCACTTTACATATAAGAGAGGTACCCTTAAAAAAATAATGATTTTCAAGATTTTGTTCTTTCACTTTATCGGCGTTAGTACCTAATTTATTCATGCAAAAGTTGCAACCTTCTAGCACTAACAGTCTCTGAGCTAAGCTGCGGACGGATGGCCATAAGGGAACTATAAGGGTTCTGTTTTGTCATTTTGGCTAAAAATGGGGTGTATTTCATATAGTGTTACAACGCAATACTAATAATAAAACTGCTGTAACACTTTAGTAAGCAAACACAGAGCGTGTCATGTGTGTCATGCCCGCGAAAATGTCAGATATCCCTAAAGGTACGGTTGACAAACAACGACCCTCCTCCCGTCACCCGAACTACTCACACTTGAACGATGTTGAGCCATTCATTATCGTTGAATTGATGAACACGTAATCTCCAACCATAACCCCAAAACATGATCCTCGATGCACCTGTGTGATGCGTGGTCAAACAAACGGACAGATAGACAAACATTTCTAAAAATCATAGCAATGTGTTTCTTTTTAAAACTTCTTTTACTAAGTATAGAACATTATTGAATACAACGCCATCTACTTTCAAGAATGTTGCCGTTGTTTTGTTGTTCACAATTTGATTTCATAGATGGCGCTACATGTACTTTTTTTACGTGTGTAATGTCTTTTTTTTAGACGAACACATCATTTCTGGAAAATGTCGAATACTTTTTAATTATAATGTAATATTGTTTTTTATTTCTACTACGATTAATTCATTACTCTCAGCAGTGCATGCAATACCTATAATTAATTGCATAATTTACTTGATTTTTAATATAAAAAGTAATAACCAAAGTAAATAAGTTACCTACGGTCGAAAAAATAACTAAAACATTCAGAAAAATATTAAAAAAGGATAAAGACAATTTAAATAAATACAAAAAGAACATATTCAGACATTAGATTCGAGCCTGGGACTTCGTCGTCAAAGTCCGCTAGCATAGCTTCGGGGCTATACTGTTCGCTACTTAACACGTCAAAATACCTGTTCTTATGAAACTTAAAAATGTTGTGTTTAGCTCCTTTTAGTTTTAGCGTGAAGTTATGCATTCCACGGGTTACAATTATAGATAATGTCTAATTGTGGAAATTTTTGTGATAAACCATTATGGTGCGACAAAAAATACGTTGCTACTCGTTACCCATAGACGTTAGCGTAATGATTCATAGTGTAAATAATGTCCTATAGTATTTACTATAAAACTGCAAATTTTCATAAAGATCCGTCAAGTAGTTACTGTTTTATAACGAAAAATAGCTACAGACATTATCCCTTACTGCTTAGCTCCTATGGGAAAAAGCGTGATAATTTATAGCCTAAATGTTAATCTGCATCTATTAGATTGCACGTGCAAAATTTCAACCGAATCTGTAGGGTAGTTTTTGCGTGATGCGTGTTCAAACAAACAGACAGACAGACAGACAGACAGACAGACAGACAGACATTTCTAAAAATGCAGCAAAGTGTTTAAATACTCTTTTCGAACATTTCCTAATATTTTTTTTCACTAAGTTCGGCCATGTACAGACACGTGAAATTTACAGTTTTATTATATCTATGTATAGATGACAATACAAAAACAAAATAACCTTGTTAAGGTAATCAACTAACAAGTTTTTAATAAGCACGTGTTAAAACTATGGACTAAGTTTGCTTTTAAGTTAAAGTTAAGGCAATTTGTGAAGTTCTCAACGTTACGCAAACTTTGAATAAACATTTATGCTTATATTAAACTTTTTTGGAATAACAAAATTGGGACAAAGAAAGACTTTAAGATAAAATACGTCTAAGGGTAACGTGATAAAGCCTTCATAATCTTTAATAAATTATTGTTTAAATGCTGAAGCGTGGCCAGGCGCTTCGCTGTGACTTTTTGGACCCAGAACCATCACGGAGGTACCCAGAACACAAAGTTCCACCACAATCTGATCAATGGTTTTGAAACGGGTAGTATTTAAACAAGCTAATATAAATATGGGTGTCAAAATTATTGATCATGGTGTACTGAAATACGAAATGGGCGAAAAACTGAAGGCGAATGCAAATATTGAAAATGCAACTTACAAATACGAATTAGAGTAGTACGAGTTATTCAGAATGATCAGTACTATTAAGTGTACCCAATGAAGCTTGTCAAAAGTAGTTTTAAACAACATATGTAAAAAAAAATCCTAGAAAGTTGAGGAGGTCCCTAAAAATTAAATATTATGTTTCTGGCACTCGTCGGCCGCTGTCGCGACAGGCTTGCTTCGTTTGCTCGCCTACAAGGCGCAAGGAGGTCATAGTTCTAATCTAACCGAATCTATATCGATTCAGTGCAATAGGTACTTACAAGTATTTTTTTTTTTTATAATTTTTTCTAGTCTTGTCTTCGGCTAGACTTAATATTATTTTCGCCCAATTTAATATTTAATTCGGTCATTCGGAATTTTAGTTGCTAGATTAGATTAACTGTTTCCTACTACTAGTAACTCATTTTACGATTTTTTAAGAAAACCTTTCACAAACAGTAGGTAAAGCCGGAAAAAAGAACCTGGTAATAAAAAACTCGCGGCCACTCTTTTCAAATTGCCAATTTTAAAAATGTTTGAATGTTTATAAACTTGATATGGGAGTAAGGTGCTGCCACTAATATATTATACACCATGATATAGAACTGATGCAAATTATAATATTAGAAAGTTGAAACATGAGAGAAAATAAAATCAGCCTTAGTACGTAGAACATAGAATATAATTCCCCTTTTGAAACACATAGAGGACAAACATTATTTTTTATATAAATAGATAGACTAGCTAACCCACGCAACTTCGTCTACGCCTACGTCAATTTTTCCTCTTTTCTATTCTTATACCTACCAAATATACAAAAAAATATATTAAAATCGGTCGAGTCGTTTCGGAGGATTTTATATAGAAAGTTTGAACATGAATAAATTAAATATTTCTTATTAGATATATTTCGGGACTTAATCGCGTGAATTATTTAAAGGTACGAACCTTTTATTTACCCGACCCGTGACCACGATCGGTGCAATTCGATCGAAACGTGTCGGGTCAATAAAAGGTTCGTACCTTAAAATAATTAACGCGATTAAGTCCCGAAATATATCTTATATGTATAAAAATCGCGAAAGTTTAAAAACAATAAATAAGTATTTCTTCTCATAATTTGAGTTGATGACTATCTACCGAATTTTCAGTGTTAAGTATTTCTCTAGTAGAATCACTGTAACCACACAAGGCTCGGGCTTATCGTTTTTGTATACGTATCTGCTTACTTTATATATTTACACAAAACGCAGAGCTGTGAAAAAAGGCCCCGATTTTTATCACAACTATCGTCTGTCTGTATATTCAATTTGTATTATTACTCGCTTTATCATTTAGTTCACCATGAAGTCATGATTCTGTAGAGTAATTGGTAGTAATATATAATGCGTTGCAATAATTTAAAATCTAGAGTTATTTGTTTTATTTTGTTGCAAAATCACCCACCTGGGCCTGTGTGGTGGGACATTTGTACATTCTTTTGAAGAGGAGGAGTGAGTTTCAGCAGTGGAAAGGGAAATGTAGAAATAAGCCAAAAAATAAGTCTTTTGCAATGAAATACACGACTAAGTACCTTCATCTACGCTTGAATTAAAAACCTACCTTATTTAAATCCAATCATAGTTGAAAATTTATTCATAAATTAACGCATCGATATCTGACTTTGTAATTACTCGTAAAAGCGATAAGGATCGCCCCTTTCTAATTAAGAGTTAGGGTAAATCCGTGAAATAATGTACATAATTGATAGTCTAGATTAACTCTCTAGAGGCCTCAGCCTTTAGGCATAACATACCTACTGAATTTTGAAGACCACTTTAGGTATTCTCACGGCTCGATTACTGGGTAGATAAATGTATGCAGATTTTTATTTAGCAGGCTGCCTTCTGTGTAATAACTATGAATAAAATAGTAGAACAGCTAAGACCAATATTGGTACTTTTAAAATATAAAATAACTACACTGTTTTATAGTAAAGCAAAATCATTTCAAGAAAATGTTTTTTTAAGGCGGTAGATGCAATTTACTAAGTTATACTAGCTAAATATAATATAATAATCATTATACTAGCTGTGCCCCGCGGTGTTACCCGCGGTTTATTGTGTCAGCTAACTTCATACCAAATTGTATTAAAATCGGTCTAGCCGTTTAAACGTGAAGAAGTAACAAACATACACACTCACAAACTTTCGCTTTTATAATATTAGTGTGTTAGATATATCATTATATCTACTTATTATTTGGTCACCTTTCTCGATTAATCTTATATGAAACTAAGTACTTAGACAAAAACTGTTCTCTGTCCGCCCCGCTTGGATGTTGAAAATCGCGATAAAAAGATTACTATGTTTTTTCAAAGCTTGAAACTGTCTTCACAAGTACCTTCCATTCTTTCATTAAATAGAGTCTAGTTATATCGGCGATGATCACATCCAATCCTTATAATAATCAGTTTAATATAGTAATGTTTGTTTTCATAATTAAATCCATCCATCCAATGTTAGGCGATTAAGGCACATTAATAACACACGTCCAAACTACTAACTTTTACGTTAGTAATATTAGGTAGACATCTAACTACCTACTAGGATTATCTAGAAAGTTTATTCGTACAAATGTAATAAGTTGATCGCGTTGCGTGTGCCGTCATCCGTTGACAAGCTCTCATTATTTATCTCGTACGCGAATGGATTATTTTTTCAGCACTGGGACATTTTGTGTAAGGGACATTACATTACAGGTCTAATCCTATTAGGATAGAAATAGGTAGGTTTATGTATACATATTATTACAGTGTGGAACAAGTCGACATGAACTAGAATTTTAGTTTTAGTCGGTACCTACACAAATACCTACAGGTATTTTTGCAATTTCTGCAGAGGGAGGGGGTCCTGTTGCGAATACGTTGGCATGGCTGTCGGGATATAAGGTTCGATATAATACCGACAAGTGACAAGTTGATCGAATTGTTGATCAGCACTCCTAGGTAATACACCACACAACCGAGATCGCTGGCTCTAGAAGCATGCGATTTGACATAAAGTGGTTCTATTATATCATAGTTAGATACATGGGCGGATCCAGGATTTCATTCTGGGGGGAGGGGGGGATTTTTATTTATTTATTTATTTATAGGTAAGCAAATGACTCCATTTCACCTGATGTTAAGTGACAAACGCAAGGCCAGACAGTACAGCACTATGTGCAGCACTGACTGTCCTTACCTTGCTGACCTGCAAGGTGCTTCTTCACGCCTCTTTTGAAAGACCCCATGTCATAGGTAGGAGGGAACACAATCATGTGCTGGTAGGGAGTTCCATTTACACCATACATGACTCATTTCTCTGCCGCACATTTAGATGTGCGGCAGAGAAATGAGTCACCGAATTTCTTTGTCCGGGTTGAAATTATACCCACGGTCAGATGGTGATATCGAAGGTATAGATAAATGTCCAAAGAAATTCGGTACACAAAATAACCGTCTGAGGGGCACATGACCCCGTGCCCCCTCATAGATCTGCCTATGGTTAGATGCTATCGATTGAAGGAAACTATAACAAGTGTGCAAATTAGACTTACAAACTAATATCTTAGACTGAGTGCGAATGGACGCGTTGACGCTCTGATCTTTGCGAAACAATGATTTGAATGCTGCTGATGTTGCTATGGGCTATTTTAAACCAGTTCATTCACTCAGGAAACAAAAGCGACGCTTGTGATAAGGCTGGTGTGACACGTGACCACCAGGCTCACATTAAACGTCTTTGCATTCAGTTGTTTAAAAAAGTAAGCTTATTGGCCAGTTGCAATTTGCGAGTACTGTGTAGGTGATAGATACCTACGCGGTAAACATCTTGTCATTTCAGGTAGGTATATTATAAATTTTCTACCATACATATTCCATGCCTATCAATTCCATAACATTCCTTTACATCAAGGATTCCCAAAGAGGTCGACAAACGAAAACTGATTTTGGGGGTCGTCGAGGTGTAAAAATTGACCCCTTTTAATAACACAAGTTCTTATTTGAAACTTTGAAAATACCGTATAAATAAATTGTGTTACGTGTTGGTGCCTACACGTAACACAACATAAACTTTTATTTTAGTTGGAAGTATCATTGTTGTAGGTAGTTTTAAAAAACTCAACAAGTTGATGAGCTTTTTAGGGTTCCGTAGCCAAAATGGCAAAAACGGAAACCTTATAGTTTCGTCATGTCCGTCTGTCTATCTGTATGTTTGTCCGTCCGTAAGTAATAGGCATATTACTCAAAGACTACACAATGAATAATTATTAAATTTGGTGAAAAGGTGTCTTGTAGTAGTAGGGGGTGTACTCCATACATTTTACAATTATTAACGTGATTTTTTAAGCAAATATTGGCGTGGCACATTCGACAGTTCTTTTAAAAATATTAAAATGTTTCTAAAAACTTTTTTGAATAAGTGAATATTTTTAAAAATAATTGCTCCGAAAGTTCGACCTTTGAAATTGACCAAAAATATGAAATAAATCAAAAAGATAGCGCTTCACAAATATTTTAAACTAAAATTATTTCGGATGTGATCGGTTAAACCGTCATTGAGTTATTGCTGAAAATTTGCGTTTCTCAACAAAAGGGTGTAAGTGCCATGAACATACGCTCTTCTGCTGGTATAATACATACGACAACGGCTTTGGAACCCTACACTGAGCATGGTCTGACATGCTCTTGCACGGTTTTATTTTTTTCGGCTACTTATGGAGGTCTGGGCCTCTGAGGTAGCAGTTAATTTTGAATAAGGACTCTTCATACTACCTATTTAAAACGCAGCGTTTTCATTGTTCTCCTCTTCAAATGTACCTACCTAATTTAAAAATCAATTTAGTTAGTTATTCTCACAGTCAGACCATAGATCGTTAGTTTTTTAAGACAGATGCTGTTGAAGGCATTTTTAATTGAAACAACAACTTTGTTAAGTTTTTTAATTAAGAATAGTTATTAATATAGTGCCACGGAGTATCTAAATTAGCTATTCGTATACACTTAGATATATTAAATAGTTAGCTAAGATAGGGATCTTCGTGCGTACCTAAATCAAAATGTGGACAGAATATTATTGCAAGGCAAAATAAACCCTCTTATGTATGAGTTGTAATGAACTTAAAGCACATTTTGGCTGACATTCAAAGTTACCCACTGGTCAAAATTATTACCGTCTGTTACTTACAAATAACTCAACAACCAACCTACTCCAATTAACTCCAATGACCTACAGCCATAGGCGGAGCCACGGAGGTTCGGTCCCCCCCCCCCCCAGATGCTTGATTTGTGTACGAAATTTCTTGTAACCTTTTGAATTGCTTTGCCCATTTGACTCTTGTGACGAGAATGTTATTTTTTGCACCCTCCCCCCCGTCGTAAGCATGTATATCCGGCACTACCATTCGCCTCTCGTGCCTTCCCCCAGAATGAAATTCTGGATCCGCCCATACAGCTCTTATCTCGGATTAGCTGTCCCGCGCAACTTTGTCTGCGTAAATTTTTCCCGTTTTTGAAACATTTCTCATTGCTGCTGCGCTCCTATTGGTCGTAGCGTGATGTTATTTAACCTATAGCCTTCCTCGATAAATGGACTATCTAACAGTGAAAGAATTTTTCGATTCAGATCAGTAGTTCCTGAAATTACCGCGTTCAAACAAGCTCTTCAGCATTATAATATTAGTATAGATTAAATCCTAACACATTTCTTACCCAAAATGAGCTAGGTATACGACCTGCTCGTTCGTTCATAATAACTCTACTAAACGCGAGAGTACAAATTACAAACTCCCCAATTTATCTTGTACCACAATAATAGTCAATGTAACTCCAATCTCTAGCCTAAAACCACAAAGTACTTAAACAAGATTACATCCATTGAAATATTATTTAACATGAATGGTTATGCACACAAAATACCAAGAGTACAGTAGGTAAGCTTCATACTTTATCATCAACAAGCGGCGGTAGCTTAATGGCTAAGGCATCGGTCTCGCAATCGTGAGGTTGCGGGTTCGAATCCTACCCATTATACTACCGACGTGAACCCACTTCTAACACAAGCCTTTGAGCTTAACTGGAGGGGTTAACAAGATTGCTAGTAATGTGGGACTCAATCCCACATTGCTAGTTATCTTTTAAAAGAAAAAAAAAAAAAAAAAAACTTCTACCGGTGGTAGGTCTTCTAAGCCATAGTACGTAGTAATAGTTAGTATTCTTTAGCCACAGGCCGTCTTGGTGCGTACCAAAACAGTGTCAGATATTCTTCCGTGAAATACTGTGTTTTGATTGAAGCTCTGTAGCAAGCAAGTGTAATCATTAGGCAAATGAGATTTATGAACTAACTAACTGCCCCGGTGAAATTCGTATAGCCCCGTTATTCTTTTAGCAATTTTCTTTATTTTTTTTACGTAAGACCTTTACTATATATTTATACTGTGCTTTTGCAGAGTATTAGAAAACTAAAAAAAAAGAATTAATGAAATCGGTAAAGTAGTACTCTATTTATCTCACGACCAAGGGAATGAAGGTTTTTTAAAATTTATGATGAAATATTCATTCACAAATTCAATCATTCATTGAGTAGTACTCAATGAATATTGGTGAAAAGGTGTCTTGTAGTAGCCGCTACTTAGTTTTATAGCTAAATAATACAAATAAATATTTATATTGCACTGATACTGTTATAGGCTAGCATAACGCTCACGTGTTCAATCTGCTCGTCTCTTGATTTCATAGTAGAAAAAAACTACATCGCTCGAGCAATGAATGAATATATAATGAATATACTTTTTCATCAATTTACTTTTACATTATTTTGTAATATTTACCTACAAGGTATTTAATTTTAATTTGTTATTGCCCCTTTGGCCAGAACCTATGTGCCTTTGTTAGGAGACTTTCTCTTCCATTGCATAAAAAAATACCAATAATTCTTACCGAACTAGTGTTAGTATTTTTAACAAAGTGTCTAAGAGTGCGACAATGGACATTGCTTGTTTTCCGTGCAGTGCCGCCTTAAGAAAGCCCGTAGCAAATTCCAACACGGGGCCCTACTGCCGTGCCAAGCCAAAAGACTGTAAGTCGACTTACAGTGTTTTCGCTTAACAATGCCTAATCAATTTCTTTATGTCTGTTTAGTACCCCTGATTGACTCTTTTTTCATTTCAACGGTTATTTTGCAAGATAAAGCAAGTAAAAAAACACTGTATTACGTTTAAAATAAGGTATAAACACGCAAAAAAACTGTAACATAGTATACAGTGTTTTGTCAAAACAAACTACGCGCGTCGCTAGAAAAATACAGTGTCGCGTGCTCGCGCGTTGATGTTAGCCAACCAGCGTAAGTAGAGTTGAAAACAGTATTACTATCTCGCTCTGTCATGCGCTATTATAGACTCTTCTTCCTTGTTTTTCACGTTGAAGGCGGTTCGGTTTACGCCAGTCGTGTGCCGCGCGCTGAGACCGCTGGTTGCGGTTGTGATTTGATCGGATGATTGCGTGTTTTATTTGCTTTAATTAGAGTAATCAGATGCACCTGGGGAGATGCACTTCACCATCTTTCGCTCCAAGCCAACCTCACCTGCACGCGGTACATCCTGCTGTACAACGAACGAGGCTCTGGCGACCGGCTGGAGGCGGTATAACCATCACAATTTAAGGCGTAGCTAAAGTAAAAGGTCAGTGACGGGCTGCAGCGTCAATAATGCGAGAGCTACGCCCTGCGATCGCCAACCCGCCTGCCCAGCGTGGCGAATATGGGCATTACTCCAAATGCACGAAGCACAAAAGCCACGGCCCCCAGTTCCCGGCAGTCACATGGTGGACATGGTGGCATCCACGGTAACGGCGTGGCGGGGGGTGCTAAGAATCTCCGGGCTACGGAAGGCCACCACAACCGACTGACCCTGGCGACGTATAATGGACGCACGCTACGGCTAGACTCGCATCTGGCACAACTTGAGGTGGAACTTGGGAAGATTAAGTGGCATATCCTCGGGTTAAGTGAAGTCCGAAGAGAGGGAGAGGACACCATAACCCTCGAGTCAGGCTACCTTATGTACTTCCGCGAGGGAGACCAACAATCCCAAGGTGGTGTTGGGTTTCTCGTAAATAAGTCCCTTTCTGACAACGTTGTGGAAATGTCTAGCGTGTCGAACAGGGTAGCGTACCTCATTATCAAGCTCACCGAGAGGTATAGCCTCAAGGTAGTGCAAGTGTACGCACCGACCTCGGCACATCCAGACGACGAAGTGGAGGATATGTTCGATGACATATCGAGGGCCCTCCACTCCACCACTAAGACCCACTACAACGTTGTTATGGGGGACTTAAACGCTAAAGTGGGAGTACAAAATTGCAGCGAATTGGTAGTAGGATCCCATGGATTTGGAAGCAGAAATCATAGGGGGCAAATGATAGTCAACTTCCTCGAACGGGAGGGGCTCTTCTTGATGAACTCTTTTTTCAAGAAACGGCCCCAAAGGAAGTGGACGTGGCAAAGCCCCGACACTATGACGAAAAACGAGATCGACTTCATCATGACGGACAAAAAGCATATATTCAGAGACGTCACCGTGATCAACAGGTTTAATACCGGTAGTGATCACCGACTTGTCCGAGGCTCTCTGAATATCGACTTCAAGGCGGAACGTGCCCGTCTGATGAGGTCCAGGCTTCGACCTACTTTGCTCCAAACCATGATAGGATCCGAAACGTTCCAGTCAAACCCATAACCGAATTTCTGCCATGGAAACCACAACAGACGTAAACCAGAAGCTCGTAAATGTGGTTTGGATACTCAGGGAAGAAGGTACGAGATTTTGTGAAATGCAGCGTAAGGGCAAGAAGTCAAAGCTTTCGGAAAAGGCTTTAGGGCTAATGAAAAAACGACGTGAAAACCCACCCGTCACTTCGTCGAAAAAGCGCGCTCTAAACCAAGAGATCAACAAGCTTATACTACACGACCTTCGGTGCTTCAACACTCTTTTGATTAAAAGAGCGATCGAGCAGAACCGGGGTCAAAAGTGTTCGTACAATCTCTTGGAAGAAGCCACCTGACGAAGTTGACCAAGTGGAGAAGTCGTTTCTTCGAAGCCGGCAGTCCTCTCTGAAGTGGAAGGCTTCCATGACTGGTTATAGGCTTCGCATGCATCTCGACCTGATCCTGAAAATAAGGGTCCTAGAGAAAAGTCCCTGGAGAGGATGGCGTTACAACAGAGCTGCTAAAGGCTGGAGGTAAATCCGTACTGAGGGAGCTCCAAAAGCTCTTTAATGCTGTATCAACCCCTGCGTCTAGCATTCGTGGACTATGAGAAGGCCTTTGACTCGATTGAAATCTGGTCCGTTCTGGAGTCACTGCAGCGATGCCAAGTAGATTGACGATATATACAAGTGATGAGATGTCTCTACGAAGCCGTCACCATGTCCGTCCAAGTACAGAATCAGCAAACAAAACCGTATAGGTTTTTGCATCGAGGAGTTAGGTAACGGGACGTTATTTCCCCGAAACTGTTCACAAATGCAATGGAGGATATGTTCAAGACGCTGCACTGGAAAGGGCGGGGCATCAACGTCAATGGTGAATACATCTCTCACTTGCGATTTGCAGATGACATTGTCATCATGGCGGAAACGCTGCAGGACCTACAACGGATGCTGAATGACCTGGCTGACTCCTCTATACGCATCGGCCTACGGATGAACTTGGATAAAACCAAGGTCATGTTCAACCGGAACCGACAGCGGTGCATGGCGCCGTTCTCGAAGTCGTTCAAAAATATGTGTACCTCGGGCAGTCATTGCAGTTAGGTAAAAACAACTTCGAGGACGAGGTGAACAGGAGAATTCGGTTGCGTTGGGCAGCGTTTGGTAAGCTACGTCAAGTCTTCTCATCGTCGATCCCACAATGTCTAAAGACTAAAGTCTTTAATCAGTGCGTCCTACCCGTCATGACATACGGAGCCGAAACGTGGAAACTGACGGTACGGTTGGTCCACAAGTTCAAAGTCGCTCATCGAGCTATGGAAAGGGCTATGCTCGGAGTTTCTCTTAGGGACAAAATCAGAAATGAGGTGATCCGGCAGAGAACGTTAACGGCAAAGTTAACGACATAGCCCACCGGATTAGCAAGCTGAAGTGGCAGTGGGCTGGCCATATTAGCCGAAGAACCGACAACCGTTGGGGTAAACGAGTTCTTAAGTGGAGACCGCGGCTTGGCAAACGTAGTGTAGGTCGCCCTCAGGCCAGGTGGAGTGATGATTTACGCAAAACGGCTGGCAGGAGCTGGATGCGAGAAGCCGAAGACAGAACAAAGTGGCGTGCAATTGGAGAGGCCTATGTCCAGCAGTGGACTGCGATAGGCTGATGATGATGCACCTGATCTCGATAAAAATATTGATTCTGATTTTTAATCGACTTCAAAACTATTTTTTTATATTGTTTTACTATATATATTGGCTCAAAGAATAAAGTTCATGTTTTTAAAAGTTCATGTTATGTTACGTTCTTTGTTTTAATATAATTTTTAATTTTAGTACATTTACTTACTTTATTACATTCTTTATTACGCTATTGATCTCATAGAAACCCAAAGAAGTTTGTCATTATGATGTGTAAGCTTGTAAAAATATTAGAAGGCCTTGTTATGTTTCCTTTATGATTCTAATAATTATACGCAAGTGCATAAAAATATTTATTAAAGTTTATTTTGCCGTCATTTAACCGGTTTTATTTATAAATTATCTAATTTTTGATATACCTCATCTATCTTTTCAAAACACTGTATGCTTGGATACAGTGTTATAGTATAATTAGTTCATAAAGTTATAACACTGTACTATGTTTTACAGTGTTTTACCTCGTTAGGAATTTATTAAAATTTTATAATTTGTCTTGTCAATACAAGTTTGTGGCAATATATCTTTTCCCTACTAAAATTATTAAAAAAATACTGTTTGGCTATATGCTAGAGATGTACCCCTAGCTATTGAATGCATAAAATTATTTAATATTGACTAATTACGTTTAAAATAGGCAAATAATCATCAAAACAATATTTTGTCAAATATCTCAAAAGCGGATTTTGAAAGTTACAGTGTGTTGGCTTGGCAGGGCAGCCTAGATCTGCTATAAGTTTGCTATGCTAAAAACATTACACTCAGGTTGAGGAAGGCGAGCTTAGATATGCGAGGGTCCCTTTTCCGCTGGGCCCGTAGCAATTACTACTCCTACTACTTGTTAATCTGGCGCTAATTCCATGTCCGTTAGCAATGTCTAGGAGTGCGTTGTTTGACGTTTGTTTGAAATTTACCTTCTATCTTCTCAGTGTTTTGTGATGTAGAGGTGAATGTAGGACAAAATTAAAGCAACATTGCGTGTTTTACTGAAATAAGGTTAGGTCGCGTGCGTGAGTTTCAACACTTGGTACTTTATATTGGAACATAACATCTAGTTTTCATGTAGATGTTATTGTAGCTATTTATATAGGCACTTTTGTACTAACAAAACTTCTTCCTATATCATAGGTAACAACCTATGATATAGGAAGAAGTTTTGTTAGTATAACTTTTACTTTTATCGATGTTAAATACGCTTCGTATTTAACATCGATAAAAGTAAAAACACTGTTCAATATTTAATTGATCATGTATTCAAGATTACCTACTTGTAAAAAATACCTACTTAATGGTAAAAAGTTTGAAAAGTTCTTTGATCATTGTACATTTCGAATTTTTATTAAGTACCATTCATTTTGTAAATCAGTAAAAAATGTGTATTGCAATTACAACAAATATTTGAAAAAAGTCACTGTCAGAGGACTCATAGGCCTTAGTAAACACCTATTGTGTAGCCATTACTGTAGTTGTCCCAAGATATATATAGTCATTAGCGGACACCCAACATGTTTTTGATTAAATATTATAGGTACATCTACCCCCTTTATTAATTAGTTAGTATTAGTAGTAGTTTTATTTATTGTTTTTAAACTTTCGCGATTTTTATACATAATTATATTAGATATATTTCGGGACTTAATCGCATGAATTATTTAAAGGTACGAACCTTTTATTCAGCCGACATTTCGATCGAATTGCACCGATCGTGGTCATGGGTCGACTGATGGCTGACTTAGTGATGTCTCCGTGAGGCGCGGGGTTTTTCAACTACCCTCGCCTGGTCTTGATAATTTTTCTTGTTAGTTTTATTTAAGTTATTACATGTATTCTGTATTATAGGCTTTATAAGATATTAGAAACTGTTTAATTTTACTACGCCAATCGGATTACTTTATAAGAAACTAGCTGACCCGCGCAACTTCGTCTGCGTAAATTTTCCCCGTTTTGCAACATTTCTTATTGCTGCTCCCCTCCTTATTTCGCGACTATTTAATGGATGTTATTATACATATAAACCTTCCTCTTCAATCACTCTATCTATTAAAAAAACCGCATCAAAATCCGTTGCGTAGTTTTAAAGATTTAAGCATACATAGGGATATAGGGACAGAGAAAGCGACTTTGTTTTATACTATGTAGTGAAGTGTACCTATTTTCTCTGTAAGTGATATTTTTATGTCTTTTGAGGAAATAAATGTCTTTAAACTGAAATCTCATACATGGGGTATCTAAATGTTAAAAAGAATAATAGAAAACTTGTAGGTTGTACAACTTAAATGTAGTCTAGACACGACCTTCACGAGTGAAGAACACGATTAGGAAGAAAACTTAATCTACTATCGGCTAGATGGCGCAAGCAAGGGACTGACTCGTGTGGAGGAAGGATAGAAGAATTTGAGGTTTAGTAACATAGTCCCGGTTAGATGGTTCGATTCTTGCCCCGGTTTGGCATACGGAAGTCTCGGGTTCGATTCCAAGCTCTGGACTTAAAATTTTTCTATTTGATGTTACAAGCACTCGGCTGCCCCTTCCGCGTTTTTCAAAATTTTCACGCGAATGGAGTCGCTGGGCACAACTAATTTATTATGGCTTAACTGCTCACCAAAATAACTCTTTGACCCTAAGACTAAGTACCTAATAAAATATATAATAATCTATACTATTATAAAGCAAAAGAGTTTGTTTGTTTGTTTGTTTGATTGAATGCGTTGATCACAGAAACTACAGGTCCGAATGGAAGGAAGGCTATAGGCTTTATAACATCACGCTACGACCACCATTCGACTGCCTCTGTGGCGCGGTGGGAGTGTATCCGACTGCTACGCAAGAGGTCGTGGGTTCGATCCCCACCCAGGATAAAACTTTGTGTGATGAGCACGATGGTTTATTCTGTGTCTGGGTATTATTTATCTATAATATGTATGTATTTAGAAATATATAAGTATGTTTATCAGTTGTCTGGTTTCCATAGTACAAGCTCTGCTTAGTTTGGGATCAGATAACGTTGTGTGAGCTGTCCCAAGATATTATTATTATTATTATTATAAGGAGGGGGGCATCAATGAAAAATGTTGCAATTTTGCAAAAACGGGAAAAAAATACGCAGATGAAGTTGTGCGGGTCAGCTAAAGTCATTTAAATTAAACCCACTCCATACCGAGGTGCCCAAATTACAACGTTTTAAGTTCCAAAATAAATATACACTCATCAGAATTATTGTACGTGTTACAGGCTCACCAAATATTGTCTTACTCAAAGAGTCATATTATTTTCAAAAATTACAGTTCTAAATAGACTTAGTATTATGAAATTATCCAACCTGAAGCCAAAATATATTATAGTCAAACTAAAAAGAAAAATACTAGTTAAAAGAAGATGGAAACAAGATATCCTTTCATCATGCAGGAGGCATTTTATTAAGTTCACTGGGATTCATGAATGCCTCCGACTACATGATTTAAAGTTATCTTGTTTCCATCTTCTTTTTTAGAAGGAAGGTATTTTATTTTTAAAATTTTGAGTACTTTTTAATACGTAATAAATTTAACTACCAAAAATTTGAGTGAAAATGGTTGGTAAGAGACTTTAAATTGCTCTAAATACAAACAATGATACCCCACATGACATAGTTTGTTGACTTTATTTTTTTTTTCTATCAAAATATGGCGTCCGGATGTCGCCATTTGGAATTTTGATTGCCGTCATCTCTTTAATGATACTCGCAAGATCAATACAAATCGATTGACATAGGAATAATCAAAATCGGCCCACGCGTTAGGTTCATATATCGCCACAAAGGAACACACATACATACTTGCCTACATAGACTGATAACGCCCCCCGATGTCCCCACCTATAACTATTCGTCATTTCACTGAACTGAACACACGCCCGATCTATAATAATTTACACAAATATTGCTAACATAACATAATCACCATCCAACCCCCCCCCCCATTGCATTAAATTTTGGCAGGGTGTTTGTTCTGGGGACGTCCGCGAGGATTCCTGACCCAAAAAGCCATAATTCGCTATGCGTGCCGGGTTCAACTAGTACCTAGGCTATATAAATGAAACAAAACGCGGCCGAGTTCACGGGGTAGAGCTAGCAATCTCTAATTGTGATACCCTCTGGACAAATAGGACAGTTGGGCGGTCGCGCTGTTGTTTTCATATCGGTGACCGTCAGAATTGAACATAATGAAAGTCGCGCCTGTCATTTCACCTGTTTACCGATGCTAAATTAAATTCGAAACTCTCCAAGTGTTACCATATAGGGTCTTGCTCTTTCATAAACGGTATACCCACTTTAGTTCAAAACGGATTCGACGATAAGGTACAATCACATTTATTCCTTTTCGCACACCAATAATGGAAACCTTTACAGTAAATAGATCGAATAGAAATGTAATATTTGGAAGTTTGCGTGTAATACAGTCGTTGTAGTTATTGTGAACCATAGAGTACATTTTATAAATAGAAATTGTAAACTTTTGTCAGGCGTTTATTGATTGCTATCTACTTGGGTTGCTATTATAATCTCGTCTGATTTAGAGTGGGAATAAACGGTCAAAGTCCTTTCAAAGTATGATGTCGTGCTGCTACGCAAGAGTTTGTGGATTCGATCCCCACCCAGGATAAAACTTTGTGTGATGAGCGCGATAGTTTATTCTGTATCTGGGCGTTATTTATCTATAATATGTATATATTTAGAAATATATAAGTATGTTTATCAGTTGTCTGGGTACAAGCTCTGCTTAGTTTGGGATCAGATAGCGTTGTGTGAGTTGTCCCAAGATATTATTATTATGTATAGTATTGTACCTTATGTACCTATGGTTATCCTTGATGAAACTTACCCTCAACCGCCCCTGTGGGGTGTAGTCGAGCCGAAGTAAAATTTTGGGTTTATTAAAAATACATACAACTCGACTTCACTACGAAGCGTGTAGTTTAATAGTGCATTGACACGCTCTCATTTAAAGCTACATTCAACGGGCAAGAACACGAGCACAAGCATACAAATGTGCTCTTCGGTTGTTTGTGAACAACTTGACCTGAATGCTTTCCGAACTGCTTGCCGCACGTCTGAATCAGGAATTAAATGTAACCTTCGGAAGCCAATTTTCCAAAAGAAATTAAACAATTCCATAATCAGGTCACTTTGTGGCGCTTCTATTTAACTTATGAGGTTTCATTTTGTTAAATAGAAGCGCCATAAAGTATATAAAATATATATTTTAGAAAGAAGCAGATAAACATCTGCTGCTTTCTGAGCACCTAAAATATATGTATACAGTGTTCGCTATAATACAATTTATGTCACTTTTCCAGAAATATAAAATTGTAATAAATTTACTTAAGTAGGCATCACTCGTAAAAATTATCTAACTCACGATATTTTTATTAGATTTTAGGGGCAGTCGTAAAGAAAACTAGGTATACCTACTTTAGGTATTTTATGTACCTAGTTGTCGTAATATCTAAATTGATATTTTACATGAGAATAAAAACTTTGAAGGTTGCCATCACTATTTTTGTCGTTCATTTCTACTTTTGAATGTAGCTAATGACTGGCCACTGGTCTAGTGGTTAGTGACCCTGACTGCCAAGCCGGAGGTCGTGGGTTCGATTCTCACCCAGAATAAATATTTGTGTGAAGCAGAGTTTATACTGTTTGGATGCATTTTATCTGCAACAAGCTGACCCATGCAACTTCGTTTGCGTAAATTTTCCCATTCATTGCCACATTTTGCAATACTGCTCCGCTCCTATTTTCCGTAGCGTGATAAATGGGCTATCCAACAGTAATTTTTCAGTTCGAACCAGTAGTTCCTGAGATTATCGCGTTCACTCTTAAGCTTTATAATATTAGTATTGATGTGTGTGTGTTTAAGAATATGTACCTATGTAAAAGTAACTTTATCAGTCATATGGTTGCCTAAAGGTGGCCGTGTGTGAGTTGTCCCAAGATATTATTACCTTATCAGGCGCGGATCCAGTGGGTGGGGGGGGGGGAATAGGGGGCAATCTGGAAGACCTTTTTGGAGGAATTTTGACATTGTACCGATGTGTTTTGACAGGCAATTGCCCTCCCCCAGCGGAAGTGGTTAATGTACCGATGGTGAACCAATGTGACCCGTCATGTGAACGACTCACACTTGACCGATTGGATCACATGTTACCCCCTCCTGATCAATGTTCTGGATCCGCTTCGATCCGATAGTAACTAGGTATCTACAAAATATCTAAACCTTTCTGGAATATATTGCAGAATGACTCGTTTAATATCTAAGTATTGTGTCTATGTACAACAAGATGAAAATGGACGCAGCTGCTCCTAAAAATAATCTCTCTTCTTTTCGCTACAGTACACGCGAGAAATGATGTTAAAAAATATATTGCTTCCGCGTATAGGCACTTTATTACATTGCTTGTAGCTAGTAGGTTTTTGGAGAACTGGGTATAAATAATTTATAGTGTTTATCGGAATCGGAATATTTCGATAACGTTCCATTCAACACACATTTTAACCCGCAAGTGTTATTAATCCAATTCAAAAATATATTGGACAATCGTCTGTAAAAAATGTCACGAGAAAATACATCGATCTCATTTTTCCTAACCCAAAACGCTATTAAGCAATCATTCTATCCTTTTTTGCACTAAAACCATGTGCTGGTGATGTGTTACAGTAAGGCTTTTAAGCGAAGGGATTATACGTAATGGAACGAATCGCAATCAAGATATATAATACCCTGAATTAGGGCCCTAAATCGGGGTGACCTTAAAATTTGTTAGAGAATTAGGGCCCTAACTTTTATTACACATCCCTTTTTAAGGGTTTATGGTCCCAAATTTAGTGTAGTGTAATAAGCGCAAAAATGTTACGAAGCAATCATTCTATCCTTTTTTGCAATAATAGTGTTTAATGCAATGGATGCAATAATGGAATGAATCGCAATTAAGTTTGATATAAGTACACACATCAAAAGTGTCTAGGGATCAACATATATTTTTGCAATAACTTTTCTCCTGATTGATTTTTTTTTTTTATTTCTTTAAGGATTCATCAAATAAAGTGTTTTCGTTTGTCACAGTAACGATAAACCAAGTCACCTTTGCATTAATAAAGAAATTTGCCATTTTCCTAATAAAGGGATTTTTGACATTTGAACCACTAACATTAAAGTTCGAAAAAAAGACTGAAATAACAGTTTTCTTTAAAATTTTATTGGGTAACTTAAACAATTAATAATCCGTGTTTCTACCGCGAACACTAACAACACAAGAACATCGGTTTGGCATACTCAAAATGAGTTCATCCAAATCACGCTGTGGAATGGCCGCCCATGTTCGTTGCAACAACAAAAAAAGGTCTTCTTGCGACTGGATACCCTGCATATTCGGCAGAGCTCTTCTCTGTAGCATATCCCATGCATGCTCAATCGGGTTCAAGTCTGGCGACTGAGCAGGCCAGGGCAGGACATTGATGTTAGCTGCGGCGAGAGTCTGTCTTACAACTCTTGCGGTGTGCGGTCGTGCATTATCATGCATTAACTGAAATAAGGGACCGATTTGCACTTGTAGAGGAACGATGACGTCTGATACAATCGTCTCAGCATAAATTTGAGCGTTGAGGTTGCCTCTGATCCAAATCAACTCAGTTCTTCCGCCGATCCAAATACCCGCCCATACCATGATGGTTCCACCACTATAAGGATGGACTTCCTGGCAGGATTTTAATCGCTGTTGGCGTCCAGGGGTTCTCCAGTGTCGTATACGTCTTGTATCCGGTCTCATACCAAAACGAGACTCATCAGAAAAGCACACGAAACGCCATTGTTCTTCTGCCCAATTTCTGTGTTCAAGAGCCCATTGATATCGAATCCTACGTTTGTGCATTGCTATAGGTGGTACCCGTAGCGGTCTTCGGGAATGAAGGTTCACTTCATGCAAGCGGTTTCTGACTGTTTGGTCGCTAATTAAGTTCCCTGAAGAGTGATGAAGCCTCACGGCTAACATCATGGCGGTTATTGTTGGACCTCTTCGAGTTAAGATTTGAATGTATCGGTCTTGTCTCCGTGTGGTGCAGCGATACCGTCCTCCATGGCGCTCAGCCACGGTACCAGTGCTTCGGTAACGTGTCCAAAGTCGACTGATAACACTCTGACTTGTATTCAGAGCTAAAGCCACAGTACGTTGCCGGGAACCAGCTTCTATCATTCCCACGGCTCTGAGCATTTCTTCCCTGCTTAAATGACGTCGCCGCTCCATAATAACGTTGGTTTTAATCAGTAGTAGGGAAACAGTAGCACTAATAATGTCTTCAATGCGTTGTATGTTTTTATAGGGAAAATATTGACAGCTGATTTTCATCTTTTACTCGAATTTGATTCACAGTTCCTGATTCAAATTATGAAATGCACCAAAAAGGATCCATATAAATTTATGATTAAGAAATCCGCATAAAAATGCTTGATCCCTAGACACTTTTGATGTGTGTAGATACTTGTTTCATGACAATTTGTTACAAACTAGACAGCAAATAAATAGATTAACATAAATACTTTTCAAGATAGAACTTGTTAACTCAAAGATAAATTGGCCCTCCGATTTCCAGATAGGCTATACCTACCATACACTTGGTTGCATTTTTGTAAACGCGTTTGGAAGTAGAATTTAGTCTCAAACCATCGAAACCATTGAAAATATATCGATCTCTTTTTCCCTCCTTACCCTTAAACGGCTATTACACTACCCTGAATTAGGGCCCTAAATCGGGGTGACCTTAAAATTTGTTAGAGAATTAGGACCCTAACTCTTATTACACCTCATTTTTTAAGGGTTTAGGGTCCCTAATTTAGTGTAGTGTAATAAGCGCAAAAATGCTACATAGCAATCATTTTATCCTTTTTCGCAATAATAGTGTTTAATGCAGCTAATGGATGAATCGCAATTAAGTTTGATATAAGTAGATACTTGTTTCATGACAATTTGTTCCAAACTAGACAGCAAATAAATAGATGAACATAAATACTTTTCAAGATAGAACTTGTTTACTCAAAGATAAATTGGCCCTCCGATTTTCAGATAGGCTATACTATACACTTGGTTGCATCTTTGTAAACGCCTTTGGAAGTAGAATTTAGTCTCGAATCTATCACGTATCATTTCTACTACTCCATTCTTCTATTATCACCAAGGAACTGTCCTTGGTGATAATGGAAATGAGACTTCTGGAGCCAGAATATTGATGTCACCTCTCCCATGGGACTATTACCTATCCTTTATAGGAATAAAAAGGCCTCACAATAGATCTTATAGGTCACAGCGACTTCAGGGCTTTACATCCCGGCCTCTATCCAGATCCAGATACAATACAATATCCGTGGTATATATATATCAATATCTTGGGACAACTCACACAACGCTATCTGATCTCAAACTAAGCAGAGCTTGTACTATGGAAACCAGACAAGCATACCAGATAAACACTTACATATTTTTAAATACATATATTTTATAGATAAATAACACCCAGACACGGAATAAATCAGTGTGCTCATCACACAAAGTTTTATTCTGGGTGGGGATCGAAGCCACGACCTCCGGCTTAGTAGTCAGGGTCACTAACCACTAGACCACAGCTCAGTCAAAATAATGTCAGTTATATCATCAAAATGGGACCGTCTGTACACACATATTCATAATATTCAGTAGTTTTTGTTGGCTGGTAGATATACAGGGTGATTTGTAATTTACTAATAACCTCCCACTCGCGGCTTCTTTATATTACACTAAATAACTTTGTAATATCAGTATTGAAAAAATCATATAACACTTAACCACCTACTTTTGTCACACAACCACCTATCACACGTCTGTGAGACCCCGGAGTAAAATCGTTGTTTTTTATCAGGTTTGGGGCCTAAAATATTTTTTCGATTTGGGCCAATTCTGGTCCAAATCGAAAAATTATTTTAGTTCCTGAAATTATCGCGTTCAACCAAACAAACAAAAAAACTCTTTAGCTCTTTATTATTAGTATAGATTACAAACCATCCTGTAGAATCCATCCATCAAACAACAAACTACAATCGGCTCCACAGTCCCAAATAGCTTTTAGAGCGGATTGTCTGTCTTCCATTCGGTCTGTGATTAGCTTTACATATCAATACAGTAGCGATAAATCGTTGGCGCTTAGCCAATGAATGATTGATTCCTTCGTATTGTATAACGAAACGATACGTGTCAGCCTTTTGTAAAATGGAATTGTATGTATTCAATACCATTCCAGTCTACTGAATCCACTCTAGCGTTTGATGGTAAAAATATATTTTTAGAATTTATATGATTCACTTTTCCTGTTTTGTTACCCGACTGCAAGATAGGGTTATGTTTTTTATGTAATATTCTTTGTTACCGCATATCTTTGAAACTACAAGTCGGATTTAAACAATTAAGACGTCGTTAGATTTGCCTTTTGTGTGTTTGTGATGTGCGCAAGTGTTCTATTTTTCTTAGAGAGTGACGGTTGAAACAACAAACTTAGCGGCTGTGAGAGGTCAAAAACAAAAGTTTTGAATACATTTTTTTTCTGAATATCGCTATATGGTTAAGGGCTCATCGTAATCATTGCAAAAAGGTATAACATGATTATGACTGTAATACTAAAGAGTCAATTAGCAACCAATCTTTTTTCAATTTTCATTACTTGACAATAGCTGTGATAAAAGTTAGTTCTCGGTTAGGTACATCCACAGAGAAAGTAATCACTACGTTTTAGGTACTATGACAACTACTGAAAATAATTAAATAAAAAAAAAAAAAAAACCCTCCCACGGCCTGCCGCTGTCGGAGGCACAATACTAATCGTTCGAGATTCGTTAATGCCTCCCACTGCATGATATTACATACTAGGATCTTGTTTGCATCTAGGCGAGTGTTTTGTTTTATTTTAAAATTATTTTTTTAAATTTTAAAATCTATGTAGATATTACCTAATCCGTTGTATAAATACAACGGATAAGGTAATATATAAACTAAGTTACTCAACATCCGTTCAGTAATTTTGCGTGAAAGAGGAACAAACATCCATTAATCCATTCTCACAAACTTTACAATTGTAGGATTAGTAGGATCCTTTAAAAGTACCCTATTCTTTTGTTGCTATATAATGATTTCGTTGTAATCGCCAAGTTATTATTGCCAGCTTATCCCTCCAATAAAATTGCGGTTTAATGTTCACCAGTATCACTGTTATGAGCAATTGTAATAATATTGTATTTAATAATAATAATAATATCATTTATTTGTTTTATGATATTGATTCAATAACACGTTTTTCTTTGCGTGACCGAATATGGCGTGTTACACCATATGACACTGCAGTTGTCGGAGTCCGTAAATAATAATACCGTACGGAACGAAAGCTTCATACAAAACGCTCTTGACGCACGCACACATAGATACCTATCGTCACAGACGCGGAGAATCGGAACAAGATGGACCAGAGTCCCTAGACAAATGGCATCCTTCTATTCGATTCATTCTATTCGATTGGCGTAAACTCTAATCGAATAGAATGCCATTTGTCTAGGGACCCAGAGACAAAGCGAGTGCCACGCTCACGCGCTATGGATGCTCGTTTTGTTCGCGCGTGTAGGCATTAAAGTCGTGGTGCATGCCTACATGAGCATTCCTCCTGTACTCTATTTTGTCTTATAACTTATAACCTTAGCTGTGATAGAATTATTACAGCTACAGTGGGCGAGACAATCAGCTAGTTCTCTTGACTAAAAAGGGAAAGGAAACTGCAATAACTTATCTATCTCTTTATACTTCTGCATGTGCAGAAAATAATAGCTTGTTGGAACGTAGTTTCTTATGGCACGTGATGATAACTTGCTTAGAAACAGCGGACTTGTTTCAAATTCTTGACCTGAATTTCGCTTACATAAAGAAACTACTAGAACCTTTTTAACACGTCCCTAAAGACCGACATCCGACAAACCTGAGCGTTTCTAAGGGATACTAAAGTAGACTACGGGTTGAACGAAATGACCTTATAGGTCAACGTACGGCTTGATTTCTCAATTTGGTCCCTGAATGCAAACGTTTTTTTTTTTTAATAAATAGATCTGATACAATTCTACAGGGTGTTTGTAAATTGCAAGGTAGGTATCATGCATGATTGAGTTTCTTCTTAAAATACATTGGTATATTACGCTGTGCTGTGCACAAATAATTGTAAAATAAATAAATCTTAAAAAAAACGCAAAAAAGAAGCAATCAAGATCCAAAAGAAAGTATTTTTTTTAAACGATTTTTTTATTTAATAAAATCAATATTGCATGATATTGTTATGTACGTGGGGCTTCGCTGACGCTCTTGTCTGCTTCGTATCGTGGCTTTCATTACAAATGAGATAGATACCTACAAATGGCTAGCCTTTTTCAAAAGCGCTCACTAGCCGCTGTGCGGCCTTGCAGGCCGTCGGACTCGGAGGGGCCCTAAGTACAGTGCGCATATAAATTTGAGAGTAAAGAAAATAATTTAAAAATGGATTGGATATATGATTTTTGTTTAAGTTATTATTTTTTAAAAAGCACTTTGCACCACTGCTCAAAATTCATTAAGTTTATTTTTAACACCCTGTACAAGGCTATAAGGTCTAAGATCGATCTACGTTACTCGATATTACCTACTTACACTAATTCCTTTTAGTAAATTACTTGTAGTAATTTTGAATAACCGAGTAACATTTTTAAAAACAACAGCCGAGACATTGTTTGATATCATGTCGATTTACCCCATTGTTATATTCAATGCAATTAATCGCTTTAAAAGCTTTAGGTACGTAAACAAGGCAGTTTGTTTTATCTGTAGCAAGTAATAAATATAGTCCATGAAGCATTTGATACGGCTCTGTCCTTGATAAGTTGTATGTCATCGAGTTTTTATGTTAGCCTTGTGAAAACATTGCCATAGTTATCGTGTTTTGAAATACCTATTTATGTAGATACTGAGTAAAATAAAAGCTAAAACAATCTGTTTTCCGGCTTCAATAAAAGTTCCATACAAACGTTCAACCCCTATTATACCTCCTTATAGGACAACATAAAAAGGATCAACTGCCAATTTCAGCTTGTAATTTCAGCGGTTTAGGCTCTGCTTTGATGGATCAGTCAGCTAGCCAGTGAGTGATTATACCTATATGTATAGATGATTCTCTTCTAATATTATGATAGGTACTCTAAGGATTCTTTTAGACGTCCGATTTTTTCACTGGTCTGTGCAGTGTTGTATGGCTAAAGGGGCGTCTAAACGGGCCATTTTTACGGCAATTTGTGGCGGCAATGCTGTGGCCGGCAATATGGCAGTACTTTCCAATATTGATTTGATGGTTGCCGGACGATCGCTGAGCGATTGATTTTCCGCAATGTTGCCCGGCCAATTTTGTTGTTGTTTTAGTCGCTCTCTATTTTATTGTTGCCGGGTTGTGTAGCCCGTTTAGTATTATATATATGTATTGCAGACATATTGCCATTACTGGCCGAGCAATTAGTTGCCAATAGTGCCGCCACGAATTGCCGAAAAAGTGGCCCGTTTAGACGCCCCTTTACAATGAGTATGTCCACACGCACCGGACACACCAGACACGCCGGTCCGGCGACAAATGTTCTACAGTCGTACGGCGTCCTTCTAATAAACCAGACGTCTTAAATAACCAAAGATCCCTTTGCAACAATTTTAAAGCTTCAAAGCCATTTAACTGTCACCCCAAAAACTGGCTTTCCGCAGTCGTCATCGTCAGATGTCAGTAATAACTCGAAACCAACACCGACTATGAATTGTGATGCTTACAGACACATTACCTACGGTTTTCCGCCGTTTCCAACATTGCATTATAAAACGGACGTATGTGACTTCAATAACGGTTTCTGAATAACATTTTGCTCCGCTTTTGTGTGAAAGCTTGCGTGGAATAGATTTTTAGAATTCTTCGCTTCTTTGTGACAAAATTCGAATGTTGTCAGAGGCTTTGCTTGAAATGTCCACTTTATAGACAATTTTATGTATCCATCTAAACTAATATTATAAATGTGAAAGTACCTAACCATTTGAAGAAGATGACAAGATTTCAATGAAATTTGGTATGGAGATAACCCCGAGAAAGAACGTAGAATAGATTTTATCGCGATAACCGATATCCACGCAGGTGGAGCCATGGGCAAAAGTTAGTATTCGTATAAATTCAAGCAAATAGTAGGTACAACTGAATCGATACAATTCTTTACTAATATAACTTTAAGTATGTACAAAACATCGCAATTTTGGCACGGATTGTAGTTTACGAGGCCATTTATTTCTCTCGGATACTTTACAACAAATAGAATAGCGGTAAACTAGCAATTCTAGAAGATTGAGTTGATTGTCTTATTATTTTCGATACAAAATTTCATACACGGGATGCGTAGAATGGGACCGTTAATGGTAGCGTAAATTAAAATACGATAAGACAAATATAGTAGATGGCCGAGCCGTAGTACCTTAAATTAGTGATGCCATACCTTCAGGGTACACATACCAAAGTGTGAACCTACGTACACCCCTAGGCAGGGGGGTGTCACTCCGCAGTTTAGGTATATTCGGGTAGTGCGCCACTTGAAGGGGCGAATGGCAGTGGGCTGTCTCTCGGCTCGTACGACAGTCGCGGTACTATTACTTATTCTGTGCCCTAGGTAGGGGGCATATATATACAACGTTATTTTTTGTATAGCACAAAGCTCAGACACCTTAACAAGAATTTTATGTCATAAAATCTTAAAAAATAAAATGAAAATATTGTGTTAATGTGTTACTGATTATACGTATAGTGCAGACCTGAAAAAGTATTTTCAGGTCTGCACTATACGAAGAATAACGTTGTAGATATATTCTGCAAAAGATATGAACCCGACACGGGTTATCGGGCCAAACAAGCTGTTCACAAACAGCCGGGGAGCACATTTACACGCTTGTGTTCGTCTTCGGGTCACTTCGTGCCCGTTAAATGTCACTTTGATCGCGTGTGAATGCAGCATGAAAGAATATTAAATATGATTATAGTCAAAGATGTTCTCGTAAAAGTTTTTACTTTCTATTATTCTATACTTACCAAATGCCAGTCTACTCACGTATTAATTATTATTATTATTTAGGTACCTATAGTTATGATAGAGGTTAGTGAATCTATGGGCCATAAAAACTGCTAATAGACTAACTATCACACTATGAAATGACCAAATTATGACATAAACAACACAAAACTTCAAAGATATGCCACAATTGACAAAAGGATTAGCATTTGCTGGAAAAAGTTATTTATTATATAATATTCAAATTTCCTATAAATTTTGTTCTCATTCACTAACATTTCTAATATAAAATAAAATTCAAAAGTCAAGCGGAGTAATAATGGCTGCAACTGCGCCCCTAGACGTTAACGTAGAAGGAGAACATGAAATGACTGCAGAAATAGCTGCAGAAATAATTATTCCAGAAGAAGGAGGCTGGGGATGGGTTGTTGTTGCAGCAAGTTTCTTGTCTTTGTTCATTCTAGATGGCATATTTTTCACGTTTGGAAGCATTTTTAAAGATGTAACAGATAATCTGCAAGTTGAAATTTCCTTAGTGGCACTAGTGAACTCTGTTGCGGTTGCTTTATACTTTATGATTGGCCCGACTGTATCTGCATTTATAAACCGATATGGATTTCGAAGATGTGGAATGCTTGGTTCTTTAATAATATCCATAAGTTACTTTATATCATCATTTGCTGTCCATTACCCAGTTTTCCTATTATTTTATGGAGTGTTATCTGGAATAGGAGGCTGTTTTATTTATATGTCCTCTCAGTTAGTAGTAGGATTTTATTTTGAACGACTACGTGGCCTGGCAATATCACTCGCCTGCTTAGGTCAAAGTATTGGTATATCAGTTATGAATTGCATCAATGCAAAAGTAATTAAATTGGCTGGTTGGAGAACTGTAACGCTTATCCATACATCATTATTTGGTTCGATTTACTTTTTATCAATGACATATCGACCTTTACTTACATTAGCTGTGACTCCAACGTCTGATGGTCATAGACTGCATGAAAAATCATCATCGAAAGTGGCAATAAGATCGGACACGGCAATATCAAACAGATCGATAATAGTCTTGGATACGGTGGAACCACATACACCTACGCCAACAGAACGACTTTTTGCTACTATATCGAATAGCCAATTTCCTACAGCAGCCGATGTCTTAGAAGACGAAGAAGAAGTAGAAGAAGACGATGTTCATGGACTCGATGCCGGCACATCAGAAGAGCATCATCATCATCTTTTAAAATTTACCTTAAGACCACTTCATCCCTCACAAGAAATTAGTTCAAGAGGCTTGAAAATGTTTAGAAGTATCATATCTCAAACTGATAATATCCAGGAAGTAGTGAGTGAAATACTTCATGTGCCACATAAAAAGGAGTATTGGTTTACAAGGTGTTGTCGCTGGGAGAAACATGTTAAAGAAGCTCGTCCTTTGTATCGAGATGACGCTTTCTACGAAGGAAGGTTAGACAATTTACCAGTATATAACAGAGCTCATTTTGATCCACACCACTCAAAAACTGGGTTAGAATATCAGATGGCCGTCACGAGAGCTGTAGCTCTAACAGATATAGAAGAACGTGAAGGTGTATTTACAACGGCTTTTAGGAGAATCCTAGCGACCATGCTAGATCCAACATTATTAAAAAGAAAGTCATTTATTATGGTATGCCTTACAGGTTTTCTAGTATACGTTGGCACGTTGACTATGTTTGTTTTTCTACCGGATCGTAATAAAGAGAAAGGAATTGAAGAGTGGCATTGTGATTTCTTCGTAAGTGTCATAGGAGCATCCGGTCTAGTCAGTAAGGTGGTTTCAGGTATATTGGCGTCCAAACTTTGTCCAGTGGTGTTGTATAGCATGGGATCTATAATGGCAGGGTTGAGCACAATGATGTCTACCGTTTCGTACAACGTATATTATCAGTACACTATTTGTGCATGTTTTGGCACAGGCAATGCCTTCATAACAACATTACGAAGTCTGGTTCTCGTAAAATTATTTGGTTTACAGAAGTTAACTAATGCCACTGGCATGCTTTTAATGTTTCAAGGTCTTGGAATACTACTCAGTACACCTTTGTCTGGCGTGTTAATAAAAATATCTGGCTATACAATAGCTTTTATTGTGGCTGGAATGTGTATGATAGCTGGAGGACTTGTTATGTTAAATGTTAAGAGAATAACAGAAATAGAACATAGAGAACTTAAAGGACTTCGTCACCATAAAATACACAAAATTCATAGGCATGAGCCAGAGGCGTAAGATGGGATACGATTTGTTAGATTTAATTTCCTTCTATGCTGATGTCTGTCGTGGATGTCAGGATCGAGCGATTAGGCACCGCACTGCGATGCTGGCGCTCAGTATGCTGACTGCTCAGCAACGCAGCGCGGTGCCACCTAATGTTTATTCGTACGCTAGACCGACGGCCACGATCGCCGTCAACGTAGGAGGAAATCAAACCCTCACTAAAAAAAGGTTGTTGATCCTAAAGACTTGACTAAAGGATACCACAACCTTCGAAAGTACAAAAGGAAAGTTTTCAAGGACATGCGAACAGGAAGTGTCCACAAGTGTCAAACCTCCTCATTCATAATTCTTTAGAAACAGTATTTTACTAATCGAATGTTTTATTTGTATATTAATAGAAGGCTGTTAAATAGGTCGTTTATATAAAAATGCAGTTTTAATTGCCAAGTTCTTTATTCACTATTTTTATTTTACTTTTTCCAAATTTAGTCAGACGTTCACAAGAGTTGCATTCTGTATAAAATCCTGATTAACTTGAATTTACTTATGGTACGTACTTTAACTTTGCTAGAAGCTTTGCCTCTGATTCTCTCCTCTTATTAATCTTTGTTTCTCAAAATGCTGTTCGTATAAATAAGAAGCAAGTATTTTATGGTAATCGGCATTTTTTTTTATTTCATACTAGTTGTACCTTGCGCGCATTGCTACGCGATTTTTATATTGATTCATTAGAATGATAGTGACGCCATCTGTTTTTGGTCGAAGATTGGTCGTAACAACTCAGAAACCTTCGTGGGCTCTTGCCGCGTATATTACGAATGCGTAGTTTAAGATTCTTTACAGGTCATACAGACAAATATTCATTTTTATATATAAATATAGATTTGATGGCTTTTAATGGCTTAATTAGATTTGTAACTTTTCCTCAAAGCAATTTAATGACAATGTTTCTGCTTATTAGATATGTTATTCTCGTTGAAATGGTTTCAATGAACTTTGCCATGAAGATAAAAGCTAAAGTCTAAATGTAAAAGAGTTTCTGACAAATCTAGTTCTAAGTTTTTATATTATTGAGGCGTTAGGAACTATGCTATAGTTTTTATTTTTTTCTTTTCAGTAAGTTGTCCGTTATTTTTTTTTATAAATGTGACTTAATATTTTAAATAAATTATTATTACTATGATTTCTATATTTTGCTTTATTTCTTTGTTTTACTTATAACTTTCGACTACCTGATCTTAATTAAAACAAAACAATCTTACGTACGGATTAGAACGGTTTGGGCCCTTTCGCGTTTAGGCCCACCGAAAAAAACCTTGGCTATATGTCCCGTTAGCGTCATGTCCCTTTCGCATTATGTCCCGTTCGCGTTATGTCCCTTTCGCATTATGTCCCGTCCGCAAATTGTCGATAGGTAAATTATTCTACAGTCTTTTGACTGTTTTCTCGTTTGCATTCTTTATTTATTTAATAAATATATAGTCGGATATAAGTACTTGATGAAAAGTCCCTATGTCCTTTTGTGGTACGTAAAAGCGAGCAAACAAATATAATCACTTTCGCAATATAACGTCTTCAATTTATTATTTATAATTTTGAAGAACCCTTGCCTTGCCTGTACTTGCCTACTATTTCTTATTACATCGAAAAATGGTCTTTAAAAGATCTATTTAACAACACCCCACACATTGGGGTAGGTTAGGGGAATAAAAATCACATCCCCACTTTGTGTGGGGGAGGTACCTACCCCAATTTTTTTCTCAAGATTTTATTTTATCACATGTATATCCATGCCAAATTACAACTTTCTAGTCGCTGAACTAACCTGGGGACAGACAGACGGACATACGAACGGACACAGCGAAGCTATAAAGGTTCCTTGTTTACTACGGAATCCTAAAAAAAGAGATCAGATCCGCGAGCAAAATACAGTAGAATAAATATATTGCAAACGAGATAAATTACACAAGGGACATGTTGCGAAAGGGACATATAGCGAACGCGACGTATTGCGAAAGGGACATATCGCGAACGGGGCGTACTGCGAAAGGGCCCAATCGCGAAAGAACCCAAACCGTCGGACACTGGCCAAGCATATTTTTATAGCGATAACAGACATTCACAAGGGAGGGGTTGTGGGTGAAAGTTAGTAATTTATACTTATGACGCAGTGGGGACTTTGTACGGGCCAGAACAGGTGTATTTTGTGTATAGGACTTTGTGTCTAACGTTCCACTATCTTAAAGATGCTTTTCTTAAAGAAAATAAAAACCTCGTGTCACGCTATTTGTGCTACAACAATGAGGAAACATACATCTTCATCCACTGTGACTGCGAGGCAATTCACGACACCAGAAGCCAGTACCTTGGAGGGCACTAAAGGCGCTATTCCATTAGGCAAGTCTTGCACACAAGTATGACGTCACATTTGCGCACAAGTTGCTTGCATTGAAAACATGTTCATACAATCAAGAACAACTACTATTTATTTCAATATTTAGTACAAGTTTGAATACTTCATACTTTATGTTGTATGCAATTTGCAACTTGTATATATGTAACTTGTCTATTGGAATAGCGCCTATACTTAAAATACATCATGCAGTCATAGATTTTGAAATAAAAATGTGTCTAAGACAACAGGTTCCCAATTTTCTAAACCCGTTAAGCACTCCGGCACCGAACTATGCTCGGAGTTGTGTCTTTCATATGTTACGGTCTGAGACAATCGTCAACTTAATCTACCGTATCCATTCTTATTCGTAGTGAGTGACAAGTTAGTTTGTAGAGTCTTTTTTAGGGTTCCGTACCTCAAAAATTAAAGTAAGGAATCTTATAAGATCACTCTCTTGTCCGTGTGTCACCACCGATTTTATCAGGAAGGGGTTAATATAGCAAGTTGAAATGTATGCCAGATACTATAAAAATTAAGGTCCTGAGTCAACACGATAAAAAGACTGGGCAAATTTATATTTTCACGAAAACTTGTAAGTATCAAAATATACTTAAATTTTCAACTCTGTTTTTTTTTCGGAATTTTCTCAAATCAAATGCAATGTTGTAGAGCCTGTAAGACCTTGCTTTTAACCAAAAAAGACAATTCTAACCGGAATTACCCTATAGGTTTTGGGTCGAAAACCTATATGGTATTTCTCGTTGACATAATAATCACGAAATTTGGCAAAAAGCAAGGTCTTACAGCACAAATTAAGAAAAAACTCGATTAGCGTCAAATATGTAAGTCTCCATACATACATATTTGACGCTAATTAAGATCTTTTTGACAGAATCTTTTTGAATGTAATAAAAATTACATACATAACATATTAATCACACATTGGAAAATACAAATAGCTGGCTTATAACCTAGTAACAATTTAAAAACTAATGTCGATAAAAATAAAGCAATTGATTAGGTAAACAACGGCAAGCACTTCAAAATTTAAACATAACTTATAAAGATCAAAAAATAGAAACAGTACAATCAACTAAATTTTTAGGTTTAAATAATATAGTGAATAAAATGTCACAAAGAAAGCACATAGAGTACGTCTCCGAAAGACTTAATAGTTTTTCTTTTGCTTTGCGACACCGAATTAAATTGGTTGATCGACAAACAGCATTAATAGCATACATAATATTATATACATACATAATATATAATAACTAGCATGCATAAGTAACATCTGCCCTTCGATATGGTGTAATATTCTGGGGTAACGTGGGGGTAACTCCACGAACATATTGTGTTTATGTCATTAGTTATTGTCATTTATTATGCGTTGTTCGTGTATAGTTTGAGGTTTCTGTTTGTTGTAGTTTTGATTTGACGGGGTTTAGAACAATAGGAAATCTAAAAGTTTTCGAAATGTTTAAGTTGGAATATCGTTCCGTGATCAAATTCCTGACAAAGGAAGGGATGCTGTGTACCGGAATACCTCTCCGTCATTTTCTACCATCAATTAATCAAGTCATTGGGGTCAAAAGTACGCACTTTTATATTGTTTCTTTTAATGGATTAAAACTAATGTACCTACTATTGCATACGTATTTACGTTTTATCTCAATGATGCTTTAAGTTTTTATCTGAAGTACATATAGGGTTTAAAAATATTAAAATATTGTCATGGTAATCACAACGGCTTTTGTTTATTTAGCGTTACTAGGAAGTAGAGTGCGTACCATTTCCCCGAAATATTTTAATAAGGGTAAAAGTACGCATTCCTTTTGGTAAAAGTTCGCGCAAAGGACGCATATGATATAAGTTATGAGACAGATGTAAACAAAATAAAATAGGCACATAATAATTATTATGTTATATTCATAAATAGCAAGTGTACAATATTTAAACAATAAAAATAAAACTTTATTTAGAGACTTATAAATCATCAAAAACCTAAGCATTTGCATTTCACATGAATTGAATTATTTATAAATTACTAACATAAAATAAACAACACTAGAAACATTAAAATGTTCGAACTAATAATAATACAAAAACAGAAATTAAAAATAAATCTTCGTGGTCGATTTAAAAGCATACTATACTAATATAGTGAAAACAAGAAAATTTAATTACTTTTAACAACTCTAACTAGATGTAGTTAATAATGGCTAGGTAAAGTAATTAACTTATCACATCATCACTTATAGACTGAGATACGGCTACAAATTCGCATCGAGTATTGTAATAAAATTATGTTTTTTATATACAATCTTAGAAGGGGCAATATGTTTTGGCCAGTCTGCCTATCAGATTTTGCCCGCTAGGAAAAAAATATCACTTGTTATTACAATGAAATACACTCTACTTTATAGACATAGACGTAGAGAACTTGAAAAGCGATAGGTGCCTTTGCATACATGCCCGCAACCCCTTCGCAGCCAGGTGTAAGCAGGTAATATTTTGTTACGTTATTACGTTCATGGCGTATTTTCATAATTTATATATCAAATTAAAGCTATTTATTTTCTGTACATGATAAACCACCTCTGCCTATGCAAAAGTGCCCGCAGTCGGAGCGATAGGCAGCTCTGCTGTCGTAACGAAAAATACAGTAATTGACCAACAGCATTATTTTAGTTATTTCCTTAAAATGGCCACGTAAACCTTACACTATCCAATAATAACAAAAAAAAAAACGAAAAGTAAATTGGAAACTAAAATTTTATTAACAGTAATTAGACCAAGTTATTTACATTCACCAAGATGAATTGCAGTTGCCGTAACTATAATAAATTAGCGGCCCGCTTCGACTTCGCACGGACTTTTCTCCACCATCTGTACACATATTTGACCTTCCAGTCCATAAAATAGCTCCACAGTCCCGAGTAGGTATGGTCGCGTATCAAAGCTTAGAAGTCTAATAAAGACGTCTAATTCGTGGTTTCCTATCTAAGCCCTCACATTTACAGTACATAACACTAAACAGACATTAGACAGACACTCCACCCCAGACAGCGCCCACTATTCTCAGTGGGTACCTAATACTACTATTACACTCTCAACCAGTCCACTTTATCTTTGTCTCACTCATATCAACAATCTTCTAAGTTGAATGATAAAATAGTTGATGTATTTGTTGTTTAAAATAGAGGTGTTTATGCATTAAAATAGAGGGAGAATATATAAAAAAATAAAAATGACTTGTACTTATTTTCTTTGTTTTGCCGGAAAGTTTTGGACCTTGTACATCCATTACCATCTATACAACACACTCACAAACTTTCACATTTAGTTACAATATATTGTTATATTGATTCTAATAAAAGTCCTGTCTTGTCTACTTAATCTATAAATACTAGTTAACCCTCGCAACTTCGTCTGCGTCAATCAATACTAAAGTCTTAAGAAAACATTGATGACATATTGCGATTTGCGTTGCTTAGCAACCTGTCAATAACGTTAGTTCCAATCATGTTTCAATTTTATCGCATGTCGCTGCAATCGCCATTCGCTATTGCTTAGCAACCAATAACGTGTCTGCTTTTTCGTGCGTGCACTCGGTCGTCGATTTATAAGACGTTATCACGTCAAAAAAATCATTGAAATTGATCGAGCCGTTTAGGAGTTGTTCGACCAGAAACACTGTATTATATCTGGATAGAGACCGCTTTGTGTAACCCGGAAGTCGTTGAACTCCGAAAGTTTATTGCGCCTCTTTCTTCCTCAAAGGATATCTCCAAGGTTTAGTCTGACCTTGAAGTTGACTATGACTATGACTATCTTGATGGAGTGGCCTTAACATCGTCAGGTGTGATTAAAAGCGTTATTCCGTAAGGCAAGTTACTTGTATACATGTTGCAAATTGCATACAACTTGTAGGTATGAGATATTCGAAATTGTACAAAAATTGAAATCAATAGTGTTTTGTTGTTGATGGTATGAACATGTTCCCAATGCAATCAATTTGTACGCACATGTGACGTCATACTGGTATGCAAAACTTGCCTAATGGAATAGCGCCTTTAGTGCCCTCCAAGGTGCTGGCTTCTGGTGTCCTGAAATGCCTCGCAGCCACAGAGGATGAGGATGTATGTTTCCTCATTTCTGTAGCACAAATATCGTGACACAAAGTTTTTATAAATTGGAAAGAAGGTTTTTGAATTATTTAAGATTTTTGATGTTGGTCAAAAATTCCAAAATATGTCCATTTTTTTGGAATTAATTAAAAGTTATATTATTTACAAAAGTTGAATTTATAAAATATATCCATTTTTTTGGAATTAATTAAAAGTTATATTATTTACAAAAGTTGAATTTATAAATTGACTATACACGTATAGGCACAATAAAAAGCTAATAATAGGCACAATAAATTAAAAGCCTTGATAAACTAGCAGTATCAGCAGGTTTCTTAGAATTCTGCATTCTGCTGTCAGCATCCCTATCACAGTAAAGATGTACATATTTTTACTGTGTCTCTATCGACGGACTATACAACCCGTTCATTCATTGCCTCAACAAGGGGTTGTAAAAGAAAAAGATTTTTCGATTGAGCAATCCGTTTGTGAAACAATAAGCTTTAAAGTGCATTTTTCGAATGGGGTACTACGGAACCCTATATTGTACGTGACCCGACATGCACCCGGTTTTTTAAAGCATTTTAAGACGCACTATTACCTCATTATTTATTATTTAGACGTATAGCATTGATAGAGGTCAGTATTCCGAGGAGGTCAGTGACGTATAGTCAAATACCTATTTCTCGAGTGAAGGCAGCCTTACAATCAAACTAATAATACCAATACTCTATACTCTCTGCATTTACCTCTATAAAATAAAAACGCACCATAGAGATAGAGCACGAATAAATTATAGTGGTAATGTCATGTATGACGTCTCCTGCAAAATGTTTATTTTTAATTTTAACATTTTCCACAAATAAATGTGTTCACGTTCATGAATGTTAATAATACAAATGTACAATGGCTACGAACGCGCAAAAAAAAGTGGACGAGACACAAGACGAGACGCAAGTAGCTGTTGTAATGAGTGTTCCAAAAGAAGGAGGCTGGGGATGGGTTGTCGTTGCAGCAAGTTTCTGCTCTTTATTCATTCTAGATGGAGTATTTGTGACGTACGGCAGCATCATGAATGACATAGCAAAAGATTTACAAGCTGAACGTGCTTTAATGGCACTAGTGAATTCTGTAGCTATTGGTTTGTATTTTATAGCAGGCCCTTTAGTATCTGCTTTTATCAACCGATTTGGATTTCGAAAATGTGGAATGATTGGATCTATTCTATTATCCATATGTTACTTGGTAGCGTCGTATGCTGAAGAATATCTAGTTTTCCTAATATTTTATGGAGTGTTATCTGGAATAGCAGCCTGTTTTATAAATATGTCCTGCCAGTTAGTAGTAGCTTTTTATTTTGATCACCTTCGTGGTCCGGCTATATCACTCGCCTGCATGGGTCCAAGTGCTGGTATAGCAGTTATGAGTTACTTCAATATATATATGTGTAAATTAGCTGGTTGGAGAACCCTTACGCTGATTCATTCGTCATTATTTGGTTTGATATTTTTTTTCTCAATGACATTTAGACCGTTACTTACATTCACTATCACTCAAACTGAAGATGGATTTATTAAAAAAAAAAAGAAGAGGTTCTTCTTTTGGGCAGTATTATTGGACGATAACATTAAACATACTCCATTACAACGACTCTTTGGTACTCTATCGAATACTCAGTTTCCAATAGTGGCCGATGTGTTAGAAAAAGCGGAAATAGCTTCCGATTTCGATTTCGGATTATCAGACCACAATCATCCAAAGTTTAGCTTGCATAGCCTTCAACCTACCGAAGCTATTAGTACAAGGCGCTTAAAAAAATACACAACTATTTTATTTCAAACCCATGTCGAAGATGAGGATGATGTGTCAATCAAAAATAAGCATTGGTTCTCAAGGTGTTGCCGCTGGGAGAAACATGTTCAAGAAGCTCGTCCTTTGTATCGAGACGACGCTTTCTACCAAGGAAGTTTAACAAATTTACCATTATTTCATAGAACTAAAAAAAATGATATAAAATTTCAAACGGCCGTATCACGAACGGTAGCTGCGAATGATTTATCTGAAGTTAAAGGTGTACTTACAACTGCTTTTAGAAGAATCCTAGCGACTATGCTAGATACTAAATTGTTGAAAAGAAAGTCATTTATTATGGTATGTACTACCGGATTTCTTATAAATATTGGCATGTTGCCTATGTATGTATTTATAGCAGAGCGAAATGCTCGTCATGGAATTACGAAATGTCATTGCCAATTGTTTGTTACTGTCATTGGATTATCCAGTTTCGCTACTAGATGTTTTTCGGGTATTCTGGCTACTAAAATGTGTCCAGTGGTAGTGTATAGCTTGGGATGTATAACGGCAGGGTTAAGTGCAATGCTTTCTGTTGCTTGGTACGATGTATATTTCCAATATTTTACTTGTATAATGTTTGGAGCTGGCAGTTCCTGCGCAATAACATTACGAAGTCTAGTTCTTGTGAAATTATATGACGTAGACAATTTAACGAATGCTACTGGCTTGCTTTTAATGTTTCAAGGTATTGGAGCACTAATAAGTACACCTCTGTGTGTTGATATAATAAAAGAATCTGGATATACAACAGCTTTCATTATGGCGGGATCATGTATGATTCTCGGCGGGATTATTATGTACAGAGCTAAGAAAGTAGCTAAAAAAGAAAAAAAAGCCCGAGAACTCCTATTTACAGTTCCTGTTCATCGTCGCCCGCGTACGCCATCAGCGTCATCGTTATCGGCGTTGTCTGAGGAAAAGATACCCCAAAAGGAGCCCAAGAAAGAGCTCAAGAAAGAGCCCGAGAAAGAACCCGAGAAAGAGCCCGAGAAAGATCCCGAGAAAGAGCCCAAGAAATTGCCTGAGAAGTTTCTCGGGCATCTTCTCGAGAAAGTGTACGAGAAAGTTCCCGAGAAAGTGCCCGAGAAAGAACCTGAGAAAGAGCCCCAGAAAGAGCCTGAGAAAGATGCCCAGAAAGAGAATACAGAGTAATGTAACCTAAAACAAGATAAGGCATGACGAGATTTAAAAAAGCAGTTGCCGAGAAGTGACCAGACTTTCGTGTAGTATAATTAGTAGATCGCATGCAGTATTAACTTTATTCGTTTGATTTTCATCTTTATACTAAAAACTAGTGTAAGGAAGAAACATGTGTTTACTTTGAAATATTTAAGTAATCATTGCTACATGAGGCTACACTTATTTTGACTTTTATAAACAGTTTTTCACCTTTAGTTTTAAAAATTGTATCTATCAAGAACCCCTCTTGCTCAAAACTATCTAATTATGCTGGTATAGATGCAGTCTCGTATAAGATGTCAACATTTTTAAGAAATAGGATAACTATAGTTAGTATTTGTTGTAGTGTTAAACTCATTGTTGTTTCTTACCAACTTTAAAAAGCTGGATGATTTCAATTCGATTGTTTTTATACGACACCTCGTATAAAAACACTAGTTACTCAATTTCTATATTTGTTACCTCAGAACCTACTCCGTCGTTATTTAATCATGAATGTCTAAATTTTGATTAATTACCTACCAATGCCAATCAGTACTAATTATTGTAATAAAAGCGTCAAGGTTTTTACTTTGTAACTATCTAGTAACAATTGTATTTTTGTTTAATTGTGTTTCTATTATAAGTTTTGTTTCTTTACATTTAATTCGTATTAAATATTTTTCTTCTTTACATTAGATTTTTATTTTATTATTTTTCGATAGATACAACGTGTAACAAAAAGGTTTCGAGAGGTGATTTCGATGAAATTAGGTACAAGTATGTTCTCACTAGGATACTAGTACCGACCCTCGAATTTTATCTCGCCTTTCTGTTGCATGTGAGACTACAGAGGGTATTTTGATTAAAATCTAGAGTAGATTTTAATCAAAATACCCTATATTTTAGCTTTGATTGAGAAGATACAGGCAGGCCCGCCGTAAGCAGGCGTGCAAGGCGTACACCGCACGCGGGCGTAGCGTCTACGGGGTGCCAAATTGACTCAAAATATATGATTTAATAAGTTATTGATAAAGAACAAAGTTGCAATGTCGAATTAAAAGTCATTTTTTTTTTAAATATGACACAAAGATGACTCTAATACGGATTAGGGTACAAGCCATGTATCGCGGGGGACTTTACAAACATTCAAGTCACGGACACCACAGAGTAAGTAATCACTTCGTTTTAACGGACACAAAGTATACCCAGACTCGGAACACCACCACCGCGCCACTGAGGTTATAGATAGTTTAATGTACTATAAAATAAAATAATTTTACTTAATAATTTTACTTATTAAGCCACTACCAGGGTGATTTATTTCATATTTTTTGGTCACACGGTTCAAAAGTTAAAGGGGTGGAACACAATTTATGCAACTTTCGGAGCGATTATTTCCAAAAATATTCACTCAATCAAAAAAGTTTAATTAAAACCTTAATTTTTTTTTCAAAGACCTGTCGAATGATGTGCCACATGTTGATTAAAGGAAATTTGCTTTGTTTGCTGAAGAAAATTCATTTCAGTTACATGTATGAAGTGCCCTCTAAAAATATTTATTTTTATTATTTAGCTATCAAACTAAGTAGCGGCTACTACAAGACATCTTTTCACCAAATTTCATCAATATTCATTGAGTAGCCTTTGAGTAAAATGCCTGTGACATATGGACCAACAGACAGACACAGACAGACGGACATGACGAAACTATAAACTAATAAAATCCCTAACTGAAATACATTCTCGTTTGAATCATTTATATTTCTTAATCACTGGATCGGCGTGCCTAAATTCGAATTCATAGGTAAGCTGGCATCTTCATGAAATAGAGAGTAGAATACAGGTTGCTTTGGAGATGTGGAAAAATTCAAGGTAGTACACTAGGTCACGCAATAGCAGCAGTTGCTTCGGGTCGGCTTTTCTCGTCCACCAAAAATACTGCCGAACCAACTCGCTTATATTTATAGCAACCCTTACCCGATTCTTTGTGACTCCATAAATGGTAATTGGTAAGCGATAATGCGCTAGACCTCTTCGCAAATGGCAAGATGAGTTAAACTCCTTCAAAAAAGATTGGCATCGTTTCGCAACAGACAGAGAAAAGTTGAGCCAGAATCGGGGAGGCCTTCGAATGAACTCATTTTGAAAGCTAGTTTATTCGGGATCATTTTTAGCTTTGATTGATAAAAATCTGTTTTTCGTTCTTTTTATGTCAAATGTTATCAGGTCCTCGTGTATCTCTCTTAATAGTGGCCCATTCGGAAAGTTCATTATGGTACGACCTCAGAACAAAAGTATTGATGTTCTGTGGATATCCAATGTTCTATTTAAACAATATTTAAAGCACGAAATGAAGAGACGAGCAGGTCGTGCGTCAGATGGTAAACGTCACGCTAGCCCATAATAGTATCAGTACCACCCAAATCCTTATTTGGCAAACATCTGAATGTAACCGCACTTCGCTCTTCATTTGAGACATCAGTTCGTAAGTCTCATTAGCCTAGTAATTTCACTAGCTACAGTGCCTTTCAACTGAAACAGTCATGTTTTACGTTACATCACTAGGTATTTCACAGAAGAATGTGGTGCGGTCTCTGGCTGAGCTTCCAGCGGTAAAATATTCGTATTTATATCGCAGCAATAGTCGTCAGTGTAACCGCTGTAATATTATAATTTACTTCTACCACTCTATTCCAATTTTAGGGCTTGTTAACAAATAAACTAACTGGTACAAAGGCACAGGATGCTTTTAATAACCAAATTTCATACTCTTGTATTACAATAATTTCACTACAACAAGTCAACAATTTAGGAGAGAAATAACTTCAGAGAAATTGCCAAAGTTTCGTCTTTGATGTAAATCTTAATTTTTTTGTTGTTCTTAGGAGCTAAGGCGTGCTTGGAATATTTAAGAAGGTTGTAACTTATTATTTTTATCCAAAAATACTGATATTTGTTCCATACTCGCTTAATAATAATAATACCTATTAAATAAAATAATATACCGCTTTTTCTCCGGCTTTACCTATTGTTTGGGAACTTGGCATTACATGTTACATGTAGAATCCCGACGTATCACCAGAGTTGTTTTGCATCCTAAGTGAATTTTGATTTTTTTTATATTATTAAAATTTCGGATTCTATCTATCTGTTAAGTTTTCTACTGAACCATTAGGTACTTTGTGTATGCGTAAAACGATATGGAAGAAGTTAGAAACGCGCATTAGCAAAATGCGCGTTTAACGTTTATCATCTAAACGTAGACTTAATGATGAATTCTCGTGCACACATTCAACCTAGCTAAAGGACTTAGGTACCCTACATTTAGATGATGGACGCTTAACGCGCACTACCATTAAGGCTTAGAGCGAAGACGTAACGTCAGAAAAATGCGCGTAATGTGTTCGTCATATGAACATAAACTTAAGCTAGAGTCACTTAGATTGGACGCTGTGTGTTTGACCGTTATTTTGTCCCCTAGTACCTAAAGTAAAAATTATTTATTCACTTAATAAGCAAAATGCTAATCTTGTGAAAAGTCGATTCTACATTTACCTACATGTAATGCCAGTTCGCAAACAATAGATAAAGCCGGAGAAAAGAACCAAATTACTGTTAATCTATACTAATATTATAAAGCTGAAGAGTTTGTTTGTTAGTTTGTTTGAACGCGGTGAACTCAAGAGCTGTAGGCTATATATAACCAACCAATAGGAGCGGAGCAGTAATGAAAAATATTGCAAAAATAGGAAAAATTTACGCAGATGACTTTGCGCGTATCAGCTAATTCATGGTTAAAGGAATCATTTGACTTAATTATAACCCTTTTACACGACCTGAATACCCTTCTATTACCCTGTAGGTATCTTAAGGATAGCTTAGTGTTTAACACCTCTTTTTTTTTAAATATAACTAGCAATGTGGCATTGAGTCGCACACTACTAGCAATCTTGTTAACCCTTCCCGCTAATCTTAAAGGCTTGAGTTAAGAGTGGGTTCGACCTCACGAATGCGAGACCGATGCCTTAAGGTTCCATGCATCGCGGCCGATCGCGAATCGCGCGCGGCTTACGACAAACGACTGACGCGCGCAGCCGATGCGACAATAGTTAGAGTACGCGCGCAGCCTACGACATTCGTCGGCCGCGCGCGTCTGCCGCAGACCTCGGAAACGGCGCCGTACATTCTCATACTCTGAGTATTGCCGCATCGGCCGCGCGCGTCAGTCGCTTGTCGTAAGTCGCGCGCGACTCGCGATCGGCCGCGATGCACGGAAATGAACCTTTAGTCATTAAGCTACCATCGCTTCTAAATTCCTTTATAATACAACCTAGCGACCTACCTGTCTAGTTACAGATAGACCACTATTTTAATTACTGTTACGCTGGCTTGACGCGTTAGCCCCAACGTCGGTCCTAACGCCACTTGTCCAACGTGTAGATCTAGAATAACGCTCGTCCCAACGTTGGCGCCAATACTATTTTCTACATCCACGCGTTGGATGAACGGCTTTGGGACCAACGTGGAGCCGGTTACAGTGCGGTAGATAGGGTAATTTAACTGGCAATATAAAAGCAGAGTTTCACCCACCTTACTTGCTGATATAAATGTTTACGGTCGACCCGTGACCACGATCCTTGCAATTCGATCGAAACGTCGGGTAAAAAAAAAGGTACGTACCTTTAAATAATTCACGCGATTAAGTCCCGAAATATATCTAATATAAATGTTTACATTTAAATCATATTGTAATAATCAGCATTTGAAATGAGTGACCATGAGTTTTTATTGCCAAGTACTTACAAGTACTTACAAGCCATTTCCTTTTGCGAACTCGGCATCAAATGTAGTTCATAAGAGTTGCATTTTGTGACCTAAACGAATAAAGTACTTTGACATAAGTAATCGGCACGGATAGGTAGGTACCTACTTAAACTACTAGAAAAAGTTTGAGCGAGAACATTTTCCGGTTTAATCCCAGTACGGAACAAGAAGTTTTGTGATCTAGGTACCACTTGTTTTGCCGACTGCTGATTTACAAACATTCAAATCACGTACCCACTTAGTGCGCGTGATATGAATGTTTACGAGATGACAGCAGTACAAGATGCGAAAGTTATCTTTTTAGAACTAAAATAAATTTACTTGGTTTCCGTGATTGTAATCAAAAACAAAGTCACGGAAAAAGTGTACCGTATACGAGCATCGAAAGTTTTTTAAATTAAGAATGTCTTTATTTAAATAGCTGATGTCGCGGTTGATGCGACAATAGTCAGAGTATGAGAATGTAGGGCGCCATTTCATCTGTCAGATGCGCGTGGCCGACAACATAGGCTGCGCGCGCACTCTGACTATTGTCGCTTCAGCCGCACGTCGACTGCCGCGATGCATGGAAATGAACCTTTACGAGATATAATGATATCTAGAAGTGGCGTTTAAGTATTCTGGCGTAAGGCAGCTGGATTCGGCTCCCAGCACTTTTGTGGTTCCGAGCTTAAGCACCGATTCCGCGCAGCGATCTTACTTACTTAGACTTATAAGTCGATCGCTGAGCGTTCACACTGCCGGCGAGTACTCGCTCTATACTGCATCTCCCTCGTTTATACGGACGGGATCTACAATATACATATATTGTACGTTGCCTATGGCACCTGTCCACCAACGCGGCGAGAAAGCAAGTAGCGATTTTATCGCTCAAGAAACGTAGATCCTCTGAAAACCAAAGAGATACAGATATTAAAGTTGATCGCTGATGATTTCGGATTGCCGGCGAGTAAAGTAGGTACTCGCTCTATACTGCATCCCTTTTGTTAACACGGACGGGATCTACAATAAACATTATTGTACGTTTCTTGAGCGATAAAATCGCTAGTCGTTTCTTGAGCGATAAAATCGCTAGTCGTTTCTCGCTCATAGCCAGCGGTGGGACAGTTGCGTTTGAAAATTCAACCATATATCCTCAACAATACAATTGTATTTTGTTCGCAGGTGCTTCCCGGACTGTACGTGGGAAACTACCGGGACTCAAAAGACACTATACAGCTGGACAAGTACAAAATCACGCACATACTGTCCATACACGACGCGGCTAGAAGATTACACTCTGTAAGTATTGTCTTTTCTACTAGTATCTAATACTGTGCCTCAAGACTTAAACACAAATTAAATAAAATGAAATCGTTGCGCTTGCAAGACCGCGAATATAACCTTTATTAATATGACATTCACAGATTTGCATGCGCAATCACATCATTCCAATGTAATTCTAGATTGTCATTCTATATTTAGATTTTGTTATATTTAATTTATGTATATTAATGTTGGTTTATTAGTTAGGTAAATGTATTTAGAATATAGTTATATACCTAAATACATTTACCTACAATATTAATGATGTTCCACACCACCGCTCCAATTAAATACTGTTCAAAGGTAATTCGCTCCACATCACAAACCGAGCCTGTGTAATCAAATTATCGGATATTATATTCTTGAATACAGATTACATTTGCTATAATGAGCCGCTTTCATACAAATTCTAACAAGTAATTTGATGTTAATCTAGAATCATGAAGATTATTAACTATCTACATAAATTTAAAATATATTTATAGGATGTTTTTTTTTAATTCCGCTAAAGGAATAAATGCGCATGTTGTGTGTGATGGTAAGCGACACGCTAGCCAATAACAATAATAATAATAATAATATCATGGGACAACTAACACAACGCTATCTGATCCCAAACTAAGCATAGCTTGTACTATGGAAACCAGACAACTGATAAACCTACTTATATATTTCTAAATACATATTATAGATAAATAACACCCAGACACAGAATAAACCATCGTACTCATCACACAAAGTTTTACCCTGTGTGGGGATCGAACCCACGACCTCTTCACCCCGAGTCGGACAGATTCCCACCGCGCCACAGAGGCAGTCATAACTTTATCAGGGACACCCAAATCCTTGTTTAGCAAAGATCTGATTGTCACTGCACCGTGCTCATTAATACAATAGGTACACTATAATACAATTCTCATTTGAATACCTACTTGATGTCAAACTATCATACTTTTGGAGTCAATCTATGCTTCTATACTATTATTATAAAGCTAAAGAGTTTGTTTGTTTGTGTGTTTGAACACAGTAATCTCAGGAACTACTGATCCGATTTTAAAAATTATTTCACTGTTGTTCTTGAGTGGAGACCGCGGCTCGGCAAACGTAGTGTAGGATGCCCTCAGGCCAGGTGGAGTGATGATTTACGCAAAACGGCTGGCAGGATGTGGATGCGAGAAGCCGAAGATAGAACAAAGTGGCGTGCAATTGGAGAGGCCTATGTCCAGCAGTGGACTGCGATAGGCGCGATTCTCCAAACGCGCCACAGAGGCAGTGATCTATTAATGAAGCGGCGATAGCAGGCTAAGGCATCGGTTGCAATCGTGAGGTCTCGGGTTCGAATCCTACCCATTATACTACTGACGAGAACCCAGTCCTAACACAAGTCTTTGAGTTTAGTTGGAGGGTTTAACAAGATTGTTAGTAACGTGGGACCCAGAAAGTAGAAAAAAAAGGTTCTAGATCGGATATGAAAAAAAAAACAAAATATAAAGATCGTCGCTAGCTGGGGTTAATGTAATGGTGTTGTTAAACCTCGCGTATCCCTCGATTTTAGGTCCTTTTCGCCACTGAATCACAAAAACATTAGTTTGTTCTATGTTTAAACTACCGATTTATAAAGCAGGTACTACCCCATACCATTGACGTATAGACCTGGACCACGCCATCCCTTTCAATTAAAAAGTAAGCATTGACTGCAAAGCGTGAAAGAGTTTGAAGTATTGTACACAAAGTAGACACGTTGTCTCTTTCTAGAGAGTTGTCAATTTTGTGAGGTTATGGCGCATTCCTGGAGGCCTAAACAAAGAAACTAAAACAAAGTTTCGATAAAAAATGAGGTGATAAATACAGATCCAGAAACATCAATTTAATTCATTTGTGCCAGAAAATCGTCCATAGGTTCGAACAACTTGTGCTTATCCAAAAAATAATTAGAATAGTCCCTGTAAACTTAAGAAATTTTAGTAAACGAAAATTTATGAATTTCGTTGTAAAGAAAGAGAGTAGGCCAGCTGGTCTCTACATCAATGCTCCGTACAAAGTGACAACAATTTCAAATGCCGAATTGAATGACCGTCCAGTGGACTTTTTTGACGCTTATCACAAATGGCCGTTATTGTTAGCCTTGTTGTATAGGCTATTTTTTTTTTCCTCTTCCCTCCAATATTAATCGGTAGAGTTATGGCTCGCACATTCTGTGCATACGCCAGTTTCAAGTATAATTTCTTTCTAGTTTTCTTCTTTTAATCACAAAGTCTCGTTCTTGTCCAGTTATCACGTGTTTCAAGTATATTTTACACTGTTTTACACTTTAAACACGAAGCTATAAAAATAGTGACATGTCAGTTTGCCGCCATTTTTACAACTCAAAGTATAGGCTTCCATTTGATTTTGTCATTTGTCAAAATGAAATGGAATTCTTGTTGTAGTCGACGATGGCCTGCTCGCTAGGTACTACAGAGGTTAGTGTTGCTGTTTCAATCCGGTCCGGCGCCGGCTACATATGGCGCTTGGACCGGACCGAACATGTGAAAGCTATCGTACATCTCCATACACTTCGCGCTAGATATCTGGCGCCCGACCGAGATTGAAACCGGAAT